>PYUH01000120.1:3727023-3817364 GCA_016808085.1 Suaeda aralocaspica | reverse complement strand
TTTTATTTTTTTTTTTTTTTTTTTTTTTTTTTTAAGTGATAACTAATAGTAAATCTCCACTTATGTAATACAATTGATATTATGAGTTACTTGTAGTATGATGAAAATATTTGAAAAATGGGGAAAGGTAGAGGAACTTATTCTTAAACTTTTGTACTACAGTTGGTGGCTTGTGATTGGGCATTGATGTTGTTGGTGGCTTCTTGTGCTGGTGTTATAATGAAGTGGACGTCCATGATACTATGACTGGCGTTTGCTTTCATCTTATAATCAATTGATGGAAGAATTGATATTTTAGTTTTGTAAATAATAGTGTTGTTGATTATGTTGCTATATTTATATACCATAGTTTACCTTTTGATCCAATAAATCGATAATACCATACTTTATGTTGTGATCCCTAGCTTAATAAAAAAAATTAAAAAAAAATGCAAAGGTGAAAAGCACATGGTACACCCACCCTTTATTACAATTTACAGATTTTCAAGGGTAAGGGTTGAGGATGTACATGGTTCAACCACTTGTACCTTGTAGACAAAAAAATGTTTACTTGATTTGAAGCTAAGGGTCTGTTTGGTACGGCGTAAAACGTTTTCTCTGAAAACAGTTTTCCTATTTTACATTGTCTAAATTGGGAGGAAAACATTTTTCATCACACTTGGAAGGAAAATATTTTTTTTCTTACAATTGAAATACTTGATTTTCCATCTAACCAAACAATAAAAAATGCTTAAAATGTAAAATTATTTTTTATGCAACCAAATGAAAATTGTTCATGAAAATGAGTTTTTTAATGTAAAAGATTTTTCATGAAAAACTATTTTCATCTGAAAATGTTTTACGCCCTATCAAAGGACTTTAATTTTTTGTCTTATCAAATAAAATCATTTATATTATATATATATTTTGCTGAAGGATACACCGTTAGAGAAAATAAATACTCCCCGACAGTCTCCAAATTTCAACTGTTGGTGAGGTTTAAATTAACAAGTAGTTCATGCAACTTGTTAAATATGGTGGTCTGGTGGATGATTGATAATTGTTATGCACAACAGCACAAGATTGCCAAAAAAAGTCAAAGTGGGCCACAGCCTGCAATTGCCAAGAGGACCCAAAAGCCCAGCTTGCTTCGGGCTGTACTTCTTAGCCCCAATGACAAATATTGCTCTGTACTCTGCTCATACATCACTCTTGCATGTTGATGTGGGCATGTGGCCCATCCAATAAATTCGAAACATAGCTCCCAAGTCTCGATATGTTTGATTAAATACGGAGTAAATAAATACCAATACTAATATAACAACTTATATAAAGCTGATATGGAGTATAATAATTCAAAAAATATAAATCAGAGTTGTCGAGAACAAAATGACAATTATAGATCGAGAGTATTCTAACAATAAGACCCTCAATCAAGGCCCTATTAACAACCACATTATCAATGTCTATATTAATTCAAGCAATTAGCAAAACTAAGAAATCTGTTGTGTTATTAACTAAATCCAAATTGCTAATTAGTAGGCCCATATAACAACTGTCCAACACCCCAACTTTACAAAACTATAAGCCCATTTCATAATTGATAAAGACGGACTAAGGGCTTATTTACTTCAGCTTAAAATCCGTTCAGTTCAATTCAGCTCTTCTCTTATTTTGCTATTCATTAATCCTTCGTAAAAGACTTTCAGTTCAGTTCAGCTCAGCTCGGTTCAGTTCAGTTCAGCTGTTTTCAGCTGAAATAAAAAGGCCCTAAAATAGTAAAATGTTGGTAGACAAAATTTTTAATCAGACAAAAACTCCTAAATCCCCCAATCCCTCCACTTTGAAGGGCAGCTTTTCACCTTCCACTGAAAGATATGAAGATTATCATATCGGCAGGCCTTATTCAATTCTTATGCTATGTTAGTTATGTTTTTTCTTAATTTTGTAACTTGGTTCTTACAATGTTATGATGATGTTTTTGGAGTTTGAGACATTTTTTGGTGGAATTGTATATTCTTAGTCACTCACTTAGGCAACTTCTTCGTATATTTTAGCACGGGTGTGTATTTTCCCTTGGCCTTTTAGATTGGCCATATCTATACATGTTTTTATTCTTTTCATTCATTGTCATTTTGATGCAACTAGCCCCCCTACTGACAAGACCCCATTTCATAGTCCATTACCATTGTGGCTAACAATCCTATGGAGGCAGTGGTTATATAACGTCAGCGATTTACTAATTATTTTTCGTGTTAGGGAGCCACAATGACGGGATGAAAATCGATCCCAAAATCTTCAAAAATTGGGAGAAAAAATCTACAACTGAAATATCCCCCACTCTCACCGACCTACTTATTATGACTTGTGGAGTACAAATATGTTCAATGTTCAAGTTTCTTAAATTAAAGAGAACACATGCCCTTAGGTTTAGAAAGACACAAGGAGTCCATACTAGGAATATGCATATTCGTATGGTATGTGAAATTTTATCATAGAAAGCATAAAAATGTACATATTTGTATAATATGTGAATTCTTATCATAAAAAAATAATAATAATAATAATAATACTAATAAAAAAATAAAAAAAACATGCAAGAGATATGCATATTATTGTGTTGTTTAGAGCCAATGACATATGAGTCTTTTTTGCCCTTTAACCTTAAGAAACCCAAACAATTGACTAAGGACTCTCCTGTGAACCAATATCGATCATGTAAAATTTTCTACCATTTCTTTCCTAAAAAACATGAATTATAAGTCTTTTTAGCTTTCAAAAGGTCGTTTCAATACCCAGTATATTTTAAGTCCCATTTTTTTTCCGAGTTTTCGCGAAACATGTTTTGTGTCACCTAAAGAGCCTTGCCTATATATAAGACTCTAATTTAATGCAAAGTGACATGTATAAATAGTGTCACAAAATATTACGGAATAGTTATTAATTATTAGCAAATACTCTAACTGAGGTACATTGTGTAATTAAAATGTACTCGTAGCATATTTTTGCTATTCCATTTCTAAAGTCTCACCCCCTGATATTAGGTCAATCATTACACGTCTGAAGTCTGAAGAGAATATATTTCACCATCTTTTCTTCATTTACACGTGCCAATAAGGTTTTCTTGGTTAATTTCAATTTACACCACATTGTAGAAAATAGTTTACCTTCTTACTTCCATTTAATTGAAAATAGTTTATACGTCGGATTTGACACATAAAATGGGGCATAGAAGCTTGAACGTTAATGTACATTGTGGGAAATGGGAAATATCTAGACGCAAATTTCTTCCAATAGGAAAAGAATTAAGTACAAATCAAGAATCCAACATCAAATCGATTTGCAAGTTATTGCAACCTATATTAGTATAATTAAGCATAGTTAAAAATTAGCTATTAAGCAACCCATCCAAAAGTCAAATAAAGATGACATTAAAAGTCAATGAGGAAGGTATTAGTTAATTATATTTTAATAACCCACTTTGCTGTCAATGTCATTAAGCGTCTTAATTAAATGGACTCACCAAGTGAATGAGATGTAGATGGGACACCTCCCAAAACAAAGGTCAAGTAAATTGCAGCTGAAGGCTATTGAAAATGACAAATGGTGGCTAAGGTTGATTGTCATTATTTTTACCTTTTCCCCCTCGTATTATTTTGTATCCACTTCTAATTTTTAGCTTATTTCAGTTCAACTTAGCTTAATGAGTTGAATTTTATCAATTATTATAACTGCCTAAAAATAACCTTAAAACAACGTGGCTTAAGTAGTACTCTTATTGTCCAACATATTTGATTCAGTTCATGGAAAAAAAAAATTCTCAATAAGCTTGCTTATATTGATTATTTGATTTTGGATTATAAAATTCCTGTTATTAAAACTGTTCACATGAGATTATTTTTTATATACGGAGTATTATGAAATAGGTAGTTCCTGTTCTTTTAGATAAAACGTAACTGAATTGAACTGAAATAAATTGAACCGAAGCAAATTGAAATAAATTAAAGTAGAGGTGATCATGGCCGGCCGGGCCATGCCTAGGTTCGGGCCTAATTTTGTTGTCCAAAGCTCGGAATTTTAGAGCGGACTTTTCGGGCCGGACCTAAAAAATCAACAAAACTTCTTAAATTTAAGCCACCAAAGCCCACAGGAAAGGTTCAAAAATCGGGCAGGAAATACATTGCCCAAAACCCGTATTCTTTCGGGTCGGGCTCACGAGCCGGGCTAAGGTTGATCACCTCTAAAATAAAGTACGGAAACGAGCTGAACTGAAATGTACCGAATTGAATTGATCGAACTGAAGTGTCAGAAATTTCAGTCCAAAAGAACAGGGCCGTACTAGTACATTGACAAATGACAAGTACTCGTACTTTATTTCGTACTTCTAATTACAGAGTATTAATTATTTATATTATAGAGTACTCATTATTATTTATGCTATAATATATAATAAGAATAAGCACTACTTAATTTATTCATGTGCACTGAATTACTGAATTCATGTTGACTTTTACGGGCTATTTATTATTAGCGTACTAATTTTAATCATTTTTTTTATTTACAAATAATATATATTATATGTATGTATCATAATATATACTTATATTAATATCACCTATAGTAATATAAAAACTTGAATTGAACTTTATTTTCTTTTTGGTGTTAGGAAACCGCAAGAGTGGGGTAAAAATCGATCTCATAATCTTCTAGAAGAGAAAGAGAAACTTCAACCATTTGAGTTAATTAACCCTCACTCTCTGAATATTGAAACCACAAACTTGAGTTGTATAATTAATTCGGTCATTCTCCATGGATATTGTAGTGCCAAAAAATCAATACCAAATTAATTAAATGGAAGAGAGAAGAGGGAACTTTATTTTATTATCTAACTACTCCTCTACTCCATTTGAGATAACATATTGACATTACTCCATGCATAATATATGAAGAATGACATAACATATTCGACTCTTATATATTAATATATATTCTATCACTGAACATGTACGTGCAAAAAAGAAGGAAGAAAGCCAAGAAGCACATATAGTCATATATAAACCAAAAACTCAATAAAAAAAAAAAGGGAAAATAGATCAATTGACTTTTTAATAAGGTTTTGAGATATAAAAAGATGAATGAATGACAAAAAGGCCACATGCATTGACCTAATAAAAATCGTATCAACGTAAAAAGCTGTGAGATGATATTTTAAGATTAACATATGCATTCACGTGACGCCATGGAATCAATTCTACCTAGAAATTTTGGGAGGACATTTATAAAATTAAAACATTTATTATTATAAAACGGTTAAATTGTATGACTTGTAAATTATACTAGGGGTATCCAATTGTCATTTATGAGTCGTTTTTTTGCTTGAGGGAAAGATGCTTCATTCTTTTACAAAGCCTGAAAAGGGTATATGCACATGTCAACGAGCACATAAAGTTAATTAATTACAATTGATTGCAATATATATTTAAAAAATAAGGGCCAAGGGAGTCAACAAAAAGAGAGTAATGTTGTGATTTTAGCCAAATTTAGGTTTTTGCCTCCTACAATTAGCTTCCCTTAATCAAGTACTTACATATATGATATATATAAGGGTCTTAGAAAAGAGAGATATTCATATATAAATTGACAACAGATCATGAATCTAAATTAAATATTTATATGATTGCTACTTGTAAAAGTAAGAGGAGCTCAACCAAAGTTTAATCTTTATGAAATTGTATCATATACAAAAACAACAAAATAGAGCTTGTTCGCTCTATTTGCATCATTGTAGTTTTCAATTTTTTGATTTGTAAAATCATATCATAACTTTAAAATTAGCATAATTTTGAAATTTGAGAATAAAATAACACCAAACTACTTTTTTATGGTTTCCTATTTTTAGTTTTTAGTTTTCAAATCAATAATGAAAAACCAATTAAAAAACAATAAACAGTAACAAAAAAACCCTTAAATTTCACTTTAAAATTCTACCTATTTCATTTTGTTTATAGTGGAATGCTCATAAATAAGAAAAAGGCAATGCAAATAAAGTAATTTAAAGGTGGGTCAATCCCAATGGATTGTGGTAATGGTGGCTGAGAAAGGCTCTCCACTTATGAAGATTATTCATGGATATCAGCTTGATCTCTTAAATTCGATGCTACAACAACAAATCAACTATTAGGAGAGGAATATAACTAATTAGTTAATCTTTTTGATGTGATTCTACATTCTTCCTCCTTACCTTATTAGTATATAAAGATGTGCACATCTACTTAAATTCATTTGCAAAGATATTCTCATATATTATTACTCTTAATTTTCAAAAAGGGGCATAAGATCACTCCTTTTTAAATATGAAATAAATCGATCAATTGCTTACTATTATATATACTAATTAATACTATTCATTAATAATATGCTTTTCTAAAACAGTCTTTAAGAAAAGCATTTTTATAATTTATGTGCGCAGTATGAAGCTAGATATGATCGATATATGCATGACATACATATGAACTCTCATAGTCCCACATATACAAGTATACAACCACACAAGAGTTAAGTTATTTGACAAATGAACTATGAGTAGAGAAACTAAGAGGAAGAAGTAGAAAATCAGTGAACATTGGCGAGGAGTGGGAGAGGTTGAAGTCAACGAGATAATAAAATGAAAATGAAATTATACGGGGTATTACGTGTTGACCCATGAATTGAAAGTAAAGTTTTGATGATAACTAACACAAACAAACTTAACTAATATATACTTTGAGTTCCTATGGGATTTCACAGGTTCAAAGTGTAAGGAACTTGGAGCAATATTGAAAGAACGTGACAAGTTAACAACTAAGTTCAAAGAGAAGTTCCTAGGCAGAATTTTGCAAAGGAACATAGAAGAAAGAAAACACAGTTGCGTAGGAACACAGTACGAGAATAGATTTATTCCTACTAGGGGTGTGCAAAACCGGAAATCGGAAATTTTCCGATCCGGAAATTCGGATATCCGGATTTTCGGAACCAACAAAATTGATTCCGTATCCGTTCCGGAAAAACCGGAATTCCGAAAATTCGGATATCCGGAAAAACCGGATCGGAAATCCGGATATCCGGTTCCGAATTATATACTAGAATTTTCTCTAAAATTTACACATATACCCTTAAAAACCGGATCGGAAATCCGGAAAAATTCGGAAAAATCCGGAAAAATTCGGAAAACCGGAATTCCGGATTTTGTTTTCCTTAAAAATCCGGAATCCGATTTTTTAAAAATCCATTCCGTATCCGATCCGGTTTCCGGTTTAAAAAACCGGATATCCGATCCGGTTTTTCCGGTTTTCAAAAATCTTAATCGGAATTCCGATTTTTCGGAACGGAATCGGAAGATTTCGGACCGGAAATTCGGAACCGTAAAATCTTGCACACCCCTAATTCCTACAGGGACAAGCGAACAACGTTAAGACATTTCAACGAAGTATCTTGATGAAGAGAAGATAATTTCCAAGGAGATTATGAGAATAATTTTCTAGGATCTTTGTAAATACATTGGAGTCTCAAATCTGGTTGGAACATCTTATCTAGAGGTTAAAATGAAACTATCCCACAAATAAGTCTAGGTTTAATTTATGATATAATTTAGGTTATAATAATATTTTCCCTAATATTAGGAAGGTAAAATATTTGACTGATTTTGTTGAAGAATAAAACGGCATCTAGCTAGGGTTTTTTATAAGTCAAATAATATTGTTAAGAATCCTAGATTATAGGAATAAAATCATGGGATCATGGGGAAGAATAAATGGTAAATTAGTCAAGTCAAAATCCTATTCTTCTGGTCTAATTACGTGGGATGATGAAAGGAGTCATGGAGTTGTGGGCGATCAAAGAACGTGGTCTAAGGCTGAAGTTTACAAGAAAGAATCATTCTATAAATACTCCAACAAATTCAGAAGAACAAGTGCAGAATATCAGAGAACACACTTGAGCAGTCATACGAGTCTGTATTAAGTTGTAAATTGTGAGAAAAAGAGAAGTGTGAGAACGAGAGAAAAGTGGAGAAAAAGAAAGAGAGAAACAAGAGATAGAGAGCGAGAATTGAGGATCAAGTTCCTACAGGAATTGACGAGTGAAATTAGAGTATGACAGGCCTATATTAGAAGTGGAGTTTTCTTCCTTTGGGCCAAGGAAGTTTTTCTCATAGAAATATCTCTCGCACTCTTTAATTCGCTTAAAATAGCTTAAATTCCGCATACAAATTGCACACAGCAATTCACCCTCTTGCAGTGTTTCAGTAGAAACAACATTACGTATTTATTACTAGTAAAATTTTGTGAGGGAAAATATAAATTCAATTGCCAGATGTCGGTCAAACAATCGCTTTAGTACACAAAATCATCAAAGAGTTTGTACTCTCGATCCAACGGTGATTATGGCACGCCTTCCCATGCTACATTTATGAGAGTTTGAGCTCTTTGACTTTTGGACACCGTCCTTTTTCTTTGTATTTTTATACGAGTATAAGCAACTTCCATTCATACCAAACTCCATAATAAAAACCTTGCAAGTTGCAATCTCCCATTTTATTGGCTTCCTTTTCCATTATTTGAGTACAATTTACTTTCATAAATTCAAGATTGTGTTTTTTTAGGACTATTAAGTTGATTGATTTTTTAAAATAATTACATCAAATATCTAATATACTTTTGCATAGTAGTAGCTCTCAAATGGTTGCCTTCAAACTTAACTTTCCACGTTAATGGTTTAACCACGCACTATCGTTTACATACTTTGAGTATTCCTTGTATGCGTAGCAACATTATTTTCATATTTATTGGGGCATATTTTACACATTTATAACAATTCTTGTTATATAATATCAATCATCATCATCATCATCATATGAATTAAGGACTATTAAACAATCAACGCAACCAAATAGTTAATTAAGTTGAATTGTGAAACCTAAAATTATATTTTCTCCATTTTTTTTAGTTGCAACTTTTGGGTATATTTTGTGAAAAATATAATATTCAAAAGTTGCAACTTAAAAAACAAAGGAAGTACGTTTTATACTTTGATACCTCAACTCCTTTACATGAGAGTCCGTTGAGTTAGAATATAATTAAAGCAGTTGCACATAGATAAAGGGTGTTGAACCCTTTCCCCCTAATAATAAAATATTTTCGATCCCTTTGGCATTTTGAGTTACAACAATCTAACCAAATTTCACGAGTCATGGCAACACTATAACCATATGAAACTAGAAAAACTAAAAAGACTTTGTTTTCTTGGGAAACCCAAATCACATCCTAATTTAATTAAATGGTCATTCTCATAAATGTAGAGTTGTTGCTTCAATTCATACTATCATGGGCAATGTTAGAAGATATAATCATAACCGTACCCAATCTAAATTCTTTGAAATGACACTGATATTGATAAACCATGTACATCGAAGTTTGTAGAATGAAGATTATTGATATTTCGAAACCAAATGCTGAAAAATATAAAAACTAAAAACAAGATTCCAAAATTCCAATCATGACATATGATTAAAGTTAGTTTAGGGCCAAAATAGAGCATGCAAAAACAAAAATTAGGAAATGAGGGAGTAGATGCTAATGAAAAAAAATGTTGACTTGAAACATAATCATGTATCGAAACCATAATAATAAATAATGTAAATGAAAACATGGAAAAATCTTGAGGGATTTGAATTTTGTTATAACGATGATAGAGGAAGTTCGTGACTTAGAGCGAGTAAGAGGTGATTCGTAGTCAACGCCAACCTAACCAATATTTTGGTTGAACAAAGAGTATCATTCATTCTCACACTTCTCATCTCATTTTACTTGGTGCTAATTATGTCATAACACCAACTTTTCTCTTCTATAATATATAATAATTAATAAAATTAAATTGAGCAAAAGCCCATTGATCTACGTCCAGACTAATTAAACCGTTTGATAATACATTTTATTCTTTAAAATTACGACTTTTAACCTAACAAATACATTTACCATGGTACAAGAAATGATTTACTTTATATAAATTAAAATTTAAGACATATTTACTTCAACTTAAAATCCATTCAGTGCAGCTCAACTCTTATCTTATTTTTCTATTCATTAATCCTTCATTAAAAAAAACTTTCAACTCAGTTCAGTTCAGCTGAAATAAATAGGCCCGGTATGATTTTTAGGCTAAAAATTTCCGTCAAACCTGATTAATGAATATAATAATTCCAAAATAAAAGAAAACAAGAACACCCTTAAAGAAAAAAAAGAAAAAGAAAAAAAATAAAAAAGAAAAGAAAAGGAAAGAAGAATCCACCCTCCTATTTCATTTCAAATAATCTCTTCCTCATTTTACTCAAAAGTCAACTCTTTCTCCTTCTCTCTCTTTTCCTTCTTCCACGCCTACTTCTCTTTCTCTCTCCTCTCTTCTTCATTTTTCACTTCACATCATCAATTCAATACTATTTTCATTCTCTATTTCTTTCTTCCTTTCTTTCCTTTAGCTATGGTACTTCTACTTCAACTCTAATATCCAAATTTCTATCAACTAACTTACTACTAAACTTTCTTAAATTTGAAAAAAAATAAATTGAAACCCATTAATTTGGTTCTGCTGATTCTGATTTTAAAATGGGTAATGGAATTGGGAAACTGGGGATTTGTTTCACGGGCTCCGGTGAGGCCCGGCGGGCTCACAAGCATGAGGGTGGGATGTACGTGGACCAATATGACGAGGGGTTAGGCCACTCTTTCTGCTACGTTCGGCCCGATCCGACCCGATTGACTCTTCCTTTAGGTCCCGCATCCTCGAAGATCCACTCCGAGGAGTCAAATGCCGGAGTTTCGATATTCCGATCGATCTCCGGCGCTTCGGTGTCAGCTAATACCTCGACACCGTTGTCGACTGCTTTTATTGCGGACCCCACTGCCACCTCAGCAACCGCCGCCTTCTTCGAGAGCTCCACCTCATTTGCTTCCGTCCCACTTCAGCCCATCCCCCGTGGATCCTCCCTCAATTCAGGCCCGCTCTCCGGCCCGATCACAATCGATCGTGGCTTCATGTCCGGCCCAATCGAGCGAGCTGGGTTCCTATCCGGCCCGCTCGATCGGGTTGGTCCCGCCCTCTTTTCCGGCCCCCTTGATCGGAGCCTCTCCGTTCAAGGAACGTGGGCCGGGCTCAAACCCAAGAAGCGGCCCGGGTCCCTGATCCGGGGGCTCCGGCATGCGATCTCAAAGACATTCAAACAAAGCTCAGTAGCTCCGGTAAAAACCAACGGCAACGTCGGGCAGGACAACTGGGTAGTAGGTGGGCCAGAAAGGAGCGGGAGCATAAACATGAGCTCAGAAATGAGCTTAGATGAGACAGAATCATGGGAAAGTCAAAACCTTCAGTGGGCACAGGGGAAAGCAGGGGAAGACAGAGTACATGTAGTAGTATCAGAAGAACATGGTTGGGTTTTTGTAGGGATTTATGATGGTTTCAATGGCCCTGATGCTACTGATTTTTTATTATCCAATTTATACTCTAATGTTCAGAAAGAACTCAAGGGTTTGTTGTGGGATGATAATTCGTCGAAATCGGATTCATCTTGTTGTTCATCGTTGACAAATCCTAGTAATACCAGTTGTTGTTTGTCTGAGACTAGTAGTAATAGTAGTAGAAGTAGTAGCAGTAGCTCTGACATTGAGAATTATGAGTTTTTCGATTATGCTGAGAGTAGTGCTAGTTTCGGGGAATCGAATAATGGTAGTGTCAATGGTAATGGTAGGAGGGAAAGGAGCTCTCTGAAGACGAAGTTTAAAGGGGTTACTAAGAAGTGGGAGGAGAATCAGAGGAGATGGAAGTGTGAATGGGATAGGGAAAGATTAGAGCTTGATAGGAGATTAAAAGAACAATGGAGTAATCGCAACGATTCCGAAGGTAAAACTATTAACCATTCAGATGTGCTGAAGGCATTGTCGCGTGCTTTGAAGAAGACGGAGGAGTCTTATTTGGATATCGCGGATAAAATGGTGGATGAAAACCCGGAGTTAGCTTTGATGGGTTCATGTGTTCTTGGTATGTTGATGAAAGGGGAAGATGTTTATTTGATGAATGTTGGGGATAGTAGAGCTGTTTTAGCTCAAACTAAAGAACCTGATATTAGACTTGGTAAAGTTGATCATGATTTGGAAAGAATCAATGAAGAATCTTTGTATGATTTTGATGTTCCTGATGGTGTCAAACCTAGTCTTTCTACTTCTCAACTTACGGTTGATCATAGTACTTGTGACGAAGAGGTATAATTCAACTATATACTTTTATGAATTTAATGATTATAGTTGCAATTGAGTTAGTCCATTGTTTTATCTGATTGCTTATTCATATGTGTTATGTTTTGTACATCAGGAAGTGCAAAGAATTCGAGATGAACACCCGGATGACGCCTTTGCTGTCGTTAATGATCGCGTTAAAGGTTCTTTGAAGGTTACTCGAGCTTTCGGTGCTGGTTTTCTCAAGCAGGTATTGCATTTGAGTATGCTTTGTTCTTATTATGTTCTGTGTTTTTGACTACATGTGTTCATTGTCATTGTATACCAATTGAACTTGAATTTTAGAAGATTATGACTTGAAATTTGGTCGTCTTAACTAATTTAATCCTGTTGTTAGTTGTTGGTTGATGGTCGAAAGAAGCTAAATTTAGCTAAGTCAAGTAGAAAACAATCATAAACAATTTGCACTGGTTTTTCCATTAATTAGATTTAGTTGGGAAGATGAGTACAAGTAGATGATTAACTCCCGACTCAAATGCAACCACCTTTGTCAATTTATTGCAGTCAATGAAATCAGATTGATTAAATAGTCTGCCTAAATTATCACACATTTTTTCTATTTTCATCACTTATGTGTCCTGCAACTTGAGGTATGAATTTTGTGGTCAACATTAACCAAACAGAAATGGAATACAAAGAAGGAAAAAAGCTTAACAAATTAGAAGATGTACATGTTTTTTCAGTATCCGTTCATGTGATTTTGTTTGTGATTATGTCTCATGTGAAAAATTTCGTGCTGATAACGTGTTTTTGAAATCTTGCAGCCTAAGTGGAATGACGCCCTTCTAGAGATGTTTAGAATCGACTACGTTGGGACTTCACCTTATATCAGTTGCCTGCCATACCTTTATCACCACAGATTAGGTCCAAAAGATCAGTTCTTGATATTATCCTCTGACGGTCTTTATCAGTACTTTTCAAACGAGGAAGTCGTTGCTGAAGTTGAGCTCTTCATCTCATTATATCCAGAGGGTGATCCAGCTCAACATTTGGTTGAGGAAGTTTTGTTCCGTGCAGCAAAGAGATTTGGTAAAGTTTCATGATTCTATCTTACGTAAATTGTTTTGTGCGTTCCAATTCCCAAATATGTTCTTAAACCAATCAGGCTAAATGAACTCTATAATGTCTTGCAGGTATGGATTTTCACGAGTTGCTAGAAATACCTCAAGGAGATCGTCGAAGGTATCATGATGATGTATCGATAATCATCATATCTTTTGAAGGGAGGATATGGAGATCATGTGTATGATAATTCGAACACATGGTAAAAATGTAGAGGAATTTAGGAGATAAAGAAAAACTGCAAAGGTTTATCCTTTGTCACCCACATAACAGGAGTTCAGTTAAAGCTCTTAAAAAAGGGGGCTAAATATGGTCAACTATGCTGTTGACAGGGTGATAAGGAAATGTATAGACATAAAAAGTAGTTATGCTCAAGGGCAAACCATTGTCTTGATATAAAATTAAGTTGTAATTGATGAATAAATTCGGTTCGAATATATAAAATTTTGTTTATTATTCAAGAACATCTAGTTCGTTCCTTCGATTGTAGTATAAATTCGACTCTTAGGCATTTTTATTCGCAACCACACTCCAAATTTGTTACAAAATTCCGACAACAATACATATATACTTATATTCAAAGTGTTGAAAAATTGTTCCAAAATCGGACGAAAAAGTTCGATATATACCTAGAAGTCATTTTTATCACCTTGACTTGACCATGTTTTATGGTTTTTGTAATGGTAAGTGCCTAAGTGGAACAAACAAAGTAACAAACATTTGAAAACCAAAAGCATAATAGTATGAATATTATGATTTATGAGTATACTTTTGTGATGCCATATCTAAATTTGACTCAAAAATAGCATAAGGGCATCATAATTTGGTTCTTTCTTAGTGCCCAGATTTTCAGGTTGACCTTAGATGAAAGTAATATGCAGTGGTCCTGTTTTTAGGAGTTGAAAAGTCTCCACTTAAAACATCAACATTATTCTCTTAATTTTTCTTATCCCCTTTCCCTTAACAAATCATACCCTAAATTAGAAACATGGTCCATGTGAGTTTTTTTTTTTTTTGGCTTTTTTTTTTTAGTTTAAATTTTATCTTCTTTTTTCTAGTTACTTCTTTGATATGTCAAACCGTAGATATGTCAACTTTGCACAAAAATACGAAGTATTCCTATTTTTGTCTTACAATTTTTTGCAATTAGAAAAATAATTTTGAACATTATCAATTATCGCGTTTTTTTATAAGCCAGTAACTCTTTCCTCTCAAAGTACCATCTACATATTACAAATGCTATATAATATTGCCTTAAATTAATTATCCGTGAAGAGAAACACACACTTAATGTTCCCTAATTATCATACTTATATACTCTATTTCAAAGTACTAATGTAAGAATAGTGCCAGTAAGTAAATTGGAACAAATAAAGTAGACTTAAAGTTTCAATTTCTAGACGATGTTAAAAAAAGTGTGAAAGAGAATAAAAACGAAGTATACAAATGGAGTAATTAGAGTAGTTAACAGGTTTAAGCGGGAACTAATAGTGCAAAACAAGTCATAACCAAAATGGTTAAAGTCGTACTAATACTTAATTGTATATAGTCAAAATCTTCATAATTCTATCACTCTTTATTAATTTAATTATCCCTTTTTTGTTGTTAATTAATCATTTTGCCTGTAATGACCCCACTTTCATATTGCTTGTTATGCTCTTCCTTTTGTCTCAACTCATGAAATGGACAGCATAAACATACATGAAGATTTGTTTTTCAATGAACTTAGGTCATTATCCATGAAGTGCTATGATGAATAATCAATTGTGACCTACTATTTTGTTTGTCGTTTTATTACAAGTTTGTTGACTTTTGTTTCTTATTTTTCTTTATTTAAAATTTAATATTTCAAAAAGGCCAAAAATAATAAAATAATTTTTTTTTCCAAGGGGTTGATTGTGGAGAAAGACTTTGGAACAGCTAAATTACTTGCAGTAAAAAAATTTCTTCTAGCATGCATTTTTCTCTCATTAGTCAAAATTTCAACTATTGTTTATGGTTTACTAGCAATATCACCACATTGGTCAACCGTTAATTTCATATGAGGTAGCACAATCTTGTTCGGTTTGAAATGTTTAATTTTGTCAAATATTTGGTGTTATTAGAAGTTTGAAAATAGTAAAATGTCCAAACAGACTATATAAAAGTATTTATATGTTAAATATTACTTCGTAGTTTTTTCCTACAAATATATTAGGGTTTTTTTTAGCTAAGTTAAATCATCTAACAAAAGAATTACTTAACTATTAGTTATAAAGTAGACATGACATTTTCGAACCAATTTTAGCGTCACTAATTTGGTATAAACTTAGAGGGAAGATTGATTTAGACAATGTCTTATCTCAACCATATACACATCCCAACCAAGATAAGCAACCTTTCTTGCTTGATTGTTTAGTTTTAAGCTTACGTCTTATGACAAGATGGCCATCTATGGCGGTCTAGCTTTGACTTCCCTAATCAAACTAATAACGTGGAAAGCATCGATACACTTGACATTCGAACACTATGATATTTATTACTAATTATATTTACTACGTATAGAAATTGACTAAAAACTAAAAACTAATGTCAAATTAGACCGTAATTAATGTATGGTAGGTATGGAAGGGAGAAGCAAAATTTGCATGATGAAATGAAGGAAAAACTTCTAGAGCCCATTTGATACCCAACTACTAACTACCTTTGAATTGATAGCATTATTGCAGTTAGCAAAGGTCATCCAAATAACATCTTTGTGGGCATATATATGCCATTTATTTTGTGTAACGAAATATTTATGTATGGCTCTTGCTGATTACTTCCTTAATTATATGCATGGAAGGGCGATGACTAATGTAGATGCTATTAAGAGTGGTGGGGCCCTTATTATTTTCAATGCCACATTAAAAAATTTCACCCAGCCCATTGACTGACCAACTTAAATGTTGTCGTGTTATTTGATAATTAATCATATTTTTGGACCGTTTAATCTCTTTATTAGTGAGTGTACCTTTGTACTACAAATTAAACCTCGGCTATTAACGGGGTGTGATTTCTAAATTAGCCCCATTTTCATTGATTAAGGTCCTCTCATTTTAGCGTGGCTTACTTCTAGGCCCCACCAAATTCACCTACCTTTGTCCTGGACCCCAAGATTATGAGCTTGATTTTAGTTGATCTATTTCAATTATGTGCGCCTATAAAAAAAAAATATATATATATATATATATGGTTTATGTTAAAGTAGTTTGATTTATATTGTAACATCTCCATATGAAATAGGAAGATCGTCTTTTCAAAATATATATATATATATATATATATATATATATATATATAATTTACAAGAAATTTTAGTACGATTCTTTAATTTTATGGATACTAAATACTAATGCAAATGCCAAGATCCCTTTCCTTTAGTGTTTCTATTCGTAACATAATGAATTCATGGGATACATGATGGAGATACAAGGGGCAAGGTTGATTGCCCCTACATGGGATAAAGCTTACTTTTGAATAGCAATGAAGAAGATACTGATCAAAATTGCTTAATATTTGTTTGCCAAAGGTAAATATTAGTACTTACAAATATGTAGTGAAACATTTAGAGGACTTTAACTCATGCTTATTTACTTTTATAAATATTCTAGAGAATTTATCGAGTCATGATCTGCTATACATCTACACCAGTACACCAATATGGCAGTTCGTCAGATAATAACAACAATGCATTTTAAGATATAGGGCATACTCTACCGTCCTAATATATATAGTCCTAGTCTTCATCGTAAAAAAAAAAAAAAAAGTCATTGAATCAAATCAAAGGTAGAAGAGAATGAGAAATTGCTTAATTATCATTTTATCCCGCCTATATTCTTATATTAGAAATTCAGAATTGAAAAATTCCTCAATTCATCTTCTCTTCCTTATCATTTTCCCGGTTTTCCCCATTTATCATAAAAAGCAGGCACCAACAAAAAAGTTGGGAAACGGTCAAAAAGGGTATAATGTTACTTCGTAGTTACACTCAACAAATTATATAATTCGAGATGTATTGAAGTTTTAATGTTGTAGGACTTTAATTTCAAAATATTTTACGAGTAATTAAAGTAAACTTTCTTTGCTATAATTTGATGAAAATCCAAAAGTGAATTTGTTATTATTTGCATTTCCGTCCTACATTCTTGATTCTTGATTCTTGATTCTTGATTCTTGAATATACGTATGCATATTCATTTTATGTCAAAGCAGTCAATTTATGACTTAATACTCGTGAGTTCAATGTTTGAACAAACCTCTTAACTTTCAACCTTTAAATCAAACCTTATTATCCTCATTAACCATTTTCAGCATGCATGGTTGACTCGCAACACAACTTTTATCAAAATTCTCCTCAATCTCATCTACCATGGCTTGTTTGGTTTATATTTGCAAATTTTAAGAACGTTGTCTATTTTGAAGTTGTTTATTTGGAAATATCATGGAATTTAAATTTTCTTTTTTCCACATTATGATAGATAATTTCGATATGGATTAAGGAGCTCATTCATTAATTAAGCATTCTAACTCGCTCTTTGTATCTCTTTTGTTTGTCACATTTACTTATTTTTAGATCAAATTGTCAGATTTTATTGCGATAAAAAAAAAAAACCCTTAATCATGTGTAGATTCAATGCTTAGTTTATGATATTAATTGTTTAAGAAATAAATTGAACATTTGTCCAATTTGAATTGGCATGAGAATATAAGTCCAAAAACCAAGATGAGAGCCCAACCTAGCTATCTTGAGAACCACATTTTCCCCTTGGATAGATCGATCCATTTTTGATATTAAGAATCATGTCGATTTGCTACCATTTAACGAGTTTAATCCTTGATTTCTAGTGATATATTTTTTATTATGTGATCCGAGTTTAATCCTTGATTTCTAGTGATATATTTTTTATTATGTGATCGATTACAATCCTTTGATTGTCTTGGGTTTATTATATATAGATTTCGTTTCCTATCTTTTTTGTGGTCTAGATGTATCTTAGGTGATCCCATGAGATGTTTTGATTGTTTTTATCCATCTTCTATTTTAGCCATCTTATTTTCATGAGGTGTACTACACAAAATACTCACAATAACCTTCATGTATTTTCCATAAGATTTCCGATCACTCATTTCTCATTTTGGGCATAACTAACTTCAAGAGGCTCTAAACACCCACCCAAGACCAAGAGGCTAAGAGTTAATTAAAAATGTGTGTTGAGTATTGTGTCAATGTCACGACCACCAAATTGGTCCATATGAGTTGGCACCCTGGTTGCACCGAAATTCTCTTTTAAGGTAGCGGTCTTTCCTTGCAACAACATGGCGACTCTTTGTTTAATGCATAAACTATTTCTCTTGCACATTCTGTTCTAAACTTCTAGACTGTGAAAACATGATGCTTGCAACACGACCTAACACCATATGCCAAAAATCAAACCATTCAAAAATTTCAACAATTTCTATTTCTTGACTAATTAAATAAAATGGGCTTCTATGATCATTCAACCAAACACAACACTGTGTAGGTTGAATTAGTCCATCATAGATCTTAGTGTATTAGTTGCAAAATAAACTATATCCCTATTTTTATTGCTAGCATCACATGTCAACTTTGCTAATTCATCATCACTAATCCACTCAATTTTTTTGCTATTTTTCTTTGTTAGTTTGTTATTTGTTGTCATTTTTATGTCTTATTAATCTTTTTTTCATAAACTTTTGTTCATAAACATGTCAATCTTAGACATGGATAGCAATCACACTGCCCATAAGAACAGCAATATGAGCACACATTCTTTCTTTGACTTGAAAAAACAAGCCTCATCCTACTTCAAGGAGAAGATCAAAACTGCTAGATTGGTTCTCACCGATGTCACCCCTGCTCAGTTGTAAGATTTCGCACACTTTCCCAGCCGTGTTATTTTTAAATCTCCTGATGCCGCGATGTAACACTTGAGCATCCACACTTGATCCAAATTTTCAGTTTTATATAATCCTTGTGAGGTTTCCAAGGTTAATTGTGAATTTTTATGATTGTGTATGCACTGTGAACAGGATGACAGAAGAAGCAACAGATGCTAATCCGTGGTCACCAGACACTCGAACACTTAGTTCAATATCACGTTCTGCTTTTGATGTTGATGATTATTGGAGAATTGTGGATATCCTGCATAATAAGTAATGGTTATGTTCTTTGTTCTTGTACAATGTTAATACTAATCATTTTCTCATGCAATTATTTTCGTTTCATTACTGTTTTCGCATTGTATGACCATTGATTGAATTTTGATTTTTGTTCAGATTATCAAAATTTGACAGAAAAAATTGGAGAGAATCTTACAATGCTCTGATAGTATTAGAACACTTGCTAACTCATGGGCCAGAAAGCGTGGCAGAGGAGTTTCAGACCGAAAAATTCACCATTAATAACATGAAGACTTTTCAGCATGTTGATGAAAGAGGGTAGGAAAACAAATCTCATTAAAAACAATTACATTCTTTACAAAATGTGATCTTTACTCATAACATCTTATAAAGCAATATTTGGATCAAACAGATTTAACTGGGGGCTTGCTGTAAGGAAGAAGTCAGAGAGAGTACTGAAGTTGCTCGAAAATGGTTCAGTCTTCAAAGAAGAAAGACAGCATGCTAGAAAACTAACAAAAGAGATCAAAGGTTTCGGAAGCTTTTCAGGAAGAACAGCCTCACCATTCAATGACACATCAACTAGATATGGAAGAAGCCATTCACAGTTCAATGAGCACGGAAATGAGGAAGATTCATCAGGAAAGGCTGGTTACAATCAGCCTCGACTTATGATTTTCAGTGATGATGTAAAATCAGAAAAGCCTGTAGCTGTAAAGAGGTTTTCGAAGGAAAATAAGGCACCAAGAAATGATACAAAGAAAAGAGATATTCATAACTGGATTGATGATGTAGGGGAGGAAAATTCGCTCCTTGATGGAAGAGAAGATCGGGTTTTTGTCGAAGAGGAAAATCATCCTTTCAATGATACTCATGAACACAGCAGATTGTCATTGTTGGCTGCTGCAAAAGAGGATTAAGAATAGATGATTTTTTTTTTCCCCTTTTCATTATACTTTAAAGTTTGTGCTTGGAATTTTCAGGTTGTATATTCTACACAGGATATGTTCAATGTCTTAATTGCTAACCGTTGGTTATCAGAGGATTTTGGCCACTACATATGAGAATAGGAATGCTGTAGAATGTCAAAATGACAGGAATCAGAATTCAGAGCTTTAGTTCTTTAATTCTTTTACACTGTTTAGATACAACTTGGGGACTAAGTTAACAGTTATGTGCATATCAATGCGTTTATCGAACGATCATACACAGGGGAGTAGCCTTGTACATATGCACCTACGAACTCAAAATTCTGTTCCAGGCATGCCTTCCTTTAGGCAAGATTAAGTTTATGATGCACTTCGTGTTTACAAATCAGCATAAATTTTAAGTTCGTTGTGATTTGCTTTAGGGAATCTCTAATGTCAACTTTTGTTAGATTATTGAAACCGCTTGTGATTGAGGATTTGAGGACATGCTATAGTTTTACATATACACGCTATGGTTTTGAGCCTGATCTCCTATCATACACAAATTAGTTATAAATTAAACTTTTCAATTTAGAAAAAAACGACAATTGTTTCCGAACATTCTAATATAACAGACTAAGGCTATGTTCACCTCGTCTTATTTTTACTTATTTTCAGCAAAAATAAGTTCAGTTCAACAAAAATAAGTTCCAATCCTTAATAAATTGTTAATGATTTCAGCAAAAATAAGTTCAGTTCAGCAAAAATAAGTACAGATAAGTAAAAATAAGTTCAGTTCAGCAAAAATAATTTCTGATCAGCANCAGATTATCAAAATTTGACAGAAAAAATTGGAGAGAATCTTACAATGCTCTGATAGTATTAGAACACTTGCTAACTCATGGGCCAGAAAGCGTGGCAGAGGAGTTTCAGACCGAAAAATTCACCATTAATAACATGAAGACTTTTCAGCATGTTGATGAAAGAGGGTAGGAAAACAAATCTCATTAAAAACAATTACATTCTTTACAAAATGTGATCTTTACTCATAACATCTTATAAAGCAATATTTGGATCAAACAGATTTAACTGGGGGCTTGCTGTAAGGAAGAAGTCAGAGAGAGTACTGAAGTTGCTCGAAAATGGTTCAGTCTTCAAAGAAGAAAGACAGCATGCTAGAAAACTAACAAAAGAGATCAAAGGTTTCGGAAGCTTTTCAGGAAGAACAGCCTCACCATTCAATGACACATCAACTAGATATGGAAGAAGCCATTCACAGTTCAATGAGCACGGAAATGAGGAAGATTCATCAGGAAAGGCTGGTTACAATCAGCCTCGACTTATGATTTTCAGTGATGATGTAAAATCAGAAAAGCCTGTAGCTGTAAAGAGGTTTTCGAAGGAAAATAAGGCACCAAGAAATGATACAAAGAAAAGAGATATTCATAACTGGATTGATGATGTAGGGGAGGAAAATTCGCTCCTTGATGGAAGAGAAGATCGGGTTTTTGTCGAAGAGGAAAATCATCCTTTCAATGATACTCATGAACACAGCAGATTGTCATTGTTGGCTGCTGCAAAAGAGGATTAAGAATAGATGATTTTTTTTTTCCCCTTTTCATTATACTTTAAAGTTTGTGCTTGGAATTTTCAGGTTGTATATTCTACACAGGATATGTTCAATGTCTTAATTGCTAACCGTTGGTTATCAGAGGATTTTGGCCACTACATATGAGAATAGGAATGCTGTAGAATGTCAAAATGACAGGAATCAGAATTCAGAGCTTTAGTTCTTTAATTCTTTTACACTGTTTAGATACAACTTGGGGACTAAGTTAACAGTTATGTGCATATCAATGCGTTTATCGAACGATCATACACAGGGGAGTAGCCTTGTACATATGCACCTACGAACTCAAAATTCTGTTCCAGGCATGCCTTCCTTTAGGCAAGATTAAGTTTATGATGCACTTCGTGTTTACAAATCAGCATAAATTTTAAGTTCGTTGTGATTTGCTTTAGGGAATCTCTAATGTCAACTTTTGTTAGATTATTGAAACCGCTTGTGATTGAGGATTTGAGGACATGCTATAGTTTTACATATACACGCTATGGTTTTGAGCCTGATCTCCTATCATACACAAATTAGTTATAAATTAAACTTTTCAATTTAGAAAAAAACGACAATTGTTTCCGAACATTCTAATATAACAGACTAAGGCTATGTTCACCTCGTCTTATTTTTACTTATTTTCAGCAAAAATAAGTTCAGTTCAACAAAAATAAGTTCCAATCCTTAATAAATTGTTAATGATTTCAGCAAAAATAAGTTCAGTTCAGCAAAAATAAGTACAGATAAGTAAAAATAAGTTCAGTTCAGCAAAAATAATTTCTGATCAGCAAAAATAAGTTGAGAAGAATAGGGCCTAACTGTTCTCTTGAAGAACTCTTAGTGCCAAAAAAAAAAAAAAAAATCAAGACAGTGAGTGATGAAGGAAGATAGAGAAGGTAATATGACATTAATATTATTATTATACAAAAACGTACCTTCCGAAAGAGATGACATTCATATATTTGCTATCGTCAACAAATTCAACTCATTCTATAAACAATGTATTTACTCCACCTAACTTGAGATATACAACGTCAACAAGTATTGGATTTGGGCAAGCAACAAAATGGTATTGCAACACTCATTGACTTATTCTAATTTCTCTGTTCCGACATTTTTTATAATTATGACTTTTTAAATAAAGTGACGTATTCAATTGCACCATCTATAAAATTCTGGAAGCAAGACCTAGTTAGTAAAGAGTAATACATCTGTACAAGGTTACCAACAAATATTAACTGCATGTGGAAGAGATGATGGTTCAGTATTTGCATAACCATTCTTGAATTGATAGCCTCAAGCAGTTGTTTGAAGTAAGATGCAGATAATCTAAAGTCAGATTGGTCATAGGTGAAGTTTCCCTACCATTTTCTAACCACTCGCGAATGGCATGTCCCTCATACGTGAACCCATCAGCTGCAACTTGAGGATCCCGCATGATTTCCTGAAATATATCAGTGAATAGATTAAAAACGGCAGCTTAAGCGTACGCCAAGAGGTCACACATATAGTTAGTTTCGGGCTATGCAATCAGCAGCACAAAATGGGAACGTGAAACTGCTTTGTCACAGCTTGGAATGGTGTACCATTAAATGTGGAGGACAGATAGTCATTCATCATTGAGTTATTCCATAGACATACAATCACAATAATGGAAAATTATGCAGAATGGCTACGATTTAATATTTTAATGAAACATAATACTGACAGTTGATTCGAAAGCAATTCCTGCACTCAGTTTATAACTCAGCCTAAACAAATCATCCTGTCTCTAAACAAATGTCACACTTGTTTAGGTGTAGTTTTTCCAGAATTTGCAACAAAAGTACCATCAGTATAGTTCATTATCTCTCCACTATACCCTCTGTTGAAATTATTTCTTAGCAATGTGGTCGCACTAAGGATGACACAGGGAAGTTTAAAGCTATACTAAATTACGAAAGAAGCTATTCATGTTTGGTCCAAATAAAAACGTGGCATACTTAAAAACAAAAGGAACATATACAACCTTAGAAGTGCATTATAAGGCTCTCTTCCCAGGCTCCCAGCCATTTAAAGGAGAATTTTAGCGATGGTCTCATCAACTTATAATCTTTAAATGAGTAATCTATAGAATGTATTACTAGTAGTTCAAATCCTTTCATAGCCACTAGTCAAAAACTTGAGGTATTCTGATAACACGATCATACTGCGAACTCAAAAGTAACAGGTGGTAAGCAATTAATTCACCAGTCACTGACCTGAAGGATAGGACATAGGAAGAAAGATGGCACTGTCCGCTCTTTTGAGATATGGAGCTGTTGAAGCTCTTTCACCAAAGAGGGTGTAAGCTCTGGTCGATCTCGACTGTTCTGTTCACAAAACTTCAAAGCTATACCTGCTAATTTCTCAGCCACTGATGGTTCCCATTCTCCTGCAGATGAATCTAAAATCAAATTTAACTTTCCACATGTTACTGCTCTACGGACGTTGCCTATCAACCCTACTGGAGGTTGTCCAGTCATTAGCTGTAGTATAATGATGCCAAATGAGTAAATATCAGACTTTGGTGTTAATTTGCCTATTCTATGGAAATCTGGATCTCTATATGGGAAGGCACCCTGAGGTTCAGGATAATGGCGAATACCAGGAAGATGGCGGTTATCTTGAAATAGTAACCTGGTTAACCCAAAATCACAAATTTTGCAGTTAAGTTCAGCATCCAGAAGAACACACTCGAGTTTCAGATCACCATGGATTATCTTTTCAGGGGGACAAGAATGAAGGAATAAGAGAGCAGCTGAAATCTGAGAAATGATTCTAGCTCTGATCTTCCATAACAGAGGTGCAGAGTTGCTTTTCTGGAAAAGATGCCACTGGAGGCTCCCATTAGACACATAATCATATACAAGAGACCAGGCCTCTGGACATACACCAATTAAAGTCACTAAATGAGGGTGTCGTAGCTTGCCAAGAACCTGAACCTGCACAACAATCACCAACTAAACTCTCATTGTTCTTGATATTAAATGATGCTCTGATCAAACTCAGTAAATGACACAATTTTGACCAATAATAGCTTAAAACTCGTTAATATTAAGACTTGAAAACAAAAAGGCAATAAAGGTCAATTTTTTCAAAAAATTACAAGTTAAGGTGAATCTAACATGATCCCACAATGCTATGCCTTTTAATATATACTAGGAAAAAATATCTTTTTTTCTTCAATTTGATGAAAAATATCTTTTTTTCTTCAATTTGATGAAAAATATTCAAACAAGGACAATAAGAAATGGAGACAGACAATAATTTCACGATGCAAAGAATGTAGATAATGCTCTCAGAAAGCTAACAGTTTACTAGCAAACTAATTGCATGTGCTATAGTTGAAGCAATTCAGAATCGATAATCAAGCCAGATATCAGACTATTAGAGACACATAGAATAAAAGATGTAAACAACATTGGCTGCTCTTATCTTGGCTGCAGATTTGAAAGCAAGAAGATCACCATAATGCTTGTGACAAAGCTAAATGGAGGCATATTGGTTGAGTTCAGATTTCATTCTAGCATAATGACGCGTGATTCAATTAAAATAAATCACATGTATTCTAGTAGAATAGCAAATAGAGGCAAAAAGAAGCAAAAACCTCTTTCTGAAAATGTGTTACGCCTTGAATGCTGTGTGCGTGCAATCTTAAAATGACAACAGTTTTATCCAGCAGTTCTCCCTTATAGACACTACCAAACCCCCCTTCAAACAGCTTAAAGCTATCTGAAAAATCACATGTCGCACTTTGCAGATCTGATCGAGTAAATTTTACTAAATCAGGCACAGCATCCAGAAGTGCTCCATATCCATGAGAACGATGACGGTTTGTGCTGCCTATCTGCCTACGACTTCTCCATTTCTCAAGCCAACACTCAGCGTCCATTTTCTGTTTCTCAATCTTTTGCTTTTCTTGATCTAAGTTTGCAATACTATCTCTGATAAGCTTCAACTCCCCAGCTGCTTCATTGCAGCGGCAATTCACCTCCTGGACACGACTGTCAAGTACAGCTACATTCATATTGGTTTTCTGTAGCTTTCCTGATATATGTGACTCTTCCTCCAATATCCTCTCCTTTTCATGCATCATGCTTTTCAGAGAATCTTCAGCTTCTTTTCTGAGTTCAGCTTCAAGATTTTGAACGCATTCTAAGTCTTTCACCTAAATGGAACACACATACACACCAAAATAACTTAAGAATTGAGATACAAACAAGCGGAATAAACAGATTGACATAAGATCTTGCTGTTGGTGACTAATTACAGCCAAAATGGTATAGCAGTCATTAAGCATGTCTCCACCCATCCTGAAATGAATCCCACTTCAACGTTTCTTGAACCAATATTTGTCCACTCACAGTCCCACCTTAATTTCACCAAACTATGGCGACAATATATGGATAGAAGTACACGACTATATATAAACTTAATCACCATAGAAGACACACAGCAGTGGCCAGTCAATAAGAATCAGGAAAGCCTGAATAGAAAAAATATTATTAAAAAATTGTTTTTTGTGTTTTTGAGATAGGATTGCAGGAAACAATGCAAAAAAGGTATTGTAATTAGGACCAAGAATCTTGGGCACTGTCTACAGAATCGGGAGAGCTGGAGGTGAAGCAGACTGGAATAACAGTGTCACTGGGAAAGTGATGAGAAGTACACAATAGAATGTGAAGCATAGGAATCTTTGTGTCATACCAAGGTAGAGTATTACATAGAAATGTTGTCATTCCTAACAGATTATCTTACGCCTAAACTAAGAAAACTTGTGGTAAATTTTTATTGGTAGTGTTGAACACTTAATCTCGATCTTGCTTCCCAAATTAAGGTGGAATCAACATTTTCACATGGAATGGTTAGAGAATGCCTTTGATTTGAAACTAATACAAGATCATGGATGTCGGCGTGTTGGCTTCTCTAGTGAAGCACAATTGCTGATGATGAACTGTTAAATATTTATGGTTCCAATGGCTAAATTCACAGCACACATGAGGAATTGAAGACTAACGACAAACAGATACCAAGTTTTTTAATCAGCAACGATATTACAGTCAAAAAAACAGAAATCCACCTTTCTCATTGCTTTCATTGCTTCAGCTTCCAAATTCTCACGCTTCGATAATTCCAAAACTGCTTCATCCTTTGATGTTTCAACTTCTGCTTTTGCTTCCAAAAGCTGACCGTACAAATTTTCTACCTCCAATTTAAAATCAGAATCAAAGGAGTCCTTTTTCTCAATTGATATTACTGAAGCAGAATCATTGCTGATGGAACTTTGACCATATCCGGAATTACAAGGGTTAACTGAACTAGTTAGTAGCAGATTCTCGTCAGTGGGTTCATTCTGATTCCCATTTTTAATCTCAGGACTCTGAATGCTTGGACGAGAGTATCTAGAATGAAGATTAATTGGGGTGTAAAGGCGCTCACTCTTCTTGTATGGGAATGATTTTGACCTTAATCTATATGTCTTAGCCCCCTCTGCCTGACAAGGTGCAGAAATAGTAACCGTTCCAGATGCTTCTTTTGTCCATATATGCTTCCCCTTATGGATAAACCATAACTCACAAAATGCTGGAGAATTTTTGGCGACGTAATTTGCTTTATGACATTTCTTTTTCAAATTTATGCAACTGTAACATTAAAAGTGAGCATCATGAGCCTTTATGTCATGCAATATATTAAAAAAAATTGAAAGGAAAAAAAAACAAAAAAGAGAAATGAAGAAAGAAAAATGAAAATGAGAAAGATCAAAGAAAAAGGTTAGTAACGTGCATCTTAGTATGGAGGTAGCATTAAACTGAAGATGACACATACTTTTCAGGGACAGACCCCATAATAAGCTTCTGCATGCCATGTTTCATGACCATATTCATGAGTCCCTTGTGAACCTCTTCATCTTCAGAGATAATACTGCTTGCTTTTACCTGCAAAAGCCAACCACCACTAATAAACTGTAAAGGTTTTAATTTTAAAAAAATTGTAAAGAAATGCTGCAAGGGTTCATCAGATTACCAACAACAAAGAAGCAGCATTTAAAGAAACTAATTTTATGACATCGACATGACTTGGGAAAAAAAATCATTGGAGGGTGAAACGGCTAAGGAAAAACAAGCTACTATTGGTAATGCTAGGTGGAAGGGCTGACTAAGTAGTTTGCACCTTGTTATGCAAAAAAGCAAGAGGAAGTAATGTTAAGTGCGGCCTTATCAATTCCAGAAGTTGAAAATAATTCCATAGATTTGAATAACAAGTTTGCACCATATGTTGCTTGAACAAGCCATGACACAGGATCTTGTGACTGCTGAATGTTATGCAATCACATCAAACAAGGATGAACTAATAAGTGCAAGTCTATAATAGTATATTTAAAGTAGAGTTTCAAGTAAATAAAAACAACAAACCAATGCATTAAACAGATTTTACTCTTGGGGAATGCTTGGATATATTAAGAACAATGTGTAATGAGGACGATACAGAAATTAAAGAAGATGAATGTGGAGGGAATAGACTAGTGGTAAAGTTAAGAGCAAGTAAGAAAAGGGGAATTCTTCCTCTCGTCTCAAGGGTGATTGTTATCTACCACACCTTCAATATTCCTACACCGCCTCTACATATTCTCTCTCTCACAATCTCTACTCAACATGTAATGAACTGACTTGGACGAACTGGCTAAAACAATAAAGGGATAATGTGGACTGAATTTTCAGATTACTACCAACAGAAATTTGGTTCTAATAATGCTAGAACAGTGAGATTATTGATTGATTGATTTGAAGGAAGGACTACAAGGATAAATGGCTTGAGGTCATGACTCTCTAAAGCAGGTTTAGTCTACAACTCTCCATTAGAGAGTTTAGCTCACAACACTCAAATGTTTTCACTCCAAATTCACACATGTCCCTTACTCCTCTCCTTGGTACTATATATATATATAAGCAAAGTCCTATCTAACATTCTAACACTAAAATATTCTAGAAGTTCTTATACTTAGATTGTCCTTGGCCTAATATTTGATTCATTACACAACAATGTTTACCTTCAATTTTCTTTAGTTACCTCCTTAATACAGTATACTACCAATCAGAATTCCGCTAAAGATTATATTATTAAGAAGCTTCAGACCATTATGTTCAGATTGCAGGCTTTGCACAAGCTTCAGTAAATCATCAAAGACTTGAAATAGGGAAACCTACCTTTGCTTTACAGCAAATATTCAAGTAAGACTGAAGAAGTTTCTTCATTTTTTCTCTCTCCTCATTCCTGAATTGAGCCACCACTTCAGCACTTGCTTGTGTTGCTGGTAGTTTTCCCACTGCGTCACAGAGTAAACGAACAGGATGGACAGAAACAAAGTTAGTTAGCAGCCCAACGAACCTTAGTTGTACATAATTATACTGCAGTTGACAACCCTTTCTGCTTATTCATGACAATAAGATAGCTACTACCTCATCAAATATTTGCACTTTTAATCCTCAAGCAAGCAGCACAAGCTGACAATTTCCTATACACTTAAGAAGAAAGAGTGTGATATCCTCAAATTTCTTGTTATCAGTCATTCTAGCAACCAATCAGAGAATCTGATACTGGTATAATTTTCCTAAATCATAAGACGGAACTAATGAAGAGGAGGCAAACAAGGGACTTGGCTCAAACAATACAAAGGATGATGTATTGATCACTAGTTCACATGACTTTTTGTAAGTTGTAACTTCTCAAACAATATTCCATTGTCGCGTTTATCCTACTATAGAACAGCTAAAGAGAAAAGACAACTTCACACATAAAGCATCTTCATTGATTCAAGAAGGAATTAACAAAGCTTCATGTTGAAAAAGTTATCATTAATGTGGATTACAGTAATGTTGTTTAGCTGATGCAACAACAATGTCTACATGCACCAAAGTGAAGTATATATACAATTAAACTAAATGATTGCAAGAAGTGAAAACAGCAGCTTCAAGCAGTAAATTGTCATTTAGTCGAACCGCGAAACCAACAAGCTGGTGGATGTTTTAGCGATAATACGTTAATACTGTAAGTATACCTTTGATAAATATATGAATTTGTATGTTGCGGAATTGCGGATTGTACAAATCATCCAATTTTACCCAAAACTAAAATTCAACATCACAATTTCTGAAGAACATACAAACTACATGCATGAAAGTCTAGATACTTATTGCATTCAAATTCAGTTAACAATATCATTACACTATCATCATCAAGTTATGATAAAGAATTACAATGGAATTATCTACTAATAACTAATTTAAGCAAAAACAACATGCTTTAATAAATCAACACTCAACAAATTTCAATTTCAAAAAAAAAAAAAAAAGCGCTAAAAATTGGAGAAAAGAAGAAGAGAAAGAGAAATTACAGAGAGTAGGGATAAAAGGAGAAAGCCGATGAACATGAACAAGGCAAAATTCGTAACTGCGAAAATTACGAAACGTCCATTGAAGCATGGAAACAGTCTTCTCCATTGACCTTCCAACGGCAACATAAACAACTTTATCATTATTCATTTTCTGATTTCTTTCTTCTGCAATTTCATTTACATGTTCATGTATGTGAGTTAATCCCGAGGTGGACCGAGTTAACTCAGCGCCATAACTCGCCATTGAAGTAGGAGAAGAGAAGGAGGAGGAGGATGACCGGGAGTGCCGGTCAACTGTGGGATCAGGTAAGGGGAATGGTGTTAGAAGTCGCATAATTGAGCATTGGAGAGAGGGGAATTACCGGCATCAACGCCGGTTCTAGGTTCCACAGAGCGCGGTTGATTGATATGATATGATATGAAAAGAAGACTTTTGAAGAAGTAGTAATGTCTGAAAATATGAAATTTAGGGATTGATTAATGTTATTAGTTTATGAAGTCAAAATAATTTATTTAAGGTGAGGAAAAAGCTAGTTATTCTTTCTTTTGATGGAGAAGTGTCGTTTTCTGAAGACTTTTTACTATGTTTGCAACTTTGGAGCTCCAAAAATCAATTCATATTTGGTCGATTATGAAGCATACAAAAACTTACTACATAAATATTAATTTGGATATATGCTGGGTTGAACAAGTTTAAAATATACACTTGTTACAAAAATGTACACCAAAGTCTTACAACATTTTTAAGAGGCTTTTAGAATTATAGTGAGCTGAAACACGCAAATACAATCAAGTTGGAAGAGTCGAGCTACCGGTTGAGGCTTTTGATGTTCGGTCACCTTTTAAGTCTCTTACTTTGTATATAATAGTCCTGTTCAATCGATACACATTGCACAAAAGGCAATATTGTAGAACAATTATTATTATTATTATAGAAATAATGTTATACGAAACCCTAAAGGTTTTAAGGAGTTATAAATAGAAATACTTAATACATTTACTATGTCAATTAACGCATGATTTTGTCACGAATTTAGAAATTATTTCTGTTTTAAGCTATGCATCCAATGCTTATTTGTAACTTTTAAGGCTACATATAGCATCAAAACTATTCATTATAACAAAGATCGAGCTAAAGTGGTAATTAGTTACTTACCAATAATAAATTATTAATACTCGGATTACATCACTTGAAAAAAAATACTCCGTGTCATGCAGATGCTTACACTCAACATTCATTTTCAACATTACAAAAAATGGTGATGCTTAAACAATAGACAAGAATACAAAATGACACATTTTTTGTCTTGTTGAGTATTCATTATGGAGTCCTGATTTAGTTAGAACTTAGAATGAATAGTTTACTTTTTATTTCAAGCACGAGCGTAGACTAAAGACAAAAACAATGGTTAAACATTAGACAAGATAACATATTTTTGGTCTTCGACATTCTGGGGTCCTAATTTAGTTGTGCTAATATTTTCCCTGTATTGATAATTATATAAAAATTCCACAATTCCATTGATAAGATTTCACAAAACTACAAAATTAGAAGTAAATTAATATTCTGTAAATGACAAGTCTAAGGACAATTAATTTGTTATCAGACTGATCACTATTAGAAACTACCTTCCCAGATCCTAATATAAAAGACAAACATTAAAAATACATTAGCGACGGTATAAGAATATAAACCTTTCATGTCTCCCATGGTCTAAGAAAATAAACCTCTCACTGTCTCACATAGTTATTCAAGGACAATAAGCATGTAGCTTAAAAAACTCTACAAATTCACAGATCAAAAATTGCATCGTCAGATAATTACCCAAAGTTGCTCAATCCTTGCTAGTTTGTCTAGAGAGTTCACCATCAGCTTTCTTACGTCTTCTTTTTCTCTTTAACTTAACCGCCACTTCACTTGATCTGCAAAAAAATTACAGATCCAAATGAGGAAATGTACCAGAAAAACAATAGCAATAACTGCTTGCATCAACAAACAGAAACAACACCTTATCAACCTCACTATAACACCACTTGCAGGAAAAGTATATGATTACTATTACTGAAGCTAACAATTAGAACATGTAGGGGCTGAAAAGAATATCAATCTTCGGCGATAGTCAAATCATGATAGAACATTCTGTAGAAGGTTACATATTGATAAGACAGCCTATTTCACTATTAGAGAAGAATAAAGCAGACAATTAAAAAGACTTTATATCGCTTAGGTCTGAACAATTAATGATAGCTAAACCAAATTGAAACAAGTATGTTTCTTTTGAGTATATACAATCAAGTAACAATAAGAAATTAGCCGCGGCTACTTAACCTAAAAAAGATACTAGACAATATTCAATGTTCACCCATAAAAAATTCTACTAGCTTAGGTCTCCTGATATACACTAGGCCTCAGTCACATACGAGCAAGCCATGAAAAAGAAATTTAAAGGCACAACTCATCAACAAAATTACATGTGTTAGGGTAAAGAATGCAAGTGCAATATGCATGATCAAGTGCCAATAACAGAATGTATACGTAGAAAGCCAAAGTAAAATCACCTTGCTGTGGCTTGCTCTCTTATGTTTACTTGTTTTTCTGAGTTTGCTTGCTGTGTGTTGTTGTTTGCTCTTCGTTTGCTTGCTTGCTGTGTGGTTGTTGCTTGCTCTTCGCTTGCTTGCTGTGTCATTGTTGCTTGCTCTTCGTCTGCTTGCTCTTCTGTGTTTGATTGCTCTCTAGTCTTTGTTCTATTCTCCACATCCAAATTCAACAAATTACATCTATCAAACAAATCATCTAAATTGGTTAATCCCGTCAATTGCGAGTCATTTATGTGGCTTTTAGTCACTTGCATCAAAATAAATCCTGCACATGGTGGAGAAGGAATAAACAAACTCATTCACACTGCTTGAAATTAATAGCATTACAAAACAACATTCATCAAAAAGATCAAATAGGAAGGTGATCAAATAATTGAAATCAGTAACTCAAAATGTCAAATGCTTATGCCATTATTACATAAAAGAAGAGAAGGAACATGCCAAGTGCTCGAAGCATTTTCAAATCAAACTTCTTGGCTAAACTTTCATGCCCAACTGCTTTAGCTCGTTGAAGGGCAAGCTTCTTCAGGCTAATCAACATATCCTGGAAACATAATATAGCCATCAAGTCAGTAATAAATGCAAAAAAGAAAAGGTAAGCGTCATGACAGTAAGCAAATGTTTGTGCTTAGGAATGAACAATGATGTTTATCATGATGAACAATTGATCGCCAAAAAATGCAGATAGTGAAAAACTTATTCTGCCACGGAGAGGGGAAGCTACGAGAACAAAGTGTCAATTACACTGATTTGTTCCTTTCCATTTCTCAAAACCAGAATTTAACAATACAATACAGCTTCATTGATATAAGGTACTCTTATTCCTTCAATTTAGAAACATCAAGAAATCCACCACAAAACCATGAGTGTCACGATAAGGAAAGGCCGAATTAGAACACTCTTGACAAATTCACCAGGGAAAGCAAGTGTCTAAGCCCTAAGAAGCATATATTATTAATAATGGTTGTGACAGAAACACAAAACTGCATTATTAGAGGCCAAACACTAAATCATAAACATTGAACTCAGGACAAATGTAATATAAGTAAACGCCATAAGAAGAGGTTCGAGTTTAGAGATGGCACATGCGAAGTAAGTATACATCCTCCTACACTCACCAATTCCGATTCGGATAGCGAGCAAAGCCATTTAACATCTTCAGGGTGATCATTTCCAATAGAATTTATCCCATCCATCATATCAAAACAACCTTCTTATTCCCAACAAATCCAAGTTTGTGACCTACAAATATATAGATGAAACAAAAGAATTAATAATTTGTATACATATAGCATTAAATTAAGCTCAAAGTAAACGAAAATATCATAAAAATTTTATTCAAGCATTTCATCAAACACTTGGTGTGCAACGATATATATACACAAACAATTTATTAAAACCATCCAACAATCACGATTGCAAATTTAAATACAACATCAAACAAGAAATCAACCAATTAATCACCATAAATCATGAAATATAACCACAAAAAAAAAAAAAAAAAATTAACCAATCATTAACAAAATCAAATTGCTTTAGGGGAAATAAAAAAAAGCAGATAAAGAGAAAGTTACCTTAACACAATAACGGTGGTCAATTAACAGTGATTTTTGGTTAGCGTAGTTGTGGTGTTTGGTATCACTGTCGACAAAATTAGGGTTTGGAAAAAGGATTAGAGAAATAGAAAACGTTGATTATCTGATGTTCCAAAGCCACCAGAAATACAGTTACGAATTTAAGATTGTTTTTGTCAATTGGACTTATTTTGGCCGCACACTTTTAAAGTTACAATTGGGATTTTTTTTTAAGCTTTATATAAACTTATGAAAATGCTATGATTTAAATAAATAAATAATGTCACATTTACACACAAAGTGCTAATTATTAAATATTAAAATCTATATAAGACGGTCTTATTCCGTAAGAATACTAGGTAGGGGTGTGCAAGAAAACCCGGCCAGGAATACCCGGCACTACCCGATCATTATAAACGGGTAATTTTGGGGCTAAAAACAATTTTTACAAGTCGGGTACCCTGTAAATTTTCGGCCTGGGTACGGGTATCGAATTTCGTTGTTTCGGGTACCAGATACCCGGTTCAATTTTTATATTTTCATTTTTCCTAACTTTTTTTAAGTTTAGTTTAAATTGTTGCTTGATTAAGTATTTGACAATATGTGACACTATCTGTTACCATCACCGCCCATGCACTCAGGATCATGCTTCAAATTGCTAAAAACATTCCATCATCCGTCTTAGACTAGTCAGTATTCACTAGAAAGATGCTCAGAGTCAAGACTATAAGCTTAGTCCAAACCCCTTGATACATCCTTGGTGTAACCATGGTGGTCCTTGATGATGTTGACGCCACTTACTGCTCCTGCAAGCCACTTGTAGCAACATCCGAGTTCGAAATTACCCACCTTGCTTTCATTATGAAGCGATGGACTATGTTGCCTCTTTATTATGAAGTGATGTACTATGTATTTTATGTTTATTCTATGTTCATTTTGCTTTCATTCTTGTAAAAAAAAGAACAAGTTTGTAATTTAAAGTAGGAACACAAATATTTTAATCTGTCCAATTATACTTTACTTGAAAAAACAATAGGAAAATGAAATCGCGGGTACCCACTTACCCGGCCCGCTTATTCCGGATGCCCGATATGCGGGTACCCGAAATTTCCGAGTAGGTCTCTGGTTATAAAATTCACTACCTGCAAAGTCGGGTACCCGCTTTTGCACACCCCTACTACTATGTTGTTGGACAAAAAAAAATTAATTAAATCAATGAACCTAATAGTTTAATAATCTTACTATAAGACGGTTTTACCGGAAATTTGTTAATTATTAAAAGCCTGGGTTCAGTCATCAAGCTCAATAACTCAAAAGTAGATTGTGTCTCGAAAATATACAATAATTTTTTATGTACAATCAGTTGTATATTGTGTATGATACAACTAAGACTATTTTCTTGTCTCATATGCTTGAATGCTTGTGAAGAATAGACAAAAGGAAAGAGTTGGTTTGAAGCCAATTTTTTAGCATAGGGAAGATCGGAAGAGTTAGGTTTACAACTAAATATCCCTATTTTCTTGAAGATTTAGATATAAAAGTGTTGTTATGCTAGGTTTAAAAGTTTTGTATAAAAGTTAAAGAAAATTCTTTCAATACAACTAATAAATGATAATTTATCTTACGATATACAATGTTTACGCTCAACGTAGCTAATGCTAAAAGGAAAGTGTCGTGCACCATTGTCTTTTAGCGACAAGAATGGGAGATTTACGAGGCATAAGAGGGTTTGATGTGGTGGAAGTTTGAGATTTTAGAATTTATGGAGTAGTTGGGATGATATTCAAAATCAATCTTTTTGGATGATTATAACAAAATAGTCCAACATAACTTTTAGAATGTTTAAAAAGTGTATGTACCAACAAAAAGATTAGTCAAAACCAGAAGTATAATGCTATGAATAATACTCCCTTTATTCCAAAATGTTTGATACATTAAAAATTTTGACACTACTTATAAGATGGGAGAATCTTGTCGATTACTTTCAATTTATAAAATATTATATTGTCATATGGGGTATTGTTTGATTCATCTCAATGAATACGTTATTAATATTCAATTATTATAATTTTTACATATATGCAACAAGAAATATTTAAGGTCAAACAAGTGCATTGGAATATTTGCAAGTCAAAACGTAACGGAGAAAGTAGTTAACTAGAGTATCAAACAAGTTCAGATTATAGTGTTTAATATTGATTCTTGTATTGGGTCACTATTATAATATATATGAATTTTAAATAGGTGTAACACTCCAAAAATTTCAATCGATTCGGTTTAACAACAAAAAAGTTCGGATTCATTAATTCAGTTCATAGAAGGTTACAAATTAAACTTACATTAAAGTTGATACAACGACTAATAAAAATTTAAGTTAATACAATGACTAATAAAAATTAAAGTTGCTTTCTTCAGGTTTTCATATTTTGAAACCAATTTAAAATGCTATCATCTTTTGTTTAAAATATGATTTCAGTCACATTAAATAAAATCAGGAAAAAAAATCAAACTAACAAAATATAGATGATAAAACAAATATCAAATTAACAAAAAACATCACATTAAACAAAACAAATATAAATAATAAATCAGAAAAAAAAGACAGATTAAATAATTAAGATTAATTAACAAAATAAAAAAAATCAGACTAATTAACATGATAACATCAGTCAATATAATTATATAAATCACAAAAAAAAAAAAACAAGATTAAATTCACTGATTCAACATGATAGATCTGAAACTGAAATAGGCAAACTAGAATTAAAAAAAAAAATAGACTAAACAAACAACATCTAAATATGAAATATATAATGTTGTTATAATTCTTTTATAATTGTAGATGTCCATATTCCCCATATGTTAATTCTCATCATAATTCTCACCATAAGTGTCCTATATAAATACTCTTGTAACTTATGATTTTACTCCTCCATGTAACTCCCTTCATTATAGTCACTTATGACCTTTTAATTTTTTAGGGAATTACAAGGTAGTCATGTATATAAATAGAGGGCTCCTAATGTGGAGTAGACACACTTGAATAATACAAATTCTATATTCTCTTAAGTATCTATACTCTCACTTTCTATATTTCATAACACGTTATCAGCACGATACTTCTATCATAGTTGAATCAGTTTCTATCAAGTCATATTCATAGACTACAAAAGGTATGCAGTCTCTAATCTAATAATGCTTATGAAAAGGTTCTTTCGATATTGATATTGCAATACAAAATAGTTTTTTTTTTTATGTTAATAATGAATTACGACATATACGTACAAACTTATTTCTATTATATATAAAAAAACAAATGTTATCAATGAAATGCCATACCATCTTTCAGCATATCTCGATATATATTTATCTTAATAAGTATCACTATTCACTAACGTTATATTACTCCGGTTATTTTAACAAAATATATAGGATGTTTCAATGAAGAAAAAGAAATATAACGATATCATACTTGTTATTATGTATTTTATTTTTGTATATGTATTCTTTGATTTTATATTCTCTTAAAAAAAAGGTTAAATAATTATAAAACATGTAATATATCAAGTCACTATTGATATACGTTACCACAATGGATACTTGAGATAATTTTCAAAGTCACGATTTATTCCATGCAATAATATTATTACATATTATTTTAATATACACGTTACAAATCACACGTCTCTTGAATAATATAACATTATATTTTAAAGTACATGGAATATTCACTATAAAGACAATATTACAAATTAGTAAAATAAGTAAAAATTATTCAATTAATAAATATACTTTATTGTAATGCATATTGGTAATGATGAAAATTAAAATAACTACTTCGTATAATATAAGCATGGAATTAGACAAGTGTAGAAAGAAAAATAAAGAGAATAATATATAATCTAACTATAATACATGACAAGTAATATATAAATGAGACTTGTATAAATAAATATACCATGTTAGTGAATAGATACTTAAGAACGCTAATGTGAATATTAAAATGACAAATATAGAGAATATTAATATAATGTTTTAATGTTAATCAAAGTATCATTATTTTTTCCATTAATTAATTAAATAAAGAAATGAACTTTAACAAAATTATTTACTTGTAATTCGTTCGTCAATGTGAATTACTTTTATGAGTGAAATTATATATATTTATGTAAAGTCATAACTTTTTTTTCACATAAATGACTTTTATTGACCTTAAATAAGTTTAAAGATGTTTTTTGTGAGCAATTCTTATTTAGTGGTTTTTGACGAGAGTGAATTATGTTAATTAGTTGGTGGATTATAGTTTGTAATGACCATAGTCAAGTTTTTCTATATTAATGTGGTGATATTAACATACATTGAATTAAGAATTACTCTATATTCGATTCCATCTTATGTTCTTGTTCTCTCTTCATTATCTATTTGAATAAAAAGTAATTTGATGAGTTAAAATAAAAATATAAATAAATAAATACAAATTGAGCATGACCTTGTGAGAAACTCGGTTTAAATATCAATGATTTATTGATTTATTTATTAGAGGTGCCCACATGATATAATTAAAAGTTTAAAATGACACCATCTTGAAGGTGGATTTAAATAAATGTTATTGATCATATATCAATTTTACATGCTCCTATTAGAATTGATGTCTTAGAATGATAACGAAAGTCATTTAATTTGCTAATGAAATTAGAGCACGCCTGAAGCGACAAGAATATTGTACAAAGGAACAGAGCAACAATAATTGATAATGACAAATTCAAGAAGGTGATACATTTGATGGATCTCCTAAAGTGATTATGTTTAGTAAATTAATATGTACCAAGATTATATACAGTACTCTAGAAGAGTATAAAATATCCAACACGATTAGCATGTATCATGATAATAATCAATGCTCCAGTAGAGTATGAATGATTATTGCATAAAGTATTAGTCTTGCCACGCATAGGACGAAACACATGTTAGTGTTATTATATCACATCATATTAATATTCATGGCCATGCATGAAGTACGTATAATAAAGTGATCACTAGTGTTTGAAAACTGACAAAAGTTTAGAAAAGTGATTGGATGTGATAGTTAAATTAGGTCATCCGGGTTTAATAATAACCCGTTTTGGAAACCTGAAATTTCAATTGATATGAAATAATGTGCTGACGCTCTCTCATGTTAGTTGCATGAAATGAATTGAATGGCAAGACATAAAATTAACACGAACTATATTTTGATTGTGAATTTTGATAATTTGTTTTGAAGCAAATTTCAAAAGATACTATATTGATTTTGAATATTATTATTTTATATAAAGAGTAATGTAATGGATGCATAAAAGTTTGGATTAATTATATACTATCAATTATTAGGTGACCAGAAGCTCACCGAATACAACGAACTTGTATGTTAAAATTTTGGGCAAGTAAGAACTCACTATCAAAGTCATTGGCGATCCAGAAGATCACCATTGAGTAGAATTACAGGCATACAAGTCATCTATTTTTGTATAGCGATCCTTTTTTATTGGGGCTATTGAATGTCAGCACACAAGAAATAAGAAAAGAAAAAAGACAACTGCACAATACACATCTCCCCATTAATAATGATCTCCATAAGAGCACAAACAACTATGAAAGGTTTGTCAATTGATAGATGTGCATTATAAGTTAAGGAAGAATGATTTTCCTTGAGATTGTTCTCCATAAGAGATGAAAAGTTTATTGAATATGACTTTTCCGATCCGTATGAAAATATGTACTAATTAAGTTGGTTAATATCGAATTTAATGCACCTATAAACTAGAAAATTTTACCAACTTAGAGGGAGAAGAATTGGGATAAGTTGGCAAAATTACTAATTTAACTTTATTATTATAAGATGATGATCCCTATAATAATTATTGAAGAGGTTATGTGCCAACTTTTGTCCATATATTATCGTGACACATTTATAATTTGATTTGTATCTAGTTATGACTCATGATGCATAGCGCTGAGGATATATTTTAGTTATGTTATGCATGTGTATACATTGAGATATATCTTGCCAATTGTACTTGAATTACTGCACCTGAAGTGCAGGTCAAACGGTCGATTCTGAAATAAAGATGAGATATATGACAAGATAGTGCAGTTGACACTTTTAAAAGTGTAATGATATATTAATATCATAGAGTATACCCCGGAAGTGGCATAGACATCTGAATTATAATAGATGGCCTATGATAAATGAATTGAAAGTTATAATTGTACTAATGAGAGATACATTCAGATATCAATTCAAAAAGCATGCCAATTACAATTTGAAAATATGATGATACCGGTATATGATGGAACCAATAAATTCTATGCATATGCAAAAGGAGTGGATTAGAAATGAGGATCTAAAATAAATGTCCTATTTGGCGTCGACATATTGATAATGATCGAAGCTTCTCATTGACTTGAAGTCCAATAAATGTGAATAATGATGATCATGAAGGACCAGAAGTCCGACAATGGGTTTTTGAAATTCACACTGTATTGCATTTTTGGGTCTTACATTTATGTGCATGTGTGTGTCGTAGATAAATGCATTATTCATTGCATGTGTAGATAGTGGTTAGATGCATCACTCATTATATATGTGTTTTGTGTTTAAAATCTTATTAGTATAAATTTTGCAATTGATAATATTGCACACACCAATTCTATACAATAATTGTGATGTGAAACTTTATCTATATTTGTGATGGAGACTTACAAGAAAAAATTATTCATACTCCAATAAAAATATATTTGTGATGATGAAACAATCCATATGAATGATGAACGCGTTCTAATAGCATATTGTGAATCATGCAGTAATGTTCTAGAAAAACTTCTACAAGACATATTAAAATATATATACCTTCAAGTTCTATATGAAGTATTTGAACACCTAAATGGTAACATTATTGTTATCAAACTGTTGAAGAGTATTAATGACTAAATTAACAACACTCAACCTGAAGTTTGAGCATGTGATAGATAATCATAATCTTTTGTCAATTGGAGAACTATCACGTTAAATTGCAATATGCGAAGAATAAGAATGTAATGACTTTTATGTTATTACAAATTTACAATGAGATTGGGTAGCGTTATTTGATAATATCACGGGTTACCATAAATCGTGACCAATTATGATCAATATTTCATCATCAATAACTACTTTGTATGACTTCCGAAAGAAGATATGAATTCAATGGTTATGATAGCTTGAAACAAAATAAAGTAATGGTAAAAGTAATATAAATATTATTGTCAAGAGTATGCATGGAGAAATGGAGATACCTTATATAGAAGATTTGAAGATTGAAGTCCAATCAAGAAAAATCAACTATCAAGGAATTGAATGGTATTCTACTTCAAGTGTGAAACTACCCAAAGAAAATAGATTCATTACACTAGAAGATCTCACGTTATGTATTTATCAGGGGGAGTAAAATGCGCGCTGCACTCTTTTCCTTTAACTATGGTTTTTTCCCACTGGGTTTTCCTGGTAAGGTTTTTAATGAGGCAACATTTCAAACGCATTAATTTAGTTAATGGACATCCAAGGGGGAGTGTTATAATTCTTTCGTAATGGTGGATGTCCATATATCCCCATGTGTTAATTCTCATCATAATTTTCACCATAAGTGTCCTATGTAAATATTCTTGTAACTTATGATTTTACTCCTCCATGTAACTCCCTTCATTATAGTCACTTATGACCTTTTAATGTTCTTAGGGAATTACAAGGTAGTCATGTGTATAAATAGAGGGCTCCTAATGTGGAGTAGACACACTTGAATAATACAAATTCTATATTCTCTTAAGTATCTATACTCTCACTTTCTATATTTCATAACAAATGTCAATTAATTACAAAAAAAAAAAAGCATAAATGAAAATATGAAATTGAAAAAAAAATCAGATTTTAATTTAACAAATTAAAAAAGAAAAAAAAATCAGAATTTCATAGAAGACTGATGTGAAGGATAAACAAAGAAGAACGTGAGGGCTGGCGATTGGCGAAGAAATCAGATTTCAAATTAACAAATTAAAAAATCCAGTAATTTTTTTACCTCCCTCACCGGACGAATAAACAAAGAAGAAGGTGACTAGGTGAGGGCTGGTGGACTGGTGAAGAAGGCGGTGCCGCGGTAAGGACTGACGAAGAAGGCAGCGACGAAGAAGGCCGATGTGCAAAGCCGGTGACTTGTTCAGCCGCCCAATCAGTGATTCAAAAGAGAGAGGAGAGAAGAGAGGGGCGATTGAGAGAACAGAGAGAAAATAAGGGTTTTGGGGTAATGGGGTGAATTGCTTCTTTGCCTCCTCAGTTTCTCACGCGTAGAAGGCATTTTGTTTTTTTATTTCTTTTAAATTAAAGCTGATTTTTTTTAAGGATGGATAGCATGTGCACGGTGTGCTAGTACTACTATACTACCTCGGGCCATGATTCTGACACATAAAAACGTTGCATTATAATATGTCAATTGTTGCAATGGGCATAATGCATGGTTAAACATGCTGAATACTTGCATTAAGCTGTCCTATTGTAACACCATTAAAGCAATTGTCGCATTAGCATCTATTAGAGTATTGTATTTGTTCAAAAATTTAGTAGTGGGTACAAAATTTAAGTGTAATTATTTCTACAAGTTTATAGCTCAACTATAATCTAGGTAGCCTAGTTTAACAAATGCTCTGTATAGTATAGTGGGTGCAAAGACTTGTAAATCAATCACATTACTTTGTTCTTTTGGATAAGTGAACGAGTAAGAGAAGGTCAAACATCAGAAATGCGCAAACTATAATCATACAAAAACCAGTAACAAATTACTCAATTCTAGCTAGTTAATTAAGCAATCATCATCATCATCTTCGATTAGCATTGGAGTATAAAATAATGAGTGTAATGCTTTCAAGGCAATACAATAACTTTGGATATTGTCATGAACAAAGAAAGTAAAATTTGTAATGGTAACAAAAAAATCAACTACGTAGTAAATAAAACAGAATAACGAACAAGTTTAATTTTTAAATCTTTTTTTTTTTTTAATCTTTTCTTCTGTCCTTTCTTTAAAAGCCCAGTATAGGCAGCAGCGTTGAATTGGTGATAAACTTGGGATATATAGTACATACTCCGTACTTTGTAAGAACTTGATCATATAGAAAAAAAGCCGTAAGCTGTAGTTATCCTGCCACAATGTGAAGATTATTCTTCTTCCATCGCTTTAATCCAACAGAAACAACTTAGAAGCACTTGCGGTGAACAATCGATGGACCAGATTCATCATATTCTGATTTCGCGATCCACATCTGTTATACAAATCAATTACAATACTTGGTTATAGTCAAAATCAAGCTAGTTTCAAGGAGAATAACAGGTAAGTATCAAGCTTCAAGCTTGTTATGCATCTGAAACTAAAAACAGCAGTGTGGAAAGTAAAAAAACAATACTTGCAGTATTCTAGAAACAGTTTTAAAAATGTTCAATTACGACTCATTATAAGGTCAATTTTATCATTTGATTCCGAAAAACATAAAACAAATGGTTGATAATTGACAGTATTACCTGCTGGAATGTGCTGAGAGATGCTAAGATGGATCCTCCAATCCAGACACTGTATTTCCTCTCAGGTGGAGCGACAACCTTGATCTTCATGCTGCTGGGAGCCAAAGCAGTGATTTCCTTGCTCATTCTATCAGCGATACCACCAAACATTGTGGTTCCTCCACTGAGAACAATGTTTCCGTACAGATCTTTCCTGATATCAACATCACACTTCATGATGGAGTTGTAACAGGTTTCGTGAATACCTGCAGCTTCCATACCAATCATAGATGGTTGGAAGAGGACTTCAGGACATCGGAAACGCTCACCACCAATGGTAATAACCTGCCCATCGGGCAATTCATAGTTCTTCTCAACTGCAGAGCTAACCTTGGCAGTCTCAAGCTCTTGTTCATAGTCAAGTGCAATGTAGGCAAGCTTCTCTTTTATGTCCCTTACAATTTCTCGCTCAGCAGAGGTGGTGAAGGAGTACCCTCTCTCAGTTAGAATCTTCATCAGGTGGTCAGTGAGATCACGTCCAGCCAAATCCAGACGCAATATAGCGTGTGGGAGAGCATAACCCTCATAGATGGGAACAGTGTGACTCACACCATCACCAGAGTCCAAAACAATACCTGCCAATTGATTTAACAAAGTTGTAAAACATAAGAGGTGCATACCCAAGTGAACTCTGTACACAACTACACCATATATTAGGTTCATCAAGGTTTTACTATAATATGTATGTCAATAGGTGTGGAAATGTGAAACTGCTTTACTGAGTAATTTATAGTAGTTAAGATGCTCCCCTGCTATCAGAAATTTAGAAGTTACCCAGTCTTCAAAGCATCAGATCAGAAGGCCTTAGCATTGGAGGAATAAAAAACAACTCAAAATGTTTACTCACCAGTAGTACGACCGCTAGCGTATAGGGAGAGAACAGCTTGGATGGCAACATACATAGCAGGAGCATTGAAAGTTTCAAACATAATTTGGGTCATCTTCTCACGATTGGCCTTAGGGTTAAGAGGTGCTTCAGTAAGCAAAACTGGGTGCTCCTCTGGAGCAACTCGAAGCTCGTTGTAGAAGGTATGATGCCAAATCTTTTCCATGTCATCCCAGTTGGTGACAATACCATGCTCAATGGGGTATTTCAAGGTCAAGATACCACGTTTTGATTGGGCTTCGTCCCCAACATATGCATCTTTTTGACCCATACCAACCATCACACCAGTATGGCGGGGACGGCCTACAATACTGGGGAAGACAGCCCTAGGAGCATCATCCCCAGCAAATCCAGCCTAATTATTGAAAATTGCAAAGATTCTAGTTAGTCAATATATAGGAGAGCAGCAAAACATCATTCCTTCACGCTTTCATAAGCTACAACTGTCGAAATCTATGAATGCGATTGTGCATTTGCAAGTGTAAAAATCCTAACTTTTGGAATGAAAAAGAACAGAATAAGCATTCAAAAGAAATTTGCGACATATACCTTGACCATTCCGGTTCCATTGTCACACACTAATGGTTGAACATCTTCTACATCTGCCATCTTATGAAACTAGCTGCTGTAAAAGGCTCAAATTCAGAACACGCCAGCTAACAAGCAAGAAAGGTACTAAACTATCGAAAAAAAAGGTAACCATGGAATGAACCATGCTACATATGACATCAATGTGAAAGCAAATATACAGGATAGAATCAATTAATAAATAGGATCACTTTCTCACCACTCTATTGGCAGAGTTAAATTGTATACAAAGACTTCTATAAGTTGAAACTTGACATCCTAGCTAACAAAAGAAGGTTACTCTTTGAGAATGCAGTTATATAGATGGTGACATACAGGCTAACACCAGCAACAATTAAGATAAATGTACTTATTGTACATATTTAAATCAATGTCACCCAATCACATCGCATTGCAGTCATTGAAATCTATGTTTTGAAAAACATAGTTTGTGGAAACAACAATCAATGTAATACACATGAAATATGATTTGATGGATGATTCTATCAAACTTCATATAGTTGTTGACCCACCCACACATGCTGCTACCGAAGATTCTTAATGCGTCATCATTTCCTTGTAAACACATACGGAGTATGTTACTTAGATGCGGCTTAAAATGTAAGACACCGAAACACGGGTACATGACCAAATGTTAAATATGGCTATTGACATAAGGTGAAATATCCAAGTGTCATACCCCGATCCAAGTGTTAGAAATTTGACAGGAGTACTTAAAGTAAATTATCGTGTTAGACTGTTCGGACAACATAGGTTAAATGTTGGTATATAATAGTATCAAGGTTTAGCAAAGAATCAATAAACGAATTTTAGAAGAATGAACATATACGGAGTAGTTATGTACTTGACTGCTTGTGTAGATGGGAATATTGGATGGTTCAAAGCGACAAAAAATGGTCAATACTCTGAAATTACTCAAAATCATTAAACATTATACTTAAATCATACTACTACTGCACGTTTCCTTGATCAAATTTTAATGACACCAAACCATGTGAAGCCATTATCATGCATTTTTAGGATTAGTTGTGCCTTGTGAGTAAAATTGTTTACTATATTATTTTGACACACACAAAAAAAAGAGTGCATTATTTGATTTGATTTGGATATAAACGCATAACATTGGCTTTCATTGAAGAATTGAAATCAAACACATTTTAAAGCCATTAAAGGAAGCAGCCAAGAGAACGGACCTCCTTGGCTTTGTGAGTTGGACTATTATCTATTCTGTGTGGCACGTGACCTATGTAAGAAACTCAACATCATCACCGATTTGGAATCATCCAATAAGACAGGCGATTACGAAAACGACATACATTCTAATCAATTATTGTATTAACGTATTATTCAATCAATGAAAATGATCTCACATTTTCAAAGTTCCAAACCATCGCGAAAGCCCGCCATAATAACATCACGAACACATTTCATCGAAATCTATTTACACATAAGAGTATCATTACGTTTCGACGTCGAAAAACACTATCCTAGCAAATCATTCCTAAATGTGACCTCAACTACATTAGATCTAACCAACCTAACACTTGCAAGGTTGCAAATTACTCGTATTCAATTCTAATTAGCACTGTACGATTAATTAAAACTTATTATGAATATGCAATTTAATTAAAAACAAATCAAATAATTATCATTTGTGCAATTCTCCTCTAATCATCGATCAATTTATACATACACTAAAATTTACATTATGATCAAAACATTCAAAATTAATAAAAATTGGCTTACCTTTTGATATGTTTAACGATCAATGAATTGAAGAGTTTTATTTCCTTTGATCTTAGAAAAATAAAAAAAAATAAAAAAATTTGAAACTGAAATCACAAATTAAAGATGGAAGAGAGGTGGTGCAATGGAAACAACAGGAGAGGTTACAAAAATAGAGAGAGTTAGAATAGAATTTTTTTAAAAAAAAAAATAAAAAAATTAATCGTGGTTATGCACCTCTTATTTTAAAATATTAAAATCACCAGAAATTGATACAGTAAGATTTTTGAGCTCACAAAAAAAATAAAAATAAAAAATTAAGAAAATGGAAAACCTCCAAAAGAAGCGGTCATTCTCTCCTTCTTCAACAGTGGTGATTTTTCTCCCCCATTTCACCACTAAATTGTCTAATTATTTAACCCAGCTGTCGGAGTAGCACGTTGTCACGACGTATTATGGGTCCCACATTAAGGGAGCCAAAGAATTAAGGCCCACAAAATACATTTAATGGGTAATTGGGTACGGACTTATTAATTTGGGTTGTCTGTTTTCAAATGGGCTTACTTATGTCAAATTTTTTTTTTTTTTTGGGTTGCATTCACTATTATATTCACTCATGTCATTTATTGGTAAATTCATTGACATTAACTATATACAAGAGAAGATATCAGATATGGATTGTAGGGGAGACTTTATTATGGTATTAAGGGTGTTTATATTGGACTGTTGGACCACTTTGATCCTAGGGTTATTGTGTTTAAATTATACACTTTTCTTGATGTAGCCTTTGATATTATGAGCTGTAGCAGAAATCTGTACGTAATATTTGTTTGATTTCTATATGTCCATTTGTTTGTATATATGTATAGCAAGTAGTACAATTTTTTTCTAATGAATATTAGTGTTAGCCATTGTTGAAGACCATCAGTTAAAGAGAGTAACAGCTCGATCAGTTATTTATAACTTCTCTCTCAACTCCATGAAATTTTAGAATCATTGTTTAACACTAGCCCTTGTGGCTCTCTAGAAGTCCATGACGGCAATATTATACATATTTTAATATCAGCATGAACTTGTCTTCAAAACACTAGAGTTTAAACATAATACGGAGTATTTGGTTGATATATGTCAGCAATTCAAAATCCACGGTCCTAAACTTTGGGTGAATTCTACAGACAAGATTTAGTTTAGGCCTAATAATTAACTCAATAGAGTCAAAGGCCCAAAAGGAAAGCTACAAAGCCTACTACTATACCCGACTTGACTTTAATTAATGGGGTTTGGATCAATTAAATTTGATCCAACTATAACAACATTAATTCACCAAATATTATCTCCATCTTTTTTTGTTGTAACAATTAAATATTTTATTTCTCATAAAAAAAAATATTCAATTGTTATAACTAAAAAATAATGTAGGTAATACTAATTTTGTTGGGTAAGGTTTGACCCAACACAAACCTCCATCCAATTTGATACGAAGTAGGATGTTAATTCATAATAGTCAAAGTAAAACATGTATATCGTATGATAACTTTGTTTTGTATACAATTAGATGTGATTGAGTATCGAGTTGTTCACATATATACATTCCGCATTACAGAATTTATCTAATCTCAAACTTTCGATTAAATTATAAGAAGCGTAAGAGCTTATATTAAAGATCCCAAAAGTTTGTTACATTACATATCAGATTAAATTGCTAAAATACACGAGGGTAAGCGGGCCGCTACAATGTGACGTTGACTTATAGTAGCATATATGCGCACTACCTAGCAGCTAGCCAGCTACAGGGGTACTAGAGAATTATTTAGAGATTCATAATTCATTATCCAATAAAAGAATTTGCGACACAAAAATGATCGAGCTATAGTAAAACAGTAGCCGTGTAGGACATAATGCAAGATCTTTCAATAGAACAAACAGACAAACAAAAGTGCATGGGAAGTAATTTTAATTAAGTACTAGTAGTAACATGCTTATAGCCCATATAGCCTCAACGTGAAAGTTGGTAATTAATTGTCAAACAACATTAATAACGGTAAACCAATAAATATTCTGTTTTATGCATGCTTTATGTTATGCTAACTACTCATTTACAAAAATAGTCACTCACAATTTTACAATGGACAAATTATAATATATGTATGCTAAATTCCATATGGCATCACTTTTTTTTTTTTTTAATGTTTACTCCCGTAATTGTCAAGGGAACGAGGCAAAAAAGCTATTATAACTGAGCTACTGTCTTTTTCCCATATGCCATGTAAATGTTCTTCAATAAAGTAGTGACAAGGAACAAAGGATGATGTTTTGGACCTTTGGTAAGCAACAAGCTAACAAAATAATATAAAATATATACTACAACTAATAAATTATATTATAAGGGGATTTTTTTTTTTAATTTGATGTTGTCAACTTTGATATGATTGCACTTTTATTAGTGTTTTCACTAATTTTGTTATTGTATTCTTATAATGCCCTAGACTATATAGTTGATATTTATTGATTTGAGTTAATAATCTTTATGTGACGAGCCTCGTGCTTTGTATTATTCCTTGAATCATTGATGTATTAATTAAGCTCTAACCAATTATTCCACCACAATTTACTACATATATAATGACAATAATTATCATGTTTCCTTTATTTTTAAATCTTTAGTTTTCAAATACACCAAATATGATGTCGGAATACATATATCAAGATCAAACAACAACATGAAATTGACAAATTAAAACCGATTGCATGCATATTGTTTCATTCGGAGCAAAATCAATGTGTATATGGAACGATTATATAAGAGGACAAAGCAAAATTATCGATTTAAAATCAATTCATAAGACAANTTAAAAAAAAAAAAAAAAAAAAAAAAAAAAAAAATACAGTAGTGAAAAAAAATCGCAAACATAGGGTGCGATATGTGTCAAACCCTGTGACAATGAAATGGTCAAATTGTTGCTTCAGTTCAAATAATGCCTCAAGCGAAGATTGATTTTGGTCCTCGAAAAGAGTAGAATGTGCTAGCAGATAAATTAGCAAAACTTCGTAGGAAGAATTGTAACTGTATATATATTGTGCTAATTATGTAACCTTTAAATCAGCCTAGTTCAAAGTGTATCAGGAGGCCAGGAGATCCCTCCCTAGCTTTGAGCTCTTCGTATTCTTTCTTTCTTTGTTAATGAAATTCTTGCTTTGCATCGGAAAGGAAATAAAAAATGAAATAGTTGAAGTGAACACAATTCACTCATAGTCCGTGGCCATCATTTTAATGGGTCTTTTATCAAAATGGCTTGTTTAGCCAAAATATTTACTAATAAGACTAATTTTAAAATATAATTTCCAAACTAGTTATAAGATTTACCAAATATAATACATTGAATGTGAAACTTTTTTTTCTTCTAAGTTAGATTGTTTAGTATTTTTTAAAAATAAAAAAAGAAAATCATTGTACAACAAATTTGATTCGTAGGTGTTGAAATTATTTGTCACAAATTAATCCAATCCCCCACTTTTTAGTACTCTAGTATTTGATTATGTTAAAGGTCCTTGGTCAATTCTTTAATATTAATTTGATTTTTATTGTTTAATGATTTATTTTAAATTGTAAACTTGATTGAAAAAAAAATATCATGCTTTGAATGAGCAAATAGTTTCGCTAAAACATGTAATCAATGCTCGAAACCAGTGCAACCCACCTCTACCAAGTGGCAACTATGGCAGTACTTTCACATTTGCAATCACCCTTCAATGGTGTTTGTATTTATCTAGTATTTGATTATAGTTGATGTATTTTATATTGGTGTTGTATTTATCTAGAGATTACCTCAGCTCTTTGATTCGGTTTTGGTCTATATAACTGTATTAACTTTGCTTATTTCTTTAATTATTTTTAGCCTTTTCCGACCAAAACAAATTAGATTAATATAGCTGTAAAATCCAAAATTAGTAGTTGATAAATTCATTTGATTAATATAATAGTTTAGTTTGGAAATTATATTTTAAAAATTGCTGGCATATAATTGGGCCTGAGGTCACAGAAGCTGTAAAAATAATCATATTAATAAATATTTTTGCTAAATTAGCTATTTGAGTAAAAGATCACATTTTAATCAACAAAACTAAATTACCGCAAATATATTAATAAATAAATAAATAAAAACCCTTCTATAAGCTTAGTGTGAGGAAAACCATAAAGTAGTCGACAAAAGATAGGAGCATCTAGAGAGTGTGATCGCTTAACTAATGCTTCATGTTTTCAAGAATAAAAGGCTAAACATTAAGTTGATAAGTTATTATTAAAAGCAAATTTGCATGATGTCTTAGAGAATTTCGAGGCTGTACTTTTTAAAATGGGCCATAATGCACTATTATATGGCGCGCAGTACTAAACTTCCCTAGTTCCCTATATATATATATATATATATATATATATATTACAATTAAGTTTACAATGAAAATTACTATAGCTTAAACCACTATATATACATTCTGATCTCAATTGAATAAGTTTAGTTACAAATATAATCATCAAACAAATGCTTTGTAGGGTGATGTTAACAACATGCAAGTATTATGTTCAAGCTAAATAATGATATATATGGAGGTTGATTGATTGCTGGTTCACAAAAACGAGATCAAGAATTATTCATGGGATGGAAAATACAAGGGATATGGCTGGTTGTTGTGTTCCTGGTGTTCTTAGTATTGGTGTATAATAATTCGTAAGCTTCTTAATTCAATAACATGTTATACTTTCTATTGTTTTTGTTGATCTAATTTTAATATATATATATATATATATATGCTTCGTTGATTATGTTATATACTCGGTATTAACTTAGGGGTGTAAAAAATAATATAGACATTGGTGAAATTTGAAACATGTATAAATTAAATTAAATAATAGTCTAATTATAGACTATTTACTTTTTATACGTACAATAATTGTATTATTTAACAAACTTTAAAAAAAAAATTATAACAATTACGTACAAGTAAAACCACTCTTCGATAGTGGAGTTGACCCCACTTACATTGACACGCTGTCAGATTATACCACGCAGTAAATTTCTGTATATGAAATGACAATAAATATATTTTATAATATAATGTCCGTAGTATATATCTTTTACCTTAGCTTTTTAACTTTTTACACATGATTTGTCCATTATTATTGATCATAGGAGCTTTTGAATCGAACAATTTGTAGCTGGATCTTGGTATTTTGATTTTAGCTTTGAATAATACCAAGTAATACACAAAATGGTTAATATATTATTATCCAAAGTTCACATTCACAATAGTGTAGTGTGCACAATGTGGATAATCTATCTTATCATTTTTTGCATTGTCAGCATGAAATTATATTGACCATATAATTATTTTCACTATTAACATACTTAACAATTGTTGTATACTGTGTAATAAACAATTCTATCAAACACCCAAATGAAAAGCTATTTTTCAAGGAAATATAAAAATTTATAATTAAATAATTAAAACATCCTTGGCATGCAATTAATGGTGATTAGAAAATTTTGATCTCAATCATAAAAATCCAAAACCTAAAATTTACACTAATTTCTAAAGACCACTCCATTTGTCTCACTTTATTGGTTACACTGTAACCATTTTTTCCTCACAAAACACAATTAATACATTTTCTTTTCTATAACCGAATTACCAATTAAGTTGATATGCAACTAAAAGATTAAACTCTTTTTCCAATATAAGTATATACAAAACCTATTTAGAAATACGTGCCAAAAGTTTCGAGGTTCAGAAGATGATTGATGAGTGTAAATGTCCACACTTACAAGAAAACACAATTGTAACAAGGAGTAAAGTTGTGGGGAGCAAAGAGCAACAACAATGAAAGAAGAGGGACCAAAGTAGAAAAGGGAGGTGAAAACTGTAGGCACACCCTTTATGATGGTGAAATCCAAGCAATCCAAATGGGTCCCATCTAATTTTTCATGAGTAATAATAATGGAGTAATATAGCGTAAATGTTAAACTATTGTTACAATTACCTTCACTTTACTGCTTACTATTATGGGTTAGTGGAGTATGTTATAAGTAATTTGAGCATCTTAAGCGCTTTTTCTTCGGCTACTAGTAGTGTAGTGTACTAAATTTAAGGGGGTTTTTACCTGAAAAGTTTTAACAAACCTCTACTCATTCTTACCATAATTTACGCGGGAATCCTAGGCTAGGCGGGTAATTATATTACTGTAATAGTTACCCTACATTTTTTTCATGCGTTTTTACTTTTCACCATTATTAATTTATTATACTCCTCTTCCAATTCCCTCATATATAAAATATGACTTTAATGATATTATATCTAGAGATCTTCTTTAGAATACATAATAGAAAATTACCGTAGAAACCAATACAATCGATATTCGATAGTTATAGCATGATAACATCGATACATAACTTGAATCGATCATTTTATATGAAAAAAGTTATATGTTATCAACTTAGAAGATTCATTAACGTGTAAATTGATTACGCAATATGATAAAAGTGATTTAATAACTATAAAATTAGTATTATTTTATATCCATTAAAATATCACAATCTTGTTTTTGTTATAAACCATGAACTAATGTACGTAAAAATCAATTATTATTATATTATATAAATAGAACAAGAAGTAACAGACATATTGAAATGTAGTCAAATTCATGATTAAATGTAAACTTTACATGCATTAGGTGATTATTCAAAATTTCAAACACATATTAAGATAACTTAAACAACTACACAAGGTACATATTAGGTGATTCTCACATTTCTTGTGCTTGAATGTTTGACTTTCAAAATTCTTATATCAACCTAATGAAAGTGCTTAAATCATGCAGCATTATAAACCTAATCATATTGAGTGTTGAACCAAATTTTGTGATTGCTAAAATGTCACGCCACGTCAAACATACTCCCACAAAATTATTAAGCATGTCATGTTGTATGCCGGCAATCTTATACAGTGTATTAACTATAGAAAGTAACACAGCTTATATACTTCCAAGAACTCACCGTAAAATTCTCCTAGCTACAAACAAAGCCTATTAGTTGGTACCTTACAAAATTTCTATAAATATTCAATTAATGCCTTGAATTCTATAAGCTTTAAGATTTCAATGTTTGATGAGTATTTTTTTTTTCTGACATGTAGTGATCAATCCAAATTTACCGACTTAGTTTTGTATCAAATAAATTTTGATTTTTTTTACCGGGTAAATCCAGAAAATTTATTTAGTAGAGCCGAAACATATTTTTGGAATTTTATTGTGGTCAAGTACTCAGGTAAAAATTCAAAAGTTTGAACTTTTCTTATTTTTATCAGGAGGTGTATTCAAATCCTTCTCGATGCATATTTGAAAATTACGAAAATGTTCAAAGTTTCTTTCCTAAAAATCTATTATCATCTTACATAGACTAAGAATTTTCATAATAAACACATTTAAAAGCACTAAAGTAACAATAATGATAAATTTTGCACCAAAAAAGAAGGTAGAAGATGCAATTTTAGCGTGATCATTATGTTGTTAGATAGCAATTAACCCCTGGCCCCTAACACTCCCAAAATTCGACCCAAAAAGTTAACACCCGAATCTTTTTGTGTACCATACCCAAACAAGCTCCATAAAAACTGATCACATACCATAACAACATCACTAATCAACAAAAAATGCTAATTAATTAAATAAAAAAAATGGTGAAATTACTGTAGAAGACCACGTGTAGTGATGCCACAAAGTGCGTATATAAAAGAAACGCAAGAACCTAAAACGATTGTGACTTGTTATATTCTCCCCCCACCCTTCTCCTTCCTTATTTTAACCCCTCCTATAAATAAACCCTCTCTTCATTATTCCAAATACAAAAAAAATTAAAATTAAAATTAAAAAAAAAAAAAAAAAAANNNNAAAAAAAAAAAAAAAAAAAACAGAGTAAATGGTGATTATAAGTCATGTCGTTTGCATCGGATCCTTCGCCAAAGTGGGTACTACTATGAATACCAAATCCACTCTCTAAAAAAAAAAAAAAATTTAACCCCCCTCTTTCTCTCTCCTCCCTATAAATCTACAATTATTCTTCATCCTTTGTTTTTTTATTTGTTTTGTTTGATCATCATCAAAATTAATAATGGAGAATTCATCAGATGATCATCATAATAATAATAATAATAAACACCGTAATTCAACAATACCCGTTGAATGCGACGATAAACAACAAGATCAAGGGCAAGAATGTAAATTACTACAACAGGAAGAAGATTCTTCTAACACCATCATCATCAAGGTAGAATCTTGCGATGATCATGATGATAAGAAGATCAACGGTGGAGATGATGATACGAAGATGAAAGACTGTGATGAAGAAGAAGAAGATGGGTTTAAAACACCGACGAAAATAGAACAGCGTTTAAAGGTGAACCTTCATTGTCCACCAGCAGCACCAATGAAGCCAAAATCACAACTAATGAAACGACGTCGTCCTACTCGTCGACCTCTCTTTCAAGTCTCATCTCAAGACTTTGAATTGATATTTTCTCCTTCATCATCTCTTCTTCTCAAAGACGATATCAAGAAAGTCAACGCTCCTACCACCACCGCTAATGCTAATAATAATAACAATCTCACCACTCTTATGTCTTTTAGGTGATCAACATTTTTCTTTTTTCTTTTTAATTTATTATTTCCACTGTTAGTATTATTATTATCTAATGTTTTTCCCTGGAAATTCTTGTCTAAACTAATACCACGATTTAGTATCATATAATTGAATCAAGTACATTATTATCTTCATTCTCAGTTTCTTTTTTAATTTTTGTAAATTATTTCTGCCTTTTGATGAATTTATTCGTTATTATTTGTCTATTTTATATATTTTCAATTGAAGAAAATAATAATTAGAGTTTAGATCTGAGAAAATACATGTAAGTTGTAACACATTCACATTATTCATGCTCCTTTACACTTCTACATCAAACCTATTTTCTTTCTTTCTTTCTAAATAATTTCTACCTTTTTTTTGTTTTTTTTTTTTCCTTCCTTTTTTCACTCATAAGATTGTTTTTTGTGGGTTAAAAAAAAAGTGGAAATTGACTTTTTAGTGGTAAAATATAGGATTAAATTGACTTTTGGCAGGCAGACGCACAAACATGCTCCTTTATTTGTTTCTGTAAAATTTTTATTTTTATATTTAATTATTAAAAAAAAAAAAAAAAAAAAAAAACAAAAAAAAGAGGTAAGGTGGCGTGCAGTTTAAAGAGGGGATATTCAGTGAAATGATATGAAAAATCAGGGATAATAATATGGGGTGTACTAGTAAAATTTAGTTTGGGGATAATACAGTAGATTATAGTCAGAAAGACTGGTACTTACAGTACTATAATATTGTAATGTTGAGATTCCTTGTTGTCCAAAAAAGAGTACGTTAATTAGATAGAGTGTGATTAGAATAAAATGAACATGGTGTATGTTGGGAGTAACTTGAAGGTGAAAAAAGGAATGAAACCTACATCAAGTCTTCCTGAGAATGTTAATTAAAGACTCAGAATTGTTGGGATCTTTATTCCATTTTTTTGTACTTTTGAATTTTTGTGGTCAAGTATACTAAGCTACAAACCTTGATTCATACTCAACATATAAATCCTCCTAAAAGAATGTCCTCAGTTCACATAACTACTATTCGTTTATACCCTTGTAATTTTATTTTGTATATATATATGTAAAAATTATTTAAAGGGTTGAATTGTAAAAGCTGAGTACTCGGATCTTGTATACAAAGAAACATATGAATTACTATGATCTTTCTACTATGCTAGTAAAGATGCCATCCTATTTTTGCTATTAAGTTATTGCTATCACGAATTCATGATTTTGATATTACTCTCCATTATTTCTCATGAATGTATGAAGACTTAGAACAAACATTATATCAAAAAAAGTGCTCTTGGAACTTTGAGTAGAAGGTCGTTTTTTATATGAGGTCGATCGTTTTTGAGTAATTGATTTTGTATGTAAGTTTAAATTAAATATTCAGACGATGGTGAAATGAGGACTCATTTATTATGAGGGTGATATAATAGTTGCAACATTGTGAAAGAACTTAATTAGTTAATTACATGACAATTTGACACCTCTAACTGATAAATGATGTAGTTTTTGCACATTATTGTGTGTTTCATCCAATTCAAAATTATTGAAGGTAGTAAGGTGTATATATAAAAGTGGATATTGTTTAGGCATTCAAAGGCTCATAAAAAATAATAATTATGATGATAATAATAATATAATTAATCACTAATTTCACAATCAAGGGCATGCTTAAAGGTTAACTAATTAATTACTGTAAAAGGTTTGGCTATTAGCCTATTATATACTTAGTTCTGTAAACTTTTATTTTTTTTTATTTGGGTAGATATTTTTTGTATATTCAATAAGGGAATGATATTGTTGAAGCAGCTTTTTCGGTATATTGTATGGATTTGATGATTATTCGAGCCATTGATCCATTAGACAAATACAATTAGGGCTAATTAGGATTAAGGAATATACGTATACTCACTTTATTCAAATGATATGAAGTCAATGAATAAATTAGTGATTTTCGTATCGAAAGGAGCACGCTAATCATCATGATTGCCACCCTCATCCAGTACATCACACCTTCAATTCATAAATAATTATGTACCGGCGTTTCCCAATGCATAGGTGTTAAAGGTTTAATGTGGAGGTTTTCACCTCATTTTAACTTGTATTCTTTATACGTACTATATAATGTCTATGTTCTAAACGGGAAAGATAGTAATATTTCCCTTTAGATCGAAGAAAATTAGTTAAATTACGTTGTTGTAGAAAGGTTAATTTAATTATTTGATTTTAACAACAAAGGAATCTATCATTGTTATAATTATTTTGTAATGAACGAATTATCTTCGAAAAGAAATAAATCATGATAGTTTTTGCTTTGCACATAACAAAAAAACTATTAAGTGATGATACGTACATATTGAACAATGTAATATAACTCTTTCTTTTTTGTGTATTATTTAGAGAAACACGTGAGGTGATGATATAGGAATTGATTTGAAGCTAAGATCTTCGTTTTGAAATGGGATGAAAGCTCTAACCAACTTAAAAGTTATCTCTTACTCGGTCACTTCAACTTGTTTGTACCAGTTGATCGAAGGCCACAAATTGAGTTGTTGCATTATTTTTCTCGTTAATTAGGGCCCATCTTCAATTTGATTAAATTGATGTTCTCATTAATGAACATGCATAAGTAAGAATTATGATTTTGTAAGTACTTCTTCCCCAAGACTCAATAAAAGAGAAATATACAATATACTTGGTACATAAGAGAGTTGATACAATGGATCTTAATCATGGGCCCTTAGCTTATAGCTCATTAAAGCTTATGTTGGAAATTATATTAAAAGATATAAAGTGAGGGGGACCTTCTCATTTCAGTCATTCTTTGAAAATAATATATTTTCTATGTTAAAATGTTCTGCATTCTAGTCAGTGATTAAGGTCACGGAGGAATATTTGCATTGTCGCACAAATGATTGCTAATCCTCTGTATTAATACTATATTAAGGAGTACTATAATGCATTAGTTAGTTAATTAGGGTAGCAGACAAATCAAGGGGCAAATGTCATGAAGACTACTTTAAAATTTAAGATATGGAAGATCATAAAAATAGCAAATTAAACATGGAAGTAGTACTATGAGCACATGAAGAAGAAAAAAAAATAAAGGTAATTTGGACTATTTATAATCTGACAAATTGATGACTAAAAGAGTAAAAGAAATAGAGGACATTAGCACAAGCCTCATAAAAAAGATGCTAATCAACATCGCCGCATCATTTTCAAGCCTCTACAAAAGGTATGTCCTTTTTAATGCGCGTTTTTCGAGGACCACTAACTATTTTATTCCCCTAATCAGCAACTACGGATATTAATTAGCAGCTTACGTAACGAGACACTACTTTGTCCTTTTTATACATTACTAGATTCCTACATTACTAGATGTAAGTATGTATTTATTATTAGACTATCTGGGTTAGGGGAGTATATTGTTGTATTCTTGGGGAACAATTTTGTTAAGGATGGGACTATGGGAGTAATGAAATTGAGGCACTACTAAAGTGGTTATTTCGTAAGAATCGCAGCGTTGTTGAAAAGGTCTAAATATTTTTCTTAAAACGTTATTGTTTAATTCTGGCTATCTCTGATGAGAATTTGATCTCATATCTTGACCTTGAATTGTGAGGTGTGGCACCAACTAAACAAAAGTTTTACCTTACCTTGGTTGCACTCACTATCTCCGTAATCGGTTGCTTGTAATAAAATAATTTTTTATGTCTAACAAAAATTACCCCTTTGATGCAAATAATTGATTTTGGAGATACTATATGTTTGGCTTGGAGTTTTACTAAGTGGAGCTAACCTAGATCTGACAACTTGTCACTAGTTGTTGAACTATACTAGTGAGCATTTGTTAGTGTAACAATCTCATGTATGCTGCTTATAAGTAGTGTCTGTTTATTTCAGCTTAAAATCAGTTCAGTTCAATTCCAATTAGTTCAGTTCTTCTCTTATTTTACTACTATTAATGCTTCATAAAAAAAAAAAAAAAAATTCAGTTCAGTTCAACTCAACTGTTAAACAGGCCCATAGTACAAATAGGATGGTTAGAAACATTTAATTTTGACTAGTTGTAATATTTTTCCCACAAATAATAAAACTTTAGTTGCTGCTTTCTCTCTTTACTCTCTTCTTTAAGCTCTCAAGCTCACAACAATGGCTTCCTTCTTCACTTTCTCCCACCTTAACTCTCATTTCTAACACTAGTCAAGTTTATGTGTTTGTTCTATACAAGACATTTGTATGTATCACATGGTTATGTGCATAATGACAGAATGGGAGCAATCTATGTAATAATAAATTAAGAAACAAAGTTTGATTTTATTGACACAATGGCGCCAATCTGTGTCATGGTTAGATTTATCATATTTTATGACTTATTTTAATTAATTATCCAAAGCAATCAAAACGTGCATAAGTTCAAATTTTAAATTAAATTTCTTTTGTGAGTGAATCAATGTCTCATATGTTGATCACTGTAATGTAACGTTGTGCTAAATAGAAGGCATGATACTACAACAGATGGGTGAAGAGGTTCAATAGACAAGCTGACAAGCATTAGTTAATTATGATAGGGGCAGAAGCCTCTATTATTCTACTGGATAAATTTGCTAGCCACAACAAGCATCGAGTAAAATGTCCTCAACAAACAATTAACTTGTTCAGCATCTTCGGAGATTTAAAGGATTTCGAAGTTTCTAAAAAGAAAGGGATAACTATCCTAAGTTTACCCCATGTACCTCCCTCCAATCTTTTACTCCAATTTTTTTCCCTTATTGTGTTGACGAATTGTCTACAATTCTAAATCAATAATCTCTCACTTTCATCCCCAAGGTGTTCAAATGTTGGTTTGACATGCATCTCCCAACGCTAAAATATAGATGTATGTGACCGTTAAAGGCACAACCCAAAACTTTTGCGAGCTTTGGCTCACTCTTACACGCTATTTGTTGTTGAAAAAACTGACCGTCCTAACAAATATGTATTACCTCCGTATCATATTAGTTGCAACAATTTAACATTTTTCCTCTCTATTTTAAGTTAAATCGTTGCTACCAATTTTATATGAAGGTAGTACAAAAATTTTATCCACCGTTGATCATCCTTCGTAGTTAAAGACTCAACTTAAACTTTTGATCATCACAGTTCAAAATGTTTAAAAAATGGCCATTGTGTTAAATACGGAGCCCGCTATATAATTGGGGTTAAATGGGCCAAAACTTTTTGATAAATCGGTACAATCAATCAATTATGTTTGTTGGTATCAAATGTGTTGATTCAGTTTTCATAAACTTGGGTAATTTTATCTTAAACCACTTTACTTATACTTTAGCCCAAAAACAACAAGCCCAATTTTAAGAAATTAGCTAATCCTCTTTTCGGTTTCTAAAAAAGCTCGTAATCTCCCTCACTTTATTTTCGCCCAAACCCCCTTCTTGTTTTGTTCGACAATTCTTTCTCTGAGAATAAAACCAACGAAACAACGAGGTGGAAACCCACCGCCTCACGCGCCACCGTACTCCCGCTTTCATCCACCACCCGCGACTCCATTCTCTCCGGTAACTTCAATTTTCAGTTTAATTCGTTATTTATGTTTTTACTAAACCCTAATTTTCTAATCTCTTTAATTCGAAGTTCAAATTTTGTCGATTATTTTTCCTTTCGCTAATTTGTTTATAATTAATTGTTTTTGTCGGAGAATCAGATTTTTACTTTCAATTGTTTACTAGTTTAAAGTCTTAAGTCAGTGATGAATTGATGATGTGCTTGATGAATGATGATGTTCTTGATTTACTGTTTCGTCATTATGTTCATGAATTTATGATTTTATTTGTAGATTATGATATGAATTGAAAATTAATTTCGTTAAGAAGCAATTGTGTGTTTGTTTGAGAATCTTATTATATCATGCTTCAGTATTTGGAATTTTGGATTACAATATTTTTTGTTCTATTGAAAAATTCATCAATTTTTGATTTGTTTTCAATGTAATATTCAATCAATGAAGTGTTTTGTAATGCTTGTATCCGACAATCACATAGTGTTTCGCTCTAGGTTGCACCGAACACTTGCACCGGATGAAAAGATGAAAAGCTAAGTAACTAGCATCCCCAATTAGGTTCCGTTTGTTTTTATGGAAACATAGTCCACGGAAATTTAATCCCTAACAAAAACAAACACGATTAAAAAAATAAGTTTTACTTTGTTTAGTTGATTGATTACATGATGTTAGGTAGAAAATGAAAAATTGGATGTGAAGTGAGAGGATGGATGAGAGGGGAAAAGAGAAGCAAGTAGGGAAGAGGTAAACGTCACATACCTTCTTTAAAATAGGAATGAGTTTCCTCGTTTAAAGAACTAATTTATTCCTTTTAGTTTTGCTTTTCATCTGTAAACAAACTACACAAAAAAAATTGAGGGAAATTGTATATGATAAATTAAAACCCCATGCATGCAGTAGGGTGTGCGTAATCTTAACATTGGCAAGCTAAAGTATCAGGTGAGGTCATGAGGTGTATCCTAAATAAGGGTTCCTATGATTCTATCATTTAATTTTGTTAAGCTATAGTGTATTGGGTGAGGCTGTTTTTGGGGCATATGGAGTTGTTTCTGTCTTTTCGATTCTCAATTTGCATCAATATTGTTTTTGTCGATGTATATTGTAGCTATTTGGCTGTATTTGTTATAAAATATGGCTTGATCGATTACCAGTTGCCAAGTTATTGAAGTTTATTTAATGGCTTTGATTCAATATGTACATATTTCCTTATCACTAAATTATCTGACAGATAAAGAAGCTGTTGGGCTGATGTTATTTAACCTTTGTTAATTCAGGTTGAAAGCTTGATATTTTGTTTGTCACACGTGCTCAATTCTTTGATCATCAGTAATGGATGCTGATCGATATGGCTCAAGACGTGAAAGAAGCGAAGAAAGGTATCGGGCTGACTCTCCAGAAGGAGCTCTTGATGATTCTGAAGATTATGAAAAGGAAAAACCTAGAGAAACGAGTAAACACAGAAGCAAGGATAAGAAGAAAAGCCGGAGAGAAGATAAGGATCATAGGAGCAAAGATAGAGATCGTTCAAAAGTGAAGGATGAATTAAAGGAGGCAGAAAAGGATTTTGAGAAAGAAAGAACATCTATAAAAGAAAAGAAGAAGGAAGACAAAGAGTATGAAAAGGATAGGTCAAAAGATAAGGGTAAGGAGAAAGATTATGATAGGGATAAGCATAAAGGGAAGGATGACGAGAGAGAGAGAGATGAGAAAGATCGAGGGAGAAAAAGTGATCGTGAAAGAGAGCGAGATATAGAATCAGAGAGCAAGCGTGTTCGAGAGAAGGATAGAGTGAAAGGAAAAGAAAAGGAGAAGGAGAAAGAGAGAGAAAAGGAAAAAGCGAAAGATCGAGACAGGGGAAAAGATAGAGAAAGAGAGAAGGAAAAGGAGAGGAATCGAGACCGAGAGAGGGAGAGAGATCATGAGAAGAGTAAAGATACGCTAGATAGGGAGCAGGTAAAAGACATCAGTAGGGAAAGAGAAAGGGAGTTGGATCATGAAAAAGAGAGGTCTAAGGACAAGGAAAAAGTGGGAAGAAGAGGTCGAGATGATCAGGATCACAACAAGGATGGGAGAAGAGACTCCAAGGGTATAAAAGATGGTGATGACAATAGGGAGAGGGAGTCCTCTGAGCTAGGAAAGACTCCTTTTGATGATGAAGGTTCAAGGCAGGTCAAGCATGGAGATCATGTTGCAGATTCCTCAGTGGAACCAAGTCGGTCTAAAATAGATTTTTCTGAGCGCATTTCAAGGTTAGTTGCAGCTTACAAGTGTAGGCATTTCGATTCTTCTGTATCATGTTTGTTAAAAGCATTCTACACCAATATTCGATGACTTTAGTTTAATGTGTTTCGTAATTATGAAATAATTTACTAGGATGAAAGAGGAAAGGCTAAAGAAGATGTCTGAAGGAACGTCAGAAATTTTATCGTGGGTCAGTAAAAGTCGTAAACTTGAAGAGAAGAGGAATTCAGAGAAGGAGAAGGCTTTGAGGAGGTCTAAGATTTTGGAGGAGCAGGTCCCTTTTTTAATATGTTTTATTTTTCTTTATTATTTGCTGTTTTTTTCTTTATTATGTCTTATTGTTCAGACAGTTATGAACTTATGATTGAATTCGTTTAGTTCCATTTTTCAGGACAATGTGGATGAAGATGACAATCAAGTTGATACTAATTTGGCAGGTGTGTGATTTATTAAAGTTGACTCTAGATGGTAGATACTGTAGTCTCCTTTGATTTGTTGAGCGATGAATCATTACTTTCTGGTGGCCCAATATGTGCTAATGTTGTTCAACATTGCTGTTTCAGATGTGTTGGCTGGAGTCAAGGTTCTTCATGGGGTTGACAAAGTTTTGGAAGGGGGTGCAGTTGTTTTGACTCTTAAAGATCAGGATATACTTGCCAATGGTGACTTGAATGAAGGTATATTAGGGAGTGTCCTAGATCTAGGCACACCCATGGTTATTTTTTTTGCCTTTTTTCTCTTGGGCAGTACAGCAGTTATGACAGTGATGGTTACATATATATATGTGTGTGTGTTTGTTATAAAGCTTTTCCTTTTGATTTTGGTGGTCAGATGTGGACATGCTCGAAAATGTGGAAATTGGGGAGCAGAAGCGGAGGAGTGAAGCTTACAAAGCAGCAAAGAAGACTGCAGGAGTATATGTTGACAAGTGAGTATGAAAAAAATGCTTCCCCTCTGGTTTTGACTCGTGTAATGCAATTTAGAAAATAATTAAAGCAGTTTGTACTAGAATCGTGAAATTTCAGAAGCTTTGACTTGCATAACAAATGTGACATGATCCGTGAGCAGTGCTGTTTCAGACTTCAGTATTTTGGCATAGTTTTGGTGAATGAAGTTGCCTTAAGTTCTTGTGATGACTTATTGCTTTATTTGATCTTCTAGGTTCAATGATGAGCCCGGGCAAGAAAAAAAAATGCTTCCTCAGTATGATGATCCTGCTGAAGAGGAGGTAGTTTCTATCAAATGAATTGCACTAGCATTATTCTTTCCCTCTTGTAGCAAAATTTTCCATGGAGAGCCTTTGTTATTCAAATTTTTTTTATTTTTAAATTTTTTATTTTTGATGGTTTTGTTGTTAATTTAATTTTTGCCACTTTTGGGGTCATCAGGGTGTTGTCTTGGATGCTGCTGGGCGGTTTACTGGTGAAGCTGAAAAGAAATTGGAAGAGGTAAGCGCGTATATTCAACTAAATTTAATGCCTTCAAGAGTTGGTTCCTTGTTTCTTAGTGAGCCTTTCTGATGTATGTCTTTTGTTTCACTGATTAGCTTCGCAAGAGGCTTCAAGGTTCTTCAGCGAATATTCAAGCTGAGGATTTGAGCTTTTCTGCAAGGATCTCATCAGACTACTACACCCCTGAAGAAATGCTTCAGTTCAAAAAACCCAAAAAAAAGAAATCTATGCGTAAAAAGGAGAAGCTTGACTTAGATGCTCTTGAAGCTGAGGCAAGATCTACTGGGTTGGGTACTTCAGATCTTGGTTCACGCAGTGATGGTAAAAGACAGGCTGCTAAGGATGAAGAAGAAAGATCTGAGGCTGAGAGGCGAAAGAATGCCTACCAAGCTGCCTTTGAAAAAGCAGATGAGGCCTCTAGGGCTCTTCGCGGGGAACGGACTGTTACCCCTGCAAAGGAAGAAGATGATACCATGGTTTTTGCAGACGATGCTGAGGATCTGCAGAAGTCTTTGGAAAAAGCGAGAAAACTCGCTTTAAAGAAAGAAAGCGAGAAACCACTGTTTGGGCCAGAGGCTGTGGCACGTGCATCGTCAGCTCTTAAAAAGCACCCCTCTGATGACGAGGATACGAATACTGCAGATGCTTCAGATAACAAGGTTGTCTTTACTGAAATGGAGGAGTTTGTCTGGGGTCTTCAGCTAGATGAAGGTTCGTACTTTTTCCTCCTTTGGTCCATACAAATACTCATCTTTTGGAAACAAATGCTTGAAAAAACTGCAATGAGATTAAAAAATTGGTTTATGCTATATTCTGCTGCCATGCATTGTTCCTGTGATAGATTTTTGCAATTTCTTGCATTATGCCTCGATGCCACATGGAAACAACTAATTAAAAACTTAGGAGGTTGTTGCTTTGTGTTTGACACACACCGCATATTATTGTGGTTATTATAATAGATACATGTGTATGTGCTAGCTTGTTAAATAAATTTTTATACAATAATTAAACTCAACCTGAGTGTAATTGTGCTGCAAAAAAATCCTATATTGTATTGTGCCACAACTTAAATATATAGTCCTACCTGACTATGAATGTGTATAACACTTCATTCTATGTACTTTGTACATGCACATTTTCGCAATGCTTGAGAATGATATTTGGACATCTTACCTGTATCTGATGCTAATAGCAACTAGCAAGCCTTTGGGACGTAACTTTCTTGTATTTCATGTTTCCCCCTATTTTTGGTTTTAGAATCTCTAGTTTTATGCTCTAAGGCTTTGCATCTGGGAGTTGTTGAATGCTTTTAATGTGGGCATGAAGTCCCAAGACTTTGTTATTTTGTTTTCATTTATGAATTGTTGATCTGCATTTACAGAAGCTCAAAAGCCATATGAGGAAGATGTGTTTATGGAGGAAGATGAAGTGCCAAAAGTTGTCGAGGAGAAAAAAGACGAGTCGGGTGGTTGGTCAGAGGTTGTTGATTCTGAAATGGATGAACAAGCCAAGAGTGAAGATAAAGAGGTTATAGCTCCAGATGATACTCTTCATGAAGTTCCTGTGGGGAAAGGATTGTCTGGTGTCCTTCAGTTGCTTAAAGAGCGAGGAACGCTTAAAGAAACTATTGAATGGGGTGGAAGAAACATGGACAAGAAAAAGAGCAAGCTGGTTGGCATCTATGATGAAGATGGACCTAAGAAGATACAGATGGACAAAACAAAGGGTAAGCTGGTTGATGAAACACCTAGAGAGATACACCTGGAGAGGACAGATGAATTTGGCAGGATTGTAAGTACTTAATTTTTGCTTTAGTACTGTTGATTTCTGCATTTCAAGGCTCCATAATTCGATCAGTTACTTTTATGTGGTTGAAAATTATTTGTGATTGTGACTTTGGTTTTGGGACCTGGGTTAGGTACAGGGGCTTGTTGTTACACGGGTTATGGATCTGGTGATTTACAGATGCTGAGGGTTGGACTTAACCTGTTTTTGTTAGAATTGAGTGCCTTAATTTGGTTATGCGTATTAAAGTTATTAGTACTTGAATGACATGAACACTTCTCAATAACTTGTGTAACACACTAACACCCCATCATTTTGCCATTGAGTTTTCTCTCTCTCTCTCTCTCTATATATATATATATTGAAACCTTTTTTTTCCATTCTTTTTTTTCTATGTATATTTACTTGTTTATTTAGTTAATTTTTTGAGTAGTCAAAATATGTTATCTATGTGTTCAATTATTTTTCAATGTTTCCCTTCCCTTGTATCCAATTTTAATAAAAAATTGTATTTACCCTCTATTTTTAGTGTAACCAAGCTACTTCAAAGCAACCAAATTATTTGCACTTCCCTTTTGTTTTTGTTTGCGTTTTTTGATTAATTAATTTATCGCAACATTTTGGCAGCATTTTCTTCTAAAAATATGCAATTAGACTTGTATCCATTTGTTGTTGCAAAATTAATATAAGCTCTTTAGATAATATGTAGGGTGGTTTGGAACCTCTAGTTTAAGTGTTTAGTTTTTAATAAGTTTCATTGGCTCATATTTTTGTATCATGTAGAATTATGTAATATTAGTTCTATACTCTGTATGTGAGCACCAAATAAGCTTTGCAGCTCTCTTAGTCTTTTGTATCTGTTTTGCAGCTGACTCCAAAACAAGCATTTCGTTTGCTTTCTCACAAGTTCCATGGAAAAGGGCCTGGGAAAATGAAACAGGAAAAGCGGATGAAACAGTACTATGATGAACTTAAGATGAAGCAAATGACGCATGTGTCACAGTCTGTGGATAAAATGATACAGGCTCAAGCTGAGCGGAAAACACCTTATCTTGTTCTTAGTGGGAATGTTAAACCTGGGTAAGAACTTTGTTTTAAAATATGTGTTTGGCTACTTGTGTTACATAAGTTTGGTTAGTGAGAGCAATGGGATCTTCAATTTCCAAAATTAGAACGTGATGGATTAATTTGGACTGTTATATATGTTATTACTGTGCTTCGCATAAATCTGGAAGAAATCAGATAAAGATTTCTGGATCTGTATTTTTTAATAGCTGTGCAATATATTCTTGCTTCTACCCGATTTTGTAGGGCATTATTATAGATTGTTAATGTAGTGGTATATCTCATTTTTATTAATAGTCTAACACATTTGCCAAGATATATACCTTTTTTCTTATCTTCATGGTTTGTTGTGATGCTGAGGAGACAGATTCTTGTCTCTGATAAAGTATCAAGGGTAGTAGTGTCAAAGGCTCATAGTGCAATCTTTCTTGTACTATATAGGGATCTAAATTTATGCTGCTTCATATTATGCCCTCCTCATTTGATTGACATTGAGTCTGTTGTCCCTTTCAGGCAAACTAGTGATCCTAGAAGTGGCTTTGCAACTGTTGAGAAGGAGGTGCCCGGAAGCCTTACACCTATGCTTGGCGATAGGAAAGTAAGATTTCTTGTTGCTTACTTGCTTTACATTTTTTTGTAAGCTATCGTATCTATCTGCATCAGTTATTTTCCGCTTAATGAGCAATGGTTGGGCTGGTTAAAAAGAACTGAGGCAGTGACCACTTGATGTCTTGATTATTAATCTATGCAATTGACTCATTAGCTTATTATCCCTTGGAGCTTTTTTAGTTAAATTACTTTGTTAGATTTTATCCCTTGATTATTTTTTTTTATTTATTTTTTTTATACCTTTGTTAGTACTTAAAAAAATGCCTAAAATTATAGTTAACCTTTTGTCCAAAATAGCTTAAGCTCAATAAAAAGTGAATAAGGATGAGTAAGATAGATTCAACGAGACACCAAGCACTACCCTTCTCCCTTGTATAATAGAGATGTATACATCAATACATGCTTGCGCATTTTAAAAGGATTTTTCCTTTTTAATGTTGTTTAGTATGTCCAAGCTTTCAATTTTCAAGTAAAGGTTGAGGTGTTGGGTATAAAAGATATCATATCCTTGATGCAGAGGGTTAGAAATTAGAATTTGATTGGTGCTTGTCCTTTTAGTTTGGTGTTAAATAGTTATATGTACTTGTTTTGAGTTTGATTTCATTTTCAGGTTGAACACTTTCTAGGAATAAAGCGAAAAGCTGAACCTGGATCTTCTGGCACACCAAAGAAACCCAAAACTTGATGTTGTTTGTCCAATGATCGTTAATTGGGTTTCCTCACTCTTGGTATCCAACAGGCTCCTTTTATTTCAACGTTATATAGGCCTGTAGTGGGGTGAGAGATTTTTGCTCATGTACTCACTTGAGAATTTATGTAAATGACTAGCATAATCAAGTTTTGACAGATGGGATTTTGAAATCTTTGATGTTTATACAAAATTTATTTGGCCCTTATAGCTGCTAGCTGCAGTTTATATTTTTTTATGAAGTATTCATTTTAAAAATATTTTTCTGACTGATTTTGTTTCTGTAGGTGGTATTCTGTTATGAGTGATCATTCCATATAATTATCCGAGCAAATCTTCGGTACTGTTTGGTTTTCTTTTTGTTTACTTTAGATTATGTGTTTAAGGCGTATTGATAGAGATTCCTTAATTCCGAGTTTGCTGTGATAATATTTTCTGGGAAAAATCTTGTGAAGTCTTGATCATGCCTTTTGAGGCATTGTAGACTGTTATTTTGTGGTGCTCTGATTTTTGCTACCTTTTCTTTATTTTTCTTCTATTTATGAATTTCCTTGCCTTTGTAGAATGTGAGAACTTGTGGGTGTTTAAGATTTAATTTATTGTTTTTGGTATTATTTTTATTTGCGCATGCTTGTGATCTATTTTTCGCCTTTTTCGGTGCATGCTGAAACATACAGGTGGAGGGCTCGGTGATGTCCTTGGCCAACAACGATGAATCTTTGTGTCTTGCTTAATTGGTATATTGTTGGCTACTCTCTGAACTTCAAAGTTACTTGGCTGAAATTAAGCGATAGACAGGTTTATTCTTCCTTCATTCATACAGGCGGTGTCATAGAGTCATAGGTACATTATGAACACTATTTTTTATCCTTCTCCGCTATCTTTTCTTTAGATGGTCTAGTGAGAAGAAGGAGAATGGTTCCTCTTGGACCTCTTCTAGATTAAACATATATTAATTAATGATATCTGTCTTTGCTTTTTTAATGATAAATCATAGTTAATGATGATGCAGATAGATAAAAAATTTTGGTATTTTCATACCTAACTGAATATATTACAAATTATTTGGCATCCTTAGCTATCAGTAACCAGAGTTACTCTGGACATGTAAAAATTAAGCAAGATCCCTTTGATTTGGTAGATCAAGCTTCTCTCCCCCCAAAACCTTACCCGACCCCTCAAAAAAATATGTTTGTGTATAGAATTTAATATATATATATATATATACTACCTCTGTAAACGATTAGTTGCAACAAACTATTTTTTTGATGCTCACAAATATTGCCCTTTTGTTGCAACTAATAGTTTACGGAGGTAGTATATATATATATATATATATATTTTTTTTTTTGTTGAAATATAAGTAGTTCTATTATTTGACTTTCTTTCTAATAAGTCAATTTTTGCAACTCTAAGAGAATGTGTTTTTCTTGGAAATTCGTGATTTTCATTGGAAGTTGACTTTGATGAGCAAAATACTTGTAGTCAAGTTGGATCCATCTTTTGCATGTTGAAAATTAAGATAGAGTCATATGCCATGCAGATTCTGGTCAGTGGTTGCAATCAATGACACTTTGAATGGGCCATAATGTGGGAGCAATGTTACTGTAAGTGGTTATAACAATCAAATAGCAATTTGTTTGTCTGTGTGTGGGTGTGCTGTCTTTTGGTGTATTACCAAAATGAAACTTGGTGGTACAAAGGTTGAGTAGTGATTGAGTTGCGCGATTGTAGTATGTGTGTAAGGTGAAATTTTATAATTGGCTATTAGGCATATGTTATGTGTGTGTGCCAAGGTTGGACATTAAGTAGCTTATTGAGAAGATGGGTTTAGGTGAATAGTGTATCCGTGTATGTGTATAGTTGGGAATATCTTGAGAGCTATAATAAGGAATGAAGAAATTTAGAAACGATGTTGAAGCTGCGGATGTTGACTGTAAGATAAAAGAGAATCGTTTTTAATGGATTTGGTTGCGTTTTGATGTGGATATTTGGGAATATGTTGAGAGGTAAAGTAGGGAATGAAGAAATTAGGAAGAAATCTTGAAGTTGAGGGTAAGATAATGGAGAATTATTTGCTATGGTTTGGGCTGTACGTTGATATGAATACGTGGGAATATCTTGATAGGTAAATACAAGAAGAAATTTTAGAGTCGCGAATATTGAAGTTAGGATACGAGAGAATTTTGTGCAATAGTTTAGGTTGTACGTTGATATGGATATGTGAGAATACCTTGGGTGATGCAACAAGGAATGAAGGATTTCGGTTGAAAGATGAAGTTGCATAAGTGTTTGAGATGGGTTGGCCTTGTGTTCAACTATTGAAAGTTTAATCCACAAGGAGAGTAGAAGTGTGGAGTGGATGATTGAGATACAAACTCTAATGATGACCAAAGATGCCTTTAATGGAAGTAGCTACAAGGAACCTGGTGAGAATAAGTTTCTGACCACATGTATTTGATTTATTGCTCCAATATGTTTTTTCAATTTGATTTACTACAAACTATTTTTATTTTGGTGCTAGGGAGCCATAAGGACATAGATGAGAATCGATTTTAGAATTATTTGGAATTGAGACAGAAGCTTTATCTAAATGAGCAATTCATCGCTCTCAAAAGTTACAAAGTGCCTAGGATGATTAAATTCTTCACTTTACAAGTGTGAAGTATATTAACTGAACTTACCATTGGACCACCATATGGAGGTGTGATTATCAATGGCCAAGTTTAGTGAAAGAAATGTCCAATATTACGTACATACAAGTAATTGGCATGTAATTTTGAAGATGGACAATGAAAATAAAACAGAAAGTAAAGAGACTATTCAGTTATTATGGCTATTGCAAAAGTGGACCTCAATCAAGGTTTCAGCCTTTTGCCTTTGGTAGGTCATTTTTACTCAATTTATGGCTTTATTGAATCCTTCCTTAACCTAATCAAGATATTATGTGTTACCCACTTTAACCGGGCTATTGCTTTTTGGGTCCCCAAATGCTTACTTATTCCAATCAGCCCTTCGTTAGATACTAAGGGCTTGTTTACTTCAGCTTAAAATCAAATTAGCTCAGCTCTTCTTTTATTTTGCTACTTATTAATCCTCCATAAAAAACTAGTAAACAGGCCCTAATTTATATTTACTAATAACAACTATCGGTTCATAGATGCTTGCTCCAATTAGTTTATGAATTTTTATGATACTCTTTAACTCATTGCTAGTTGTTACCTATCCTACATTTGCGGTTATGCCCCTATTTACTTTTGTTACTTCGATCGTTTCTAGTCTATGGTGTTTCAAAACGTAAGATTTTATAGTGTCTGTTTTAATGTATGCTTATCATTAGACTTTTTGACAGTGTAAATACTTTATTTTGACCCTTTTTACTTGCATGTAAGCAAATTTAAAAAAAAAAAAAAAAATTCACATGAAGTTTGTTATGCTCGCCTTTTGGTTGATTAAGTTATCCACCTCTGGCAGATTTGTGTAAAGCCATAAATATTTATCAACACTTAAAATAATTATAACTTAGAATATGACGTGAGCAGTATTGAAAGGGCTGTCAGGGTGTAAACATAATCGGGATCATACATTTATATATCCTATACACACTACTGCTTGTGATATAAAAATATGTAGAACAATGTTTGTCTAATGTATCATTATAGACAGATATATAGAGCCTAACAAAATAATAAGCCTCATTCCTCAAGAGCGAAAGTTTAGTTTCGACCTTTTTTCCCCTTTGATCGCATTGATGGTACTAGACTACTAGTAGACTAGTAATATGGCGCAAACATAAGAACTTTAAAGATCCAAACATAGCAATACAAATTATCTCAATCCTTCCAAACAAATGTAGTGATTTATCTCCGAAAGTTGAAAAAAATGATTCACTTTTAGAAATTATGTTGCTCAAATCATTAGTTATTAAAAGTTCCTTTTTATTTTAAGGACCAATTTCATCAAAAAATTATTGAGAGTTAATCATTATATCCACTAATTGTCAAAATAATCGATCAATTGAGAGTAGTACATAATATCTCCATTAGTTGCCCATTCCTAACTTCTCACCTGGTTTTAATGCTTCTGCCTGTTTCATGTGACTTTTGAAGGATTGTTTTCTAAACAATCCTATTCATAAATAAACTCTCCTATTTATAACTTTTTGATGAATGCTCTTTATCATAGGATCCACTGTAAATGCTCTATCACGAATATTTCATGTCCCACATTAACTAGTGTAACATAACGTAACTAACAATTTTTGATTAAATATTCTAATTTACATTGTTAGAATGACAAGTAAATTAGTGTACTTTAATTCTGTTATTTACTTGACTACTTCAATTTGTTAGGCGTAAAACAAAATTTAATTATGTACCAACATGTTATATGTAACAATGAATGGCAAACACCATTTTTGTAACGCTTTGTGTATGTATCTACCGTCTTTGCTTTGTTGTCTAATTATATTAATTTTAGAACAGAGTACTTAAAGGAACATACTACTAAAAAGTAATAACTGAAAAGTCCTTACAAATATATCATAATGGACATTAATGGAAGTGAAAATGAATAAAAACTATTCAGCATAAAAGTCAATATGATTATTTAATTTAACTAAGATACGTATGTCCAATATGTATCTGGTGTAAAGCAATATATAGAACAATCGATCGCGTTCGCTACACTATGTTGAAATTTCTAACCAACGAAACAAAAAAAGAGAAACCAATTTTGCTACACATCCATATACATCAAACCTTGGATTAAGCTTCTCAAACACATTTCAAAAAGAGCTCATTTTATCCAAAAGACCTAGTAGCCTTGGGCAAATTAATCCTTTTTTTTTTTTTTTTAATCTCAATACCATATGGCATATTGGCATATGCAACTCTGCCTAGTGCCTAAACTACCTTTAACTTTTTAACCTTTGTTAATTTATTATTTTTATTTTATGTCTGTGTTACCAAATTATTCTGTTTCCTCTTTTCAGTCAACAAATGATATGTCCATATGCAAATTAAAATTCCCATTTCCTTTTCACTCATACTTCTTTTTTTTTTTAATCAATTAATTAAATAATTTAACTCTCTTTTTTCCCACACTCTGTTTCCTCACTCACTTCACTCTCTCCTCTCCTCTATTTACAGAAGTGTGCTAAAACCTGTAATTCCACCTCCTTTTTATTGAAAAAACAAACACCCAAGAAGGAAATGACAGATCTTCTTTTCTTCTTCTTCTTCTTCTTCTTCTTCTTCTTCTTCTATTTCTCTTCATATTTATTCACTGAAAATTGACCATTCTATGCATTTTATACTCTCATAATAAAAAAAAATATAATAAATAATCTTCAATTTTCCACTCATTTCTCTAGTTTTTTGCAGCTCTATATGGCTGCTCACCAGGTATTTCTCAAATTTTCCTTTCCCCTCTTTTTCTTTGATTTTATCATGTAAAAATAAATTTAAAAAAAAAACCATTTTTTTTTTCAACTGAGCTAATAATTTTTCAATTGTAAGTCCTAAAAATTCAATCTTTTTCAAATGGGTATTTAGCAATCTGTGTTTCTTCCCCATTTTACAAATCAAAGTTGAAACTTTAGTACAATTTCTTTTTTTTTTTCTTCAAAAAAACAATTTTGGGTTTTTTGTTTCAATTTTTTTTTATTTTTGTTTTAATTTTATTTTTTGCCGACACTAAATAAAGTGGGGTTTTATTAAAATTTTGATGGGGTGCAGGAAGAAGGGTGGCCATTGGGGTTGCAACCATTGAATGTAAGAATTGGGTTAGGAAGAACTCGAGATTATTTTGGTTCAATATCATTTAATACAACTATGCTTACTGGTTCACCTACTTCATCAACTGCTTCTTCTTCTGATTTAGACACTGAGGTATATTTATTTATAATATAATGTTTCTTTCTTGTATTTTTTTCTGTTAAATGTTAGCATAATATAAATGTCTTTTATATGATTTTGACAGTCTTATAGTAAGTAAAGCCACTGAGAAACTGCAAGAAAGATTCCACCTTTCTTGTTCACATGCTAGATTATATGTATGTTTGTTTTGTTTGAGGAAGTGTTATTTGTGGTGAGTGAAGTTTGAATTGATGTGATTTTTCATGCACCTGAAATTTTTGGTGTTTACTTGTAGCTTGTCTTCTTCTTGCATTGTTGTTTATGGTTTATGATTTTATTCCTTTGTTTGATATATAATTTCTGATTTAATTGGCCTCTAGGAATTGTAATTAGTAAATTGAAAATGCTAATATCTGGAAATTTTCTAGTATAATTGTGTTGCTAATTTGCTACTGTTTTAAGTGTGTGTTGATTATGTAATGTGATGATGTGGTAATGTTGAGTTTTTGAATAAAATGAGAGCTATGGTTCGTTGCCATTTTGTTTGTTTCGGATGTGTCGGTAATGAACACAATTAGCTTAGTTAAGGTTTAGTATGAAGTACAAACAAATTAAAATTTGACTAATTGTATGTCAGAAAACTGCTGATCTAAAGCTCCTTGGTTGTAATCCAATTCTAATTAAGTTTCGAAATGTTTAATGATTTCACGCTTATGTTTTTTTATAGCGATTGGTCTATTGCTAGTGAATTTGGTTTAGCAATGATGATTATATAATTGTAATTATCGAAAAATGTCTTTGTTCTTCTTCATTATAGTAACATTATGTTTTTGTGCATGTTTACTGAATGACGAAGTTTGCCTTGCATTGTTTCTAATCTGTGAATGTGATACATAGATATAACCTATGGTTTTTCCTTTAGCAGGAATGTCTACAAGTCACCTATTCTCCAATAAAAGGAATGATATATATATGTCTCCAAGCCCATTTTCATGAGCATTTTTTATAATGTTTGTTGTATCAAGGGGGTGATTGGTATATTCGGAAGAATTCAGGGGTTGCTTAGGGAGAGAAAAGGCAAATTGTCGGTTCTTTAGTCCTTCTTCACTAGTAACTACCCCCATCGATGGGGAAATACTTTTTCTTTCTCCTACCTTACTACCTAACTAGTCATTAATTATAAGTCTATCAGTAAATACTGTATCAATAACCTAATTAGCCTTTAGTCATGTACATGATAACATGAGGAGTAATCATAGGTTCATCTTTTCGAAGGAGTCAAAAGTATCCCATGTCAAAGATAAAATTTACGTATGGTTCTCTTACAAAAAAATACTACTCCAGTGCTTAACTTTTAGTTGTGTGTAACTGTGTATTCCAATATTTCATTATTTTCTGATTCTTATATAGATTTATCAGCGTCAGAATAGATATCTCTAGCCCATCCTGCAGAAAATTATATAGTTTTTCTGCACAAGACACTATTTTAGATGCTGATTTAGAATGGCCTTAATGTCTGGGATATGTTTGGTTGGAGGGGAAAGTTTCTGACTGCTTAGTGCTAATATTTTCAGCATTGCAGTACATATAATAAATAATAAGTGCCCTAACTCAGAAAGCATTATTTGTGTCATCAACTTATGCTGTAATCTTGCTTGCAGTCTACTGGTTCCTTCTTCCATGACAGAAGCATCACGCTAGGGAGCCTTATAGGAGTTTCCAGCATTTTAGAACTTTCCCGAAGATCAATAAGAGGAAGAAGACCCGAACCACTCAAAGTCAAGAAGCCGTGTAAGTCCAGACCTTGGATATTCTCGCTTTGCTCAAGAGACAGTATTGATGTTAAGAGTACAACCACCAATACCCCGTCCCTTGGCCAATTTCTTGCAGTAGAGAGGAGGACAGCGAATACTGAACAAAGGAGAAATCAGACCCCTAGTCTTGAGGTGCCAGATGAAATTTCTATGGCCCAGCTCACTCCCCAGCCCAATTCATTATTTGTGGATGGTTGTGTTGCCCCTCCTCAATCAAGCCCATTGTCTAGTTCCGAAGCAGAGAGTGGTGAAAGAGGAGGAATCGATAATGAAAACAATAACGGGCATGGAGTTCCGGTACTATTTTCATGCATGTGTGGACAGGATACTCAGTGAGTGAGCACAGCATACTGCAGATTTCATTTTTTTTAGTGGTTGTGATCTATAGTTTTGTGTTCAAAATTTGATGATATTCCATTAGTAGGGACTATGGATAAGTTGCTTTTAGGAAGATAGGCATGTTGTAGAGTTTGGTACATTCACTTTTCCTATATGCAGCAGGTTCCTTTGTCTGTTGTTTGTTGTGCTCTGCCATTCATGAGTGAGTTTGCTGGTGTATGATGATTGTTGTTCATCCAATTGCCTACTAGGTGCATGCAGCTGATTCATTATTCAATTTTACGTCTGTTATTCTGACCCATCAAAAATGTCATATTGAGGATTTTCAAAGAAGGGAAAAACAACGATTTCAGTGACCTTATAAAAACTAGTTATCATTCCTTTTTTTATGCTTTTTCACCTAAAATCGTCTGGTCTGGTTTCGTTTTTAACCATATGGGCACTCTGGATGTTTTTTTCCAACTTTTTTCCCGGGTCCACGAAAATTCAAAAAACAGTGGATTAGTTTCTCTATTAAGGATTTCTGAACAAGGGAAAAACAACTATTTTAGAGACCTTATAAAAACTTGTTATCGTCCCTCTTTAGGTCTTTTCACCTTAAATCGTCTGATCTAGGTTCATATGCTAACTATACGATCGCCCGGATGGTTTTTCCCAACTTTTTTTCCAGGATCACGAATACTCAAAAAATAGTGGATTATAACCTTTGATTGATGCCTCCTGAGGGCTTTTTTGGACCTGGACAATTTTTGCCCTGTTTTTTCACCGCGTGTTATGGACCACCACAGGACCCCCCACGATTGGTTTTGGCCCCCGAGAACCTATTGAGAATTTTCGAAAAAGGGGAAAACTGCTATTTCAAGGAACTAATAAATACCTGTTATCGTCCCTCTTAAGGTCTTTTAACCCCAAATTAAATTGCCTAGTTTGGGTTATTTTAACCATACGGGCACCCAGGGTGGTTTTTCCTAATTTCTTTTCCGGGACCCCGAAACCTCAAAAAACAGTGGATTATATAAACTTCAATTGAGACCTCCTGAGGGGCTTCCTCGAGACCTACAATTTTCGCCTTGTTTTTCACCGTGTGTTGTGGACCGCCGCAGGACCCCCCAAGATTGGATTCGGCCCTAAAATCCTGTTATCATCCCTCTATTAAGGATTTCCGAACAAAGAAAAAAACAACTATTTCAGAGACCTTATAGAAACCTATTATCGTACCTATTTAGGCCTTTTCACCCCAAATTGTGTGGTTAAGGTTCATATTTTAACAACACGGGTGTGCATGATGGTTTTTTCCTACTTTTTTTAGGAATTCAGCAAACTTAAAAAATAGTGGATTATAGCCTTTGATTGAGGCCTCCTGAAGGGCTTACCCGGGATTCGGACAATTTTTGCCTTTTTTTTCCCACCGCGTGCTATGGACCACAACTGAACCCTCAACGATCGATTTCGAGCCCTAAAATATCTTTTATCATCCCTCTATTAAGGATTTTTGAATTAGGGAAAAACAACTGTTTCAAGGACCTTATAAATACTTGTTATTATCCCTCTTTAGTCTTTTTCGTTGCAAATCGCCTGGCATGGTTCATATTTTAATCGTACGGACACACCGGACGGCTTTTTCTAACTTTTTTTCGAGACTCCGAAAACTCAAAAAACAGTGGATTATAGCCTTCGATTGAAACCTCTCGAGGGACTTTCTCAGGATTCGAAAAAGTTTTGTCCTGTTTTTTCACCGCGTGCTATGAACCATCACAGGACCCCCCATGATTAATTTCAGCCACCAGAACTTGTATCATCCCTCCACTAAGGATTTTTGAACAAGGGACAAACAACTATTTTAAAAACCTTATAAAAACTTGTTATCGTCTCTCTTTAGGCCTTTCACCCCAAATCTCCTTTTCTGGTAACCATACAGCACCCTATATGGTTTTTCCCAGCTTTTTCTTTGGGAGCCTGAAAAAAAAAAAGTGGATTATAAGTTTTTATTTAGGCCTCCCTAGGGGCTTTCACAGGTTACGGACAATTTTTGCCATATATTTTCACCTCATGCTATCAACCACCATAGGACCCCTCATGATCAATTTCCGCGCTGCAAAACCTGTTATCATCTCTCTATTAAGGATTTTCAAGCCGAGGTAAAAGAACTATTTCAGGGACCTAATTGTAAGAACTTGTTATCGTTTCTCTTTAGGTCTTTTCACCGCAAATCACCTAGTCTTGGTTCATATTTTAACCGTACTTGCACCATTGTTGGATTTTCCAAATTTTTTTTTCCGGAACCTTGAAAATTAAAAAAAAAAAACTGTGGATTATAGTCATCGATTGAGGCCTCCTGAAGGGGCTTTACAGGGACCCAGACAATTTTCCGCCTGATTTTGTGCCCTCTATTGAAGATATATGAACAAGGAAAAAAGCCCTATTTCAATGACCTTATAAAAAAACATCTTATCAACCCCTTTTAAGCCTTTTCACCCAAAATCGCTTAGTGTGGTTCATATTTTAACTATATGGGCACTATGGATAATTTTTTCCAACTTTTATTCCATGACCATGGAAACTCAAAAAACTGTGGATTATAGTCTTCGATTGAGGCCTCCCGAGGGTTTTCCCGAGACTAGGATAATTTTTCCCTGTCTTTTAATAGCGTGCTATGGACCACCACAGGACCCCTCATGATTTTTTTGGCCCCCAAAAACTTGTTGTCATCCCTCTATTGAGGATCTCCGAATAAGGGAAAGATAACTATATTTAGGACCATATAAATATATGTTATTCTCCCTCTTTATGTCTTTTCACCGCAAATTGCCTGATTTAGGTTTATATTTTAGCCATACGGGCTCCCCTGATGGCAGATGTTTTTCTGAATTTCTTTTTCAGAATCCCGGAATCTCAAGAAATAGTGGATTTCACGGGCCTTCGATTGAGGCCTCCCAAGAGGCTTTAACGGGACACGGGCAATTTTCACCCTATTTTTCATTATGTGCTAATGACCACCACTGAGCCAGCCCTCCACGATCAGTTTCGGCCCCCAAAAACTTGTTAAAATTCCTGTATTTAAGATTTCTGAACAAGGGAAAAAACAGTTCTTTCAGGGATCTTATGAAAACTTATTATTGTCCCTCATTAGGCCTTTTCACCCTAAATCACTTGATTTGGCTTCATATTTTAACCATATGGGCACATCGGGTGATTTTTACTAAGTTTTTATCCGGACCCTGGAAACTATAAAAACAGTGGATTATTTATAGCCTTCGATTAAGGCCTCTCGAGGGGCTTTCCCGAGACCCGAACAATTTTCAACTGGTTATTACACCGCATGCTATGGACCATGATGAGGCTATCGCACACCTATCAAAAATAAATCAAACCACACTAACTAATATAGCTAGGGAAGTAGGGATCGAATCCACAGGGAAGCAATTAATCCTATTAGTTCTAAAAAACTTAAACTGTATAAAGGGCCTTTGGGTGTTGAATTATGACTAAAAAGTTAACTAAAACTATAACTGAATCGATTAATGTTACGAATTTATAACTAATCCTAGGACATCGGTTCACCATAGATTAACAAATGAATTGCACGCAATTAATTAATAGATTATCAATTTCCTTGAATTAAGGTCCACTAATTCTCTCGAATCTAGTCTCCTTCAAAACTCCTCTAATGGCTCTCGCTCACTTAGACTCGTTTTGTCTATTGTCCTTATGATGTAATTGTGGTAATCTTACCTCTCGGCATCGATTTCAACAATATCAAACTAACAATTAAACTTGGCCAGTATTTAACTGAATGCAATAAAAGTTGACAACAGGAATTCAAGAACATTAATAGCCAAACTAACAATTATGAGCAAACCATCAAAATCAATCCATGGATCCCCCAGTCCTAGAAAAGGAACTACTCACTCATAATTGAAAGCTTAAAAACTAAATCAATGAAAGAAATTAAAGTCCTAAACAAGATTAAACTAAACAAACCAACAAAAATCAAGAAAATAAAATCTACCATAAAACTAAGAGCATAAATTAAAACTAATAATAAACAATAATAAAGAACAAGAATTGAGATTGAATGAAACCTGAATATTATTGATTGAATGATTGAATAAAGTTCTACACTTAGAGAGAATTTTTGTCTAAAACTAGGGTTTGTAAAGTGTAAAAAGCGTAAAATGACAATTTAGGAGTCTAAAACATTAAGTACTAAGGCTTAACACGAAGAAAACACGCGAAAATCCCCCTTGGAGCCACCCGCCCAGAGGGGTCCGGGCGTGCAGCCCCTACCCGGGCGCACAGCTTCGACCCGGGTGGTTGGCTCACTTGGCTTCGTTCTTTCGGTTTCTGCTCGTTCTTCCTTAATTACTTCTTTAATTCTTCATTTAGCACTCCTAATCCTCAGTAAAGCTTCCCGAATGACTTCAACTCTTCACTAACTTCTTCAAGTGCTTCAAAAGGCTCGGAAAACAACGATAAATCATCGATTCCTGTAAAATCTTATAAAAAGCACAACAAACACTCGAAATAGAAAAAGTTAGTAGAAATGGCTCAAAAGAGCCGTATTATAGCTAAAAATCAATCGGGATCGGGGGTAAAACACATGTCAAATATCAACTTATCAGACCACCACAGGATCCATTGAAATCGGTTTCGACCGCCAAAAACTTGTTATCGTTCCTTTATTGAGGATTTTCGAACAAGGGAAAAACAACTATGTTAGGGATTTAAAAAAAAAAAAAAAAACCCTCTTATTGTCCCTCTTTAGGCCATTTACCCAAAATCACATAGTTTATAGCGGTACCTCGGATTGTGTTTCCCAACTTTTTTCCAGGGATCTCGGAAACTCAAAAAACAGTGGATTAAAGTCTTTGATTGAGGCTTCCCAAGAGGCTTTCCCGGGACCTGAAAATTTTCCGCCCTATTTTTTTACCGCGTGCTACGGACCACCATAGGACCCTCTGCGATCGATTTCAGCCCCAAAAAACTTGTTATGATCCCTCTATTGTGGATTTCCTAACAAGAGAAAAATAGTTATTTTAGGGACCTTATAAAGACCTCTTATCGTCCCTCTTTAGGCCTTTTCAACCCAATTCGCCTGGTTTTGCTTCGTAATTTAATCTTACTTATGACGAATGGTTTTTCCCAATTTTTTTTCCTTGGGACTTTGGAAACTCAGAAAACTGTGGATTGTTTCTTTCGATTGAGGCCTCCCGATGGGCTTTCCTGGGACCCGGATAATTCTCGCCTTGTTATTTCACCGCATGCTATGAACCATCACAGGACCCCTCACCATCGATTGCGGCCCCTAAAAACCTGCTATCATCCCTCTATTTAAGATTTTTGAAGAGAAAAACTGCTATTTAAGGGACCTTACAAAAGCCGGTTATCGTCCCTCTTTAGGCCTTTTTACTACAATTTGTCTGGTATGGGTTCATTTGTTAACCATATGGATACCTCGGATGGTTTTTCCCAACTTTTTTTTTCAAATAGATATGTGAAGGAATTACACGGTAGTATGATATGCTAATGTTTGACAGCAATAGTGCAAGGCAGGAGAACGAAGGTGGAAAAGGAGAGAATGCAACAGGGAGAGGGAAAGCTAGGTGTGTGCGTGTGTGTGCGTGTGGGGGGGGGGGGGGGGGNNNNTGGTGGGGGGGGGGGGGGGGGGGGGGGGGGAAGGGTTAGGAGATGTGGTTATTTACAACTCTCCGAGTTTTTGGAAATCCCTTTTGCCAGCCCCTTCCTCCTCTTCCTCGAGCTCTCTTATATGAACATAATGGAATCGATATCAGACTTTAGTTGATGGTTGAGTGATTGACGGAGTGACGAGCCATTGTATTCTTAAACTATTGTTAAAGTATGCTCAAGCGGAGACGAATAGATGTGCTAGACTGCTAGGTACAAGTGACAACAACTTGTGGTCCTTCCTTAGCTTATGAGATGATCCTTCTACTACCTTGTCGATGGAAACCTTAGATTATTACTAAAGAGTCGTCCATTTACTTGAAATGGATAGAAGAGAAGCGCAATCAAAGATCTTGAATGTCAACAATTCAAAGGAGAAAAAACTTATTGCATTAATTTTAATTTACATGGGCAAGGCAGCAACATATATGTTGATCCAAATACAGGTGTGCTAATTTGGACTTCCGCTCCAAAAGGCCCACTAATACAAAAGCCTCTTACATTTTTGCTGATAAATTCTCTAGTTCTTTACTTTTCTTCAAAAGCTCTCACGTGAATGTATGGATATTTTGAGCATGAATTTTTCAAAGTTTCGAAAACAAACTAGTTGATGGAAGTAAATGATTCCTTAATAAATTTAGAAGCAACTGTATAAACCCTAAACTTGATTGGACTCAGCCTGTACGTATTACTCTTGTCGTATTTGAACATTTCAATTTTCACTTTAGGTTTTAATTTCACTTTCAGTTTTCTTCTTTACTTTATGATTTTCCCATGTGCATTAGAAAATTTTAATATGCGAAAAGATTGGTAGAATATTATGAGACGAACAAAATATATTATTAGGTAAGAATATATGACGTACCAATTGTCCTATCTAACGTTTAACAAGGCAAAAACCAAAGTGTGGAATTGGATTTAACATACTTATAAAATTGAGAGATACTCGTACAACAATACAATAATGTGAATGTGATTATGAGAAGATAATCTTAAAGAAATTAGAGGCTGAGAGTAGATAAACGATATTTAGTGAATTGGTGGTATGTATGAATGTATCATGTCAGCATTCCAATTTGCAAGCAGTAGAGCAGCAGCCGCCAGATAGTTAAGAAGGTTGCAACATCTCTTCAACTGTTCTCCAGACGTCACCACACTTGACATTCATTAGTTTATACTATTACCGTGTACTTCAAAGTATCTTCGTAATAGTAGTTCCAACACATAAATTATTAAAAACTTGTTGGTGATTGTTATGATTTTTGTGAAACCTAGATAAACCAAACCTTGACCTTTGGTATACTTGGCTCTCTATTTTTTTTTTGACTTGGTTTGATAATGTAATAGGTCAAACTATACCTTTTGAATAGGTTCTTATTTTGTCCTTTTATGTTTTTTTTTTTTTTTTTTTTTTTTATAAAATAAGAATCTGTTTACTTCAACTGAACTGAAAGTTTTTTATGAATGATTAATGAGTAGCGAAATAAAAGAAGAGCTGAATTGAACTGAACTGATTTTAAGCTAAAATATACAGGCCCTAATTGGTTATAGTTTTAAGTTTTAACCAATTATCTCGTACACAAATTTACATCCAATTAAAGGAAGGACATTGTTGACAATGTAATTGCAACCTAATGTCATTTCTTATTGAAATGTCAAAAATTACACGTGATGAGATTATGAGAAGGGCTTTGTCAATATCACAATAATTATCAAACAATGACACAAAACAAGAGCACTTCAACAAGGCATTCCATTTTCAAATCACCATCTATCATAGTTATACTCTAGATTATGTTAAATTTTGATAAGCAAACAACAAACTTCAAGAAAATTATTGACTTAAATCAAGTACATAAATACACAACTCCATTTTGTAAATATCTCCTCTCTTCATGCACTCATGCAGGCATGGACTAAATGTGGCCAGTCAATCTTACATGTTATAACTTATACATACACTTGTCACAGTTTGAAACAGAAAAATAACTCCATAGAAGATGAGCGCCAAAATAGAGGTTGGACCCAAGCTAGCTAATTTGGGCTCAATGAACAGAAGGGGGCAATATTAACTAGGCATCTTTAATGGCCAAAATAGCTACCATTGACTTAATATAAAAGGCCAAGAAATAATGATCCACATCTCACATTATCTCACTCTCCACATCAACACATGTCACTTGGACAAGTGGACCAAACTCAATGTTTTGTTTTTTTGTGGAATTAATCAAACTTTACATAATCGTTATTAATGTGGCCATATACGCCACAAAATCACAAATACATTAGAGGTGTAGATCAACGCAATTTTATTTTATTTTTTTGTTGTTTAGGATATTAGGAGCTACAGTGGGGGGCTTGATCACATTTAACCTTATGATCTCCTAAAATTGAAAGGAAAGTTATAACCAATTATATTAACATAGTAACATCTTTCTTAGATGAATACACTTTTGATTCTTACTAGACTAGCTATGACTTTAACTCTCAATTTGTGCACAAAAGTTTACAAGATAGAGTATTTGCATTTACATTATTATTATTATTATAAAAAAAAAAAAGGCATCAAGCGTTATCCTAGAGCAATCATCTTATACAACCTTCGTTTAACTTTGTTGGTTACGTTTCAACTTTTTTTATGAAAGAAAATGATCAAAAGTGTAACCAACAAAGTGAAACAAAATAAGTAAAAGCCAATATAAACGGTCAAAGCATGTATTCGATTAAACGAATCTAGTGCAATAGTCAAATGTCACATAATGACATACAAGCATTTGTTTTCTTATAATAACCCTCTCGGTTACTCCGTACAAATAATGTTGAGCAAACAAACAAATTAGACAAACAAGAGGAGAGTAAATAAAGATCAAAGATATTAAAACAGCAAGTATGCATGAAAAAGTGTCTGCAATAATGAAAAAGAAAGGATGACATGCACTTCACTTCCAAATTTGCCAAATCAAATTAAAAGTTGATATTAACCAAAAAAGATCAGTAAACAAGAAAGGTTACGTTAGATAAAAGAAGTAGGGTCATAATGAAAGAACTCAAATAAGTTTATAAAATATAAATATATGTGTCATATGTGTACGAGTAGTCACCATTTAGGCAGCAGTGGAGTAATAGTGATAATGAGAAGGCAATGCAAAAAAACACAGCCTTAGTACGGTGATCTGTCCTTAGAGCCCCACTACTCCACTATGCATATACACATAAGTATATGATATTATGATATTATATTATATGATATGATAGAATAACGTATTATTGAATTGGGTTAAAGGTAGGTAACAGCTCTCATGGTTCATGCCTCAATATACATATAACGTGTACAATGTCAGTTTATGGACCTCATTAGACTTTGCTCCTTTTGTGTTTGTCTTATGCCCATGAAACCCCATATGATATGGCCCGTGGGACTCTCTTGACGACACTCTGATGAAGCCATGATGTTTTGATGACGACGTCTACGTCCATTGCAATTATAACACCCGAATTGCTTTTTTAGCAACAAAAATAAACGATATTTAGTTCGAAATTTTCTCAACTAAACTATGATGTAATCGGCTGTAACTTGTAAACTAAGCTAAAAAAAAAAAAAAAACATAACACGAGTCATCAGCTTGTCACCGGTTTGATGGTCCCTTTTAGCTTCAATAAATATATATAAGCATACAAGTATATTCTTAGCAAAATAAATAAACAAGTAAAATAACAATTAACGAGTCTTTATCAGACAAAACGGTGACCAAATGGCAAAGCTAAAGTGGCCCATAAATTTAGCTGCTGAAAGTAAAAGGACAACTACTTTGATTAGTTGATAGATACACTCCTACGTGTACTTTTTAATTTGTTTTTTTCTACGCACTGATTGTATTTTCTTTTTTGAAAAAACTCATTTCACATTCATATCAATAATATTTTAGAGAACAACAACATCATCAAATTATTTGACCAAATGAGTAATGTTCACATGGTTTCTTAACTTCTACTATGATTCATACATTCAAATATGTATATGACTAATGTCTAAGATACTCTTCATATCAAACAGGTACACCTAAAGTAGATGAGATCTAGACACATTACGATTGATTATACCAACAAAATATCGCAGCAATATAAACAAGTATCTTCGAAAATAGATCAAAGAATAACTTAATAATCAGTAAGATTTTATATCTTATTTCAAACCAGAGGTTTAAACTCTTGATATACAATGTACTTCGGCTATTACACCATGGGAAAATAAGTTGTACATGACTTGCCAAAGCCTCAACTAATCCCATGCAACAAGAATGAGGCCCGAGAGCGAGGAGGAGGAGAAGAGGAAGAGGAAGAGGAATGGAAGAGTGGGTAATAACCCCCCACTATAATTTTGACTCTTACAAAAGGTCTACCCAATACCTAATTAAGTAGCCATTAATGAATGAAATATTTTCTCTCAAAGATAAAACAAAGAATTCTTGCTATGTAAGAAAAATAGTAACAGATTTTGTGGACTTCCCCAAAAAGAATTGTAGCTTGCACTTGCACTTGCACTTGCACTTCATTCAAACTTCAAGCAATGAAAGATTACGACAAATTAAGACCCCCATAATAGACAAACTTACCAAACTATAAGTCCGCAGCCGCAATCTCTTCCTTCATTCCTCCTTGGCTCCTCCTCTGCCCTTATTTCCCCAAATCTACATTTTTGCATTTGCAGTTGCAATTTCTATGTATAGATATTTATAATTTTAATTTTACCCAAGACGGGTTCTTGGACCGACCACGACTGACCTTTTTAGCGCCTGTTCAAAGGCTCGGACCTTCAAACGTCACAAAGTCTCTACTCATTTGGTTTATCAATCAACTCATCTGCACTAACTCTCCCTGAACCACGAGTACCCATTTTTCCAAATGCAGAAAGGCCCTTGAAACTGCTGCTTCCCTCACTCAAGTTCCAAGACCTTCTTGATTTTCTTAACTTTGAGGAGTTCATATCAATATCATCGGTTTCTGAGCTTAGATTAGCAACCACTAAACGGGCAATGTTGCTCCGACAAAATGGACAAACCGGTGGATTTACGCTTGCGGTCGTTGGATTTGGCTTGTTATGGCAGCAAAGGGCTAGGGTGCAATGAGCACACATGCGATGCCCACAATCTTGGACTTCAATTGTACATATTTGGTCAAAGCATATGCAGCATAGTTCCGATTCACTAGCCTGCAAATATAACAATTTTGTCAACAATTATGATCATTCTTAAACACACCAACTAACATTCTTCATAAACGCGGGGCATTGTGCAAAAAATGCAAGCATCATCAATTATGTCAAGTTTTATCCTAAGAGGATTCAGTCATTCAGCATAGTTTTTAGATAAGCAATTCAGCAAACATGCCTTTCTTTCAACACTAAAGTCCTTGATGCATGCATTGACACTAAAAGCATCGCAACAAACCTATCAAAATTTTCAACCAGGCAAACACATACAAATATACAAGTCCAATCCTTTCGCTGTGTCTGTGGACCGCGGTTACATCTGTTTTTATTTTAATTTTATTAGCCTTCCAGCCCTATCAACTTAAGATTCAAGCTAGTAAAACTAATCCATTAAGTCATTATCTTTCACTTTGAGAAATGTTCTAGGTTCATACATAATTGATATAATCATCACAAAGCACGATGAGTTAAAGCAGCAACATACCTCTGACAAATTATCATCGATTTCCCCTCCATCTGAATGTGATGGAGAAGCAACTGAGTAATCAGTCCCTTTCAAGATGTTTTTCTCCCTCTCCTTATTGGCCTCCATTAAAGCCTGTTCAAGGAGAACTTTGGCCTCGGGATTAAGCTCGCTGATGAACTTCAATGGTGAAGGCCAAACAAGAGGCTCTGCTGCTGATGGATTTAATAACGCAGCGCATCCCCCGTGCTTGTGCTTCAAAGCCACCATATATGGTATTCTCCTGTTATTACAAATCCATCAGTACAAGCATTTCACTCAACTACATGCCTGATAAAGCAGTGTAATGAAAGCTCATACAAAATCATACAAAATCGTTTCACAAGTAAATTTGTTGTTATCTCAAGTAAAGAGATTCTTCAAACAGGAAAAAACTTCTGATTTAACTCAAGATACCATAGTACTACTTGATGTTATCATTATAGCAAATTAGCGAGGTAGAATGATAATTACAATACACTAAACAGAAAAATGAGCAAAATCCATACCCCGACTCATCTCTATGCAGCCGGTCCGCACCCCATGCCAACAACTCACGGATACAATCGAGAGATCCTCCCCTGGCAGCCAAATGGAGCGGAGTGCTCCCCGGATAACTACATGCAAAAAATCCCAAACCTCTTTAGATAAATAAAACTTCAAGGAAGTCACAAATGTTAACTTTCCTTGCAACAAGCCACAACTTACCCATATCCCCCAGTTGAAGCACAAACTAAAGCTCCACAATCAAGTAAAGCATGAACACATTCAGGCCGCCTTTGACGGGCTGCCAAATGTAACGGGGTCGCCCCTTTTCCATCTCTAATATTCACAAAACGAGCAAACCCCCTAAAAAACACACATCTCAATAATCAATTCCCCCATTTCAACAACACCATCAATCTTAACGAAACAAGCAACAAACACAAATTAGGTTGGAAAAAAATGAGCAATATACCATGAATAAGCAACGTGTGATGTACGAGCTGTAGAAAGAATGATTTTTAAACAATCTGAATGCCCATAATAGGCTGCATAATGTAGGCATGTTCTTCCTCTCAATGAATCAAACATCAATATCTGAAAAAAAAAAAAAAAAAAAAAANNAAAAAAAAAAAAAAAAAAAAAAAAAAAGTAACATCATCATTTAATTCAACCAATTCTCAATAACACATTCACACTTATTAAACCCACCAACCAACTCAAGTTTGTTCATCAAAATCAAACTCCAAGATCACATCTTTTTACCCAGAAATTACAAAAATACCCTCAAAGCTACTTCCTTTCTACCTCATTTCTCTCTGATTTTTACGGAAATTACACAAATCACATCTTTTTACCTAGAAATTACAGAAATACCCCAAAGCTACTTCCTCTCTACCCCATTTCACTCTTTTTTTTTTTTTTTTTTT
>PYUH01000120.1:3639195-3727011 GCA_016808085.1 Suaeda aralocaspica | reverse complement strand
CTTTTTTTTTTTTTTTTTTTTTTTCCTTCCCATCTTCAGAAATTACAGAAGATCAACACCCAAAACTCTAAAAGATGATTCCTTTTCAACTCATTTCACTCGATTATTATCTTCTCAAAAAATCAATTAAAATAATAAGAAAAAATTAAGTAAAGAAAGTGAAGATGGACTTACATTGGCACCAGCTTGAAGAAGCTTCTCAACACACGAGATTTTCCCGTGCATTGCAGCCAACATTAGAGGCGTCTGAAGCATTCAACCAAAAATTAACAAATCAAATTAATCCTGAAACACGCAAAATTTCAACCACCCCCTTTATATTATAAAATACTATAAAATTAAATCAATTAAATTCACACTATTAATCAGTACACGAAACATTAGTAGCTTTATTACCTGCTTATGACGATTTACTGCATCAATTTTCACAGATCTTTCCAACAACCATGAAACCACCTGCACAAACAAAAAAAAAAAACCCACAAAAATTTCACTCACATTTTTAAAAATATTTTTTTAAAAAAAAAAAAAAAAAAGAAAGATCATAAATTTCAAGTTTAAAAAAAAAAAGAAAGAAAAGAAAAGGACTCACATCGATCTGACCATTGGCAGCAGCAACATGAAGCAAGGAATTACGATCATAAAGAGAAAAGTGAAATAAAATGGAAGAATCATCTTCAAACTCGAGTTTAAGAGCGTGTAAATCACCTAATTGAGCAGCTTTAAAAACTCCATTTTCGTTGTTAGTAGAAGAAACACAACTCATGTTTTGACCCATAGTTTTACAACCACCAGAGTGACCACCGCGCTCTGGTGGTGGTGGGTTTTTTGAGGTGGCGTGAGATTTATGAATTATGAAATGAGGATTGAGGATTTGATAAAAGAAAGTGAACAACTGAGGCTTTCCTTTTATTTATTTAAAGAGCGTTGAATATAAAATCTATTAAATTATTAGTATCAAGTACAGTAGGAAAAAAAAAAAAAAATACTTAGCATAAGACTTTGTTCTTTCTACTTTCTAGCTTCGATTCAGTTCCGTCCATTATGATTTACTACATTTAAAAATATTAAAATGGTGTTATTAAACAATTAAAAAACTATAATAACTGCGCATCCAATAATTATAACATTTGAAATATAATTATTAGCTTCGCTTTATATTAGTTGTAACAATTAGGTATTATTTGTACGATATAAAATATTTAATTGTTGCAGCTAATATGAAACGGAGGTAATATATTGTTTGAAATGTGATTATATCGTTTCAAATACAATTATACATATAAAGGTAATTATAATTTATATCATCATAGATATGATTATATTATCTAATAAATTATTATATTAATTTGTAATCTAATTTTGAATGATAATATAATTTTTTTTAAAAAAAGAAAAGAAAAAGAACTCTGATACTTAAACTTTTTTTACAAAAATGATTATATTATATTATTTGAATTTAAAAGGGTGATTCTCGAAATGTAATTATATAGTTTAAATAAAAGGTAATTATATCATTTACAAAGTAAGTGTGCATCCACATGTAATTAAATTCTTTAGAATGTGATTATATCATATGTGTATACACTAAAATTAATGTGAATCGGGTTACGTGAATCAAATGACTGTATTTTCCTATGTCAAGTTGTCTACTTCGTAGAACTATTTGATGTCAAAATTTCACTCTTTGTACCCTATATTTCAAATGTAACAAACTCACAATGAATGGAGTAAAAATTTAAAATCTTCGGTTCAAAAGTAAATGAAGTGGAATATTATTTTACTGCGATGTTTCAATTCAATTACTACTAGTATTTTTATATTTGTCATTTCTATCATCTCTACTTATTACATACAGCCTTATTTATCATTTATCACTCACAATAGTCACAAACAAATTTTGTCTAACTATAGTAATTTTGACTAAACATGAATTCCACCAAAACAAATTAGGTATCTTTTTGTCTTGAATTCCCAAATCGGACCATTTGAAAAATGCAACAAGTAGGAAATGTATTAATTTGTTATACAATTATTAGGAGTACTCATTAGTAAGATCGACGTTATGTAAGAGCTATTAAAACTAATCGTTAAATCTAATGATATAGACTTCGATCAGTCTTCGTTATAATGGTTGAGTAAATGGTCTTTGCATACGACTCATGCTCCTCAACCCATCTATCCATCGGTGCCAGCAATACCGAGTTTGGGGTAATAAGATCTTTAAACACCATCGTATTACGATCAAGTCAGGTACCCCGTCCCCGGGTTTCATTTTTGCCTTCACCTCCCGCACTAGAACATGTCGTGCTTCCAACTTTCCTCTACATCGCCACACCAAGAGCAAGTCGCATCAAAGAAGGGTTCCCTTACAAAGACGGCAAAGGATATGACGAGAAGATACTAAGGGCTTGTTCATATATACTGAAAACAACTAAATTTGACTGATTGGAGCTAATTAAATTGAACTAAAAATATCTGAAACTAATTGTTTATGAGAGAAGGAAAGTAGGAACCGAACAAGACTTCTTGGAGCTAAACTGAATAGAATTAAGCTAAAATGAGCATGCCCTAAGTTGGAAAGACATTTATGGGAAAAAATAGATAATATACGATGTGCTAACTGCTAACATTACCATGGGAATGAAAATTGTTTTTTTCTCACAAATTTACATACACATTCATTATCATCGTTTATGGCCACCTACTAAATTAGAGTATGTTTTGTTTAAATTATTTTTCTCTATTTGAACTTATTTATAAAACCAGCACTTATTTAACTTTTTTTTGTGAGAATGTCTAACATAATTTTGCTGATTACAACCTGTTTTTGTTGAACTAAACTACCTATAACTTATTTTTTCTAATATGTAGTTATATTTGTGGCTTTATTCTTACCATTTTATTTTTGCTTATTTTCAGTAAAGATAAAATAATTTTGTTACACATAAAATTAGTTTAATAAAAAAAAAAGCCCAGTTTAGCAATAATCGGTTTCAATCCTTAATAAATTTTCAATGATTTCAGTAAAAAATAAGTTTAAATTAGAAAAAATAATTTTAGATCAACAAAAATAAGAATGTTAACTTCAGCTTAATTTCAGTTCAATTCAATTAAGCTCCAATCGGTACATTTCAGTTTAGCTCTAATAAATTCAGTTCAGTTCCTAATTTCCTTCTCTTACAAACAATTTATTTCATCTATTTTTTATTCAACTTCTAATAGTTCAGTTGTTTTCAATAAATGTAAGTATACATGCCCGGGACTAGGGGTGCTTAACGAGTTGAGTAGTTCGTGAGCAGCTCGAGTTCGACTCGGTCAAACCTCGACTCGAGTTAGCTCGAGCTCGCTTGAATGAGCTCGAAACTCGATAAAATACTATTATTTTGTAATTTTTCTAATGTTACTTTAGCAAAAAGAGCATGATTGACAATTAATTTCAATTAATTTGTCTTTGAAATTGATAATTACTTTAAAATTCGATAAAAATAAAAATGTTCAATGATAAAAAGAATAAAATTTGTAAAGAAAAGAAAAAATAATCTATTATACATTAGAAGCCGAGATAGACTAGTATTTTTTATGTGCCGTTTGTGAGTAATTCGACTCGGCTCGAAACTTAACAAACACGAGTTGAGCAACCTCTACCTCATGATCGACTCGCTCGATAACCACCCCTACCCGGAACAATGAAGTTACTCATAGCCTTTGCCTTGTTATATACGAGTACTTTGTACACCGTAGAATATTAATTTGTAATAAGGAGGAGAGAGAAACAGGCAGTGTGGGAGTTCGGGACTGCCCGAGGATCTAGAGAGAGAAAGAAAGTTGGGGGCGTGACTGTGTGGGGTGGGGTAAGTCTGGCGGGCAGTTGGTCAGATATTTCAGGACATTTTGGGGGAGTTTTCTTTTGTTTTTGCATTTGATTAGTTTAGATTCCTTGGATTTATGATTTTTCAATTATTTAATTATTATTGTGTAAGTTTATTAATGGGGTTATCTTACAAATTACTGACCTAAATACAGACTCTCAACTCAAGTGTCAAGTGCCAACTACCATGTCTGTCCTTTTTATTTATTTTCTCAATCTCAAAATAATGTTTTGATAAATGACAAACTACCTCTATTATTTTCTATTTTTCCAAAAATTAATTAATTTCATTTTGACGTAAAAACCATTTACTTTTTGGCCTATATACATTAACCATTCTCCCCTTAAAATTAAGTAATGTTTTCATTAGGTGCAATAGCAACGAGGGATTCCCAACAATTCACAGTGAGATACTAGTATAAACATTTCACAATGGCTTTTTTGTCATTTCAAATTGTATTAAAATTGTAGCAATACATACAAGTATCTAAATACCTGTACAAATACAAATAATATACGTATTCAAATATAAACTTTCACCAACCATCAATCTACCACCACAACACTACCATTAACACCACCGACCTGAACTCCTTCTATGTACAACCGTCGGTCCACAACCACCAGCCATACCCACAACCCAAGACAAAAATTTGACTTTCAGCGAAGTGTTGTTGGGCTTCAAGCGACTTGCCATCAGTACCACCGAATTGAAATCCATCTTTAATCGCCATCATTAATTGAAATCCATTATAAGCGAACTCCTAATCGAAATACTAATCGAATTCCTAATTGAAATCCTAATCGAAATCCTAAATTGAAATCCTAATCGAAATCGAGCGGCGAAAAAGTTCGATTGGATTGGTGGTTATGGGGATGGTGTGCGAAAAAGGTCGAGCGGCGTGCAGGTAGGTGCAGTGGGGGAGGGGGGGGGGGGGCAGCCGTGAAGGTGGGTGGTGGTTGGCAAGATGGGGTGGTAGGTTTTGTATTTCTACATGTATGTCTTTTGTAGGTGTATATGTATAATTGTGTATATATACATGTATATACGTATATTAACCTCAAAGTTTGTAAGTTTGTAGCATCTCACTGTAAGTTGTTGATAATTCCCTTAGAAAATATGTCAAATCTTAGATGAGGTATTGAGGTGGAGTTGCAAAAGATTGTTGTAATTTATTTATTTTCGATATTTATTGAAATTAATAGTTACCATTGCCATGTTACAAACTTACAATGATTTGATTTAAATGCTTGTTAGATGTTATCACGACAATCAACTTTACCAAATGGTAATGTTGTCAGACCAATAAACATTTAAGTCCTAATATGAGTTGATTTATTAAATAAAGTTGTCAGACCAATAAACATTTATGTCTTGTTCTTTCAGATTTATTTTAAGACTAATTTAAATTATATTAATTAGTTCAATTTGTTTTACGTAGATGGAGTATATAAGTTCAAAAGAACTTAACCTTAATATTTAAAAACTCTCCATAATTTCTTTTAAATGAATTTATGGACTATCTAGAAAACATTATCATTGGTTGTATTTATTTTGAACTTTGTATAACTTGATGAATATCAAACACCTTTGGAATGACATAAGGCTCGCTTTATGTCAATGGTAAGGGCCTGTTTACTTCAACTGAAAACAGCTGAACTAAATTGAACTGATTGGAGCTGAACTGAATTGAAATTTTTTACGAATGATTAATGAATAGCAAAATAAGAGAAGAGATGAACTGAACTGAAGTAAACTGAACTAAACAGAACGAATTTTAAGCTGAAGTAAACATACCCTAAGAGTCAAGGGTTTTATGCTTATTCTCATTGTTTCTTGTCACTGAACAATTAGCGACAATTAATTAATCAGATGTGAAAAATGCTTTCTTACATGAAAATTTGCGGCATACCGGTGCAAAACATGCAAGTCTTTAGAATTCTCTATATGAGTTCAAACAAGCTTCGCGGCATAGTATATGAGTTCAAACAAGCTTTACATCGACTCCCTTGGTTTTATGAGTAGCAAGTGTGATATACAGATATGTCTTTGTTCACCATCAATGTATTGTAGATATTTTCACAAAGCCCCCACCACCACCACAACAATGATTTTGGTTCCATTCTTAGTGTCCGTCTTCTTCCCCCGCTTAGATTGCAAGAGGAATATGTCATAAACATATGTAACAAACTATATATACTCAATAAAATCTAATATGTACTCAATAAATATTGTGTTTATTAATAAAATTCAATTCTTATCAGTTAAAATATGTAATTTATTAAAATGTTGTTGATTAGTTTTTATCGAGAAAATCAATATGGAACAATGAAAACAAAAACTATAATATTGTTAATAAGTTTATTTATTTTATTTTATTTTTATTTTTTGTGAATACTTCTTTCATTTGTATCAAAACACTAGTTGAAGTAAACATCTCAAAGGAAAATACAATAATCAAATTTTGAAATAATCACTTTTTATTTTGAAATTTGCTTTTGTTATAGCCTACAATTTTGACATTGTATAATGTTTCAATTTTTTTATTTGATTTCTTTTTAGTTGCAACTTAAAACCTTGACTTTTTTTTTCAATTCCGACCCACAACATTTACTACTAATATTTGCATTTATATACTACTCAATAGATTAAGGATATAATCATATTAAATAGGGTTGAAACTAGTTCGGTTTAAAACCGAAAACCAAATCGCACCAAACCATTTTTTAAATATGTTTCGGTCTTTTTATAATTCTAGTGCAGTTTGGAGCAAATATTTTTTAAATTTTGGTGTCTGGTTTGGAGTCGGTTTAGTGTTTTAAAATTTCGGTGCAAACCGCACACCGAGCGCGCACCGATCTGCTGAATCCTCAAGCCCAATTATTTATGAAGGCCCAATAGTCCAAAGTTCAAAAAGAACCTAAGAAAACCTAACCTACTTGTTAATTTGTTATGAAGATTGTTTAATATATACTTTAATATATATTAGATACTTAGATAGTAGATTCAAGCTGGGGAAATGGTGGGGTCAAGTAGGATTTGAGAGAAGACAAGTAGAAATAAAATAAATGTCTACAAAATTATGGTTCGGTTTGGATTCAAAAGTAGAAGACCAAAATTTTGTGATCTGGTATGGTTTGGACTGTAACATAATTTAAATTGGATTGAAATAAAAAATCAAAGAGCGAAATATAATAATTTGGATTTGGAGTTGGCCAAAATCCAAATCACACACCGAACTTTCACCTCTAACAGTTGGTATATATGTTAAGAATCTACCATATGACTAGGAGTCTAGCACATAGTTCATTTATGTTATTTGTGATGAATTGGACCATACACTCTCCCGTCAAGCACGTCGTCCAAGTAACCAAGCTACATAGACTTTGGCCCTCTAAATTATGTCCAATTAGACATTTCTCTCTTGCCTTTTCTTACCTCCTTTTTTTAGTACCACTTTTACCATTGTGTTTCATTCATTCTAATAGACCATGAGTCAAAAAAAAAAAATTTAGTTTTTTTTTAGTAAAGGATTAAGGATATTCAAAACTCAAAAGTTGATTTTACCACCTAGGCACCTATCTAGTGGATCCATGTTGAAAATTCAAAAGTTACCATAATATATTTGTTAACTTTCTTACGCAAAACTAAGTAATGGACACATGGAAATGATATGCTCAAAGTTCAATTGAATACTCGACAACAATAGTCAGTACAGTAGTAGCCATTTTTTTTTTTTTTTTTTTTTTGCGATTATTAATTAATTTGTAAATGTATGGATTATATGTAATTCACCAACTTATTGCAATTACTCCCAATTAAGTACGTAATATTTATTGGTAATTAAAGTTGCATCAAGTTTGATCCCATGAAATTAATTGCATGTGTAAATGAATTATGCGTCAAAATGATTTTTTAATGATACATGATTATCATGTCAGTGGAAGAATTAAATACCACTATGATGTTATTTTCTTCCCCATCCTCCTAAGATGTTTAAGTTGGTTTTTTGGGTAGGTACTCCATAGTAAATTAGTAATGTCTTAAGTTGTTGCATATATAAATAAAGAACTGTGTAAACTAGGGCCTTTTGTTTTTTCATGCAATGATGATAGGATTTGTTAATCAAATATTTTACTTTTAATTTCATTTTTAATTTGGATCAAAAATAAATTGATAGGTAGATGTTAGAATTTTGTTTTGATAATAAATGTTGTGATGTGAAATATAAGGTTCTCTTTTTTTGAGTTGAACTAAATTAGACATAATTGTTTTTAATAAACAAATTAATTCAGATTATTTGAAATAAACAGTATTAAAAATAAGTCTAAAAGAACAGATTTTAAATATCTCTATGTCATTTTATTAATTTGATAGATTGACCAAGTTAATACTTTGACAATGCCTTTGGTATATGCCATAAATCGATGTTTTGACCAAGTTAGCTTGCAACATGTATTAAATGAGCTAATTAGGCTTAAAATGGCATATAAAACGTACTCCATGCCCTTTGAGGAAAAAACTAGAACCTTAATTATGATAAGTCATTAATTTTTAGGTGAACATATCTCAATAATTTGATTGGCAATAATGATACATGCAGAATTAAAGTTGATGTAAGCTAAGATAAACAAGCTAAGCTATATTAATTAAGTACGTAAGGAAGATAATTAATAAGCCTCAACTTAAATTGTTACTAGCTAGTATAATTTCTGTAAGTGGTAAAATCGTAAGTACAAGGCAATAGATTCTTTTATGCATTAAGCTTTCTTTCTCTATAACATACTACGGAATCATGTTATTGGATGGCAATGGAATGACGCAATCAGGTACTCATGTGAGCTATCTTCTTTTACGGATTACTCCTTTTGTTCCTATTTGTTTGATATGTTTTTAACTTACACATATGTCAATGCACTTGTAACCTTAAATATCTTTTGTTGTGTATATGTAAAAATTATTACAATTAGATATTAACAACGTACTCATTGAAACGGGTTAAATAAGACCCAATATAACTATATTATATTTTATATATTGAAAGTAATTTAAATGATTCTTCCATCTTATAAATAATGTCAGATTCTAAAAGTATCAAACATTTAGGAACAAAGAGAGTATATGATTCTATTCTCCCCTAGTCTAATGCAAAACCATACTTACAAGTTACAACCTACTCATTTGAGCTCAGTTCAGTTCAACTCTTCTTTTATTTTGTTAATTCTTTGTCCTTAATATTATTTGTTCATAAGATTATCATTATTCTGTACTTAGATTTATTTTGTTCATAATATTATTAGTGTATTCATAATATATGTTTGAAACATCAATTATAATTTATTTTGTTTCATACATATATATATATATATATATATATATATATATTAGTTTATAATTTTCACAAAAAAATATTATGAAACTACCATTCGATCACGAAACGAAACAAAAATATTATTATACCACATAAATGGATTACGATTCACAAAAATATCAAAATGTATTGCTAATTTTTTATTTCATAAAATATGAACTACCAATAACAATTTTTTTTAATAATTATTAGTGGATTAATATCAAAATTATTACTATGTATGTTATTACTCCATAGTTTAAAAATCGTTAATAATCTACAGTTAAAAATCAATAGTCATAGTCGATCCATAAAAATCATAGTTAAAAATCAATAATCATAATAAAAAATGAATAGTTAAAAATCAATAATCCACATAATTAAAAATCATTAATCCATAATTATAACTTTTAGTTCAACTGTTTTGAGTTGAAGTAAACAAGCCCTTAATCGATTCAAATAATGATTTGCTCATTTGCCTATCCATATATTGGACTTTATTACCAATAATCGCTTAATAATTGATGAGGTGTTCAATAAGTTCGATTCATAGCCTTTTGAGATCGATCATGATTTGAACGTACTACTCATGCCATCTACAACTACAACAGATTATTATGTCAAAAGCCGGCCTGTGTAATTTTGTATCACAAATGCTTAATTAAGTTATTATCTGAATATTAATGATACGTACTACCGAAAAAATTGGGTAATCTACATTGTTGTTTGTTGTTGCATGTAATAAATATCCCATTTTATTATTTTGATAGATTTACATAATTTATTCAAAAGATGACGGAGATTAGGGTTAGTTTAACAAGTCAACATATTGTTGCCGGCTTTGACCTTCAAGATCTATGTCACTCTTTAGTAATGCTAATATAATAATAAAGATTATATTACGAGTATTAATTTTATCTTTGAATTGGTAGAGCATGTAGACCTTATGGTTACCAAACTAAATGTCACTCTCACTCACTAAAAATGTCATTACAACTAACATACTACGTAGATAGAGTGTTAAATTATATTTATAATTATTTATTAAAAAATTAGCCACAATGTAATTTGACTCCTTAATTGTAAGCATGACAAGTTGTACCTTGTACGTAACCTTCCAAGTTCCAACCCATATGTACGTACTCAAAATTATAGTAGTGAGGTCCACATATTTATGCGAAATGTGGTTAAATTAATAAGCAATAACATGTGTGATCTTATAAACAAGGCAAAGCTTCTTAGAAAGTGGGATTTATATTCTACTGTAACGCACTATAAGTTTATAAGACAAAGATTTTATATAATGGTATATAATCTCTTGAGTTATTTATAAAAAAAGACAACTCACATTCTCACAAATTCACAACTTCATTCCATTATGCATTTATGTGTATTATATTGTAGGTTCGCGGCTATAAATTTTGTCTATTTAATTGTTTATTGTTCTGTCTCAAATAATTTCAAGAAATAGTCCCTTTCATTTCTTTAGATGTACGTGGTCAATTCAAATACTTCCTTTACTTCCTTAATGCTTCTTTATTAAACAATAATACAATCAAATATTTTGCTGCTTCCCACCCATAATAAAGTGTTAATGAATCCTAAAAAAAATGCCCTAAGTTATGTGTTAATTACTTTCCTGGTGATTATTACACGTATATTAATGTTAGAGAAAATAGACGTCTATATGGTATTATATACTTTATGCTTGGTTATACAATAAAATCAAAACATATAGTTGTGATTGTTTTTGTATAATGCACAATGTTGATATTAACACTTTAACGGGGTGACTCAAGCCGGTTAATTAACTAAATAATATGAGTAATTTATTTAATTTTTACTAATATTTGACTAAGCAAGTATTGCTTTGTGCCTTTGTTCGAAAGTTGAATAACATGCATATAAACATATGCTTGAATTATTCTCTTAAACGATTTATAATAATGCATGTAATAGGACTATAGGAGTACAAGTATACGGTAGCTAGAATTTTAGCCCCGATATTGTAGTTTATTAGGAAGGGCACCGTACACGCTTTCCAAATTAAAAAACCAATTTAAACATGATTTGGAGGGACAATTTTGTCGGTGATTATTAACATAATGAAATAATTAATAGTGTATTTATTTGCATTATAAAAAAAAAAAAAATAAATAAATAAATAATTGGCAAACACCCTAAAATGAGGGGGCCAGGGTACTCCAATACAATTACCATGACTACGTTAGTCCAACATTAACATCGGTGTATGGGTAAATTATTGTCTAAAGCCTTAATTTACGGTTGATTTTGCGAAAATTATATTTTAGGAGGAAGTAATTTTTGAAGTGGGAGATATGAGTACATAAAATGTGTACTTGTGTCATTGTGTTTACTAATTAATTAATTTTTGATCTTCGTCTTTATTAACTATTAATTTGCAAGAGTTAAATGGTAACATGGGCGCACAAGTAGCAGTTCATATACAACAGGTACTAGTGCAGGCTGTGCAGCTGTGCACTTGTGCAGGTTGTGTAATATGCAACATGATGGTTTAAGATGAGAGTTGCTATTACCTTGACTTTAAAACTACTTAATTTGACTTGAAACATAACACTCTTGACTTAAATTTAAAATTAATTTAGTGACTTCAAAGATATGCAATATGACATGATAAAAATTGTGACTTGAAAACTGCCTAATTTGACCTGAAAATGAATGTCACTAACTTGAAAACGTTTTTTGCTAAATTACAAACTTATCATCCTCTGAGCCAGCTCACCTCTGAATATATACTCTCTCCATTCGATCAATCGTTAATAAATTAAATACCAAAATAAACCTTAATATTACACCTGAAGTCATTATTATATAATACATTAATTAATACACATGGCCACATGGGGTCTAAAACTCTATATTACCATAAACCTGTTTAATTACAGCTTTGGACCATCAACATTAATAATTTAATATATAAGTAGCTTGTATTAGGTGGCTAACTACCAAGTATCACTTTAGAGAGCTAGCTAGCTAGATGCTTCCTTGAGAATTGCGGTATTGGCTTTCCTGGTTGATCGAAGAATATACTAATCATAGCTAATAAAACTAATTGTTTACTTATTCTTTTTGCACCTAACCACTAACTTATATAGATGCTTACATTACGAATCGCTAATTAAATATATATGCTCAATTCATTTGTGGAAGCCGTTGCGCGTGAGCGTATCAAATTCTTAATCCTGCATTGCCACTAGATCTTTTTACGCTTTTTAATTCAAAGAGTGGCACAACCTTAGAAACCAAAAGAAAAAAAGAAAGAAACTAATAAGATTAATTTTTTAAAGTCACTCCCTTAACAATCGAAAACTAAGGGCTTGTTTACTTCAGCCGAAAACAACTGAACTGATTAGAGCTGAAATGAAATGAACTGAAATTTTTTTTATGAAGGATTAATGAGTAGCAAAATTAAAAAAAATTGAACTGAATTAAACGGAGCTGAACTAAACTAATTTTAAACTGAAGTAAACAAGTCCTAAAGATAGAATATCGCACACTTTATACAGGAGTACTAACTAGTACATACACCCAAAACACACTAACAGGCCGGTCAGGGTGCATGCTTATTATTTTTTTTTTTTTAAGATTATGTGACTACATTTCAATATTTGACACGGGACCAAAAACTCCACATATATGTCTCAAGAATAGCCTTGAGAAGTAGTCTGTCAAAGTCTCAAAGAAAATTGTAGACAGTAGTCAAATATTGCACATTTGCACCTTATTAACTTTAAGTGTTTAGGAAGAAAAAAATATAGATATTTAGGAAAATAATAGTGATGATTAAGACAAAATTAAAGGATAAATATCATTTTGACGGAAGACTTTATAGATTATGCTGTTCTTATAACATACTCATGCAAAACAAATCACACAATACGATAGTAAATAGGCTGATAGCATACTTAACTTGTTGTGTTAGAATTAAACTGTTGTTTTTAAATTCAATCAATTAATAAACAAAATTGATGAGTGCATTTGACGAATAGAGCACATATAATACGTACTCCGTTATAAACGTTAAATTGGTTCCTTAAGAAAGGGATCTTAAATGTCTTAATTAATCAGTTTTATATACTAATAATTATGCAGATTCTTGAACGTTTGTGCAACACATTTTGCACAAGTTGTTATAATTATAGGGTTAATTATTGTATTGGTTGATACTTTGAGTAGTTCCGGAAGCAATTGAAAATGGTTGGTTATGTACGTATTTGATTAGTGAAATAATTATCTAACTCAATCAGTACTAAACTAGTATTGTATACTACGCTTACAAAAATGAAACTAAATGGTACGTAATTTATCCCTTGTCCAAGAACATTCAATATTTTCAATCAAATAATCTAACTTAGAAATATTACGTAATTTGTTTATCTTAAAAACATGTAATATTCATTATTATAGACTATTTATAGTAGTGCCATAATTTAATTGATTCAAATTTAAGCTTCCAAGGGGTAAAGTACATGGTTGATCATATACTAAATCAATTTTACACGTAACTAATAAAAGTAAGGATTAGAAAACCTAAATAAGTTTGCTTCATTGGAAATTTGTTGTGCTAACACAGTTAGAAGCTGTGTTAATGGCGTGAATGGATATAATATATCAACTGCTGCTTATATATATCAGCTTTTCTACGACATCATCTGCTCAAGGTCTTATAATACTCCTTACAACATATCAAAGAAAAAGAAACTGCAAACACTTGTGTATAAAAAGGTCACACAAACATGGGTCACCAAGAACTTATGTTTGATTTGGGATCTGTTTATTTCAACTGAAAACAAATGAACTGAAATTTTTTTATGAAGGATTAATGAATAGCAAAATAAGACAAAAGAGCTGAACTGAATGGATTTTAAGCTGAAGTAAATAGGCCCTTGATGCTATTAGAGCTATCTAATTGGAGTAATTGCTGTGATTCCATGAACTAGGGAAGTACTTCCTCCGTTTTTGTAGTTATAAGATTTTAAAAGTTGTACTATTTATCTTTTAAATATTAATTTAATTTTACCACTATATGATTAATGTATAAGGAAGAATATAGTTGATTTAGATCTCGTTTGATTCCACTTAATTAATACTCCGTATATGTATACAAATATATAACTAAAATTATAAATTGTTTAAAACATGTTTCGACAAGTGTGAAAGTGATTTGTTGCAACTAAAAATACGGACGGAGTACTAAATTTTGGGAATACTTTTCACTAGTAATATAAGAAGCTACTATTGATGAATACTGCATTGATGCAAAAGTCACTGAATTAAGATTTTCTTCGAATCATTCCGTCCCCCAAAATATTAATTTAGATTAATGGACTTGGATAAACATGCGTTTATTGCTCTCATATGTAGCTGTGCATAATCAATTTTTAAAAAATAAGCTCACTAGAAATAAGTTTAGCCGTTCAGAATAAATCAAATACAATGCTTGATAAACTGTTTAAAAAAAAAAAAAAAATCAATTTCATAAACTCTCTTTCTATGAACCAATGAACGAATAATAGGTAGATAAGTAGATTTACCCCCCCAAAACAAAAAAAAGTTCATGTGCAAGTGTGCAACCTATTCTAATTAATTGGGCCATTGAACAAGGATGATATAAAGGCCCATTGACAATGGTCATATACCCAAAAAAAATATAGGCCAACTTTCACTAACCCTATAAAAGTAACATAAAATAAGCACATGCACATAAGCCCAATTAATCGCATATCATAAGCCCAAAATAAGCTAAGAACATAATAAACACTATACATAAGATAACCCAACTCAGCAATATTGTTCTACAAAAAACATGATCGATATGTTATTGGATTCTTATTAAAGTGTACTTTTATTTGAATTTTTATATTATTTACGACAATGTAACATAACATATAACGTTAAAAAAATGTCTTATTATTGCAAATAATTTAAAACGAAGATAATATATCTAATTTGAATTGAGTCGGACACATGTTTGAGCTTTTGGCTAGAACTAGAACTAGATGTGTGTGGAAGGTGTTAGAAAGTAGAAGTAAATGATGTTACATTAAAATGATTGCTACTATACTATTGAATAATATTTAATAAATGGATAATGTGATATAAAAAGTTGTGAAAGAGCCAGAAGGCCTTAGAAGATACGATGCTTTAATCAGTGAAAGTATGGATTAATAATGCTGGAACACTCGTATACTCGACTATATATATATCCCTTGCTCAAACATTAGCACCTCACCAAAAAAATATTAACATAGACCAACATTTGCATTGCAAATTACATTAACAAATTCAAAATCTTCTTTAAGTTATATCACTTTCAAAAACGTAACCCTATTGAAAAATGTCTCTCATTCCTAGCTTCTTTAGCCGAAGGAGCAACGTATTTGATCCTTTTTCTCTCGATGTTTTCGATCCCTTAGACGGCTTCTTCTCAACCGTAGCCAATGTGCCCTCAGCTCAAGAAACCTCAACCTTTGCTAACGCAAGGATTGACTGGAAAGAGACTCCTGAGGCTCACGTGTTCAAAGCCGACCTTCCAGGGCTGAAGAAGGACGAGGTGAAGGTGGAGGTAGAAGAAGGTAGAATTCTCCATATAAGCGGAGAAAGGAGCAGGGAGAAGGAGGAGAAGAATGAGAAGTGGCATCGCGTGGAGAGGAGCAGTGGGAAGTTCATGCGGAGGTTTAGGTTACCGGAAAATGCTAAGATGGATCAGGTGAAAGCTAATATGGAAAATGGTGTGCTAACTGTTACTGTTCCAAAGGCGGAAGAGAAGAAGCCTGCAGTCAAGGCTATTGAGGTCTCTGGTTAATATATGGAGTTGTGTTTGATGAATTGAATAAGAATCATAATGAGTTGTGTGTGCTTGTGTTAGTTGGTTTTGCTTGTTTCAGTGTTTGACTCAGGTTCAGTACTTCAGTGTGATGTTCTTGCAATGGATCAAAGATGGGAGTGTTTTTTAGTTTTTATTTTAACTGTATTATTATGTATTGTTGTTGTTTGTTTTTTTGAATAACAGATTGAAAGAGTGAGTGATATTTCTAAGCAACAATTATTTGGTTTGAATTGCTTTTATTAACGAGGAATTCTAACAACTCACAGTGAGATACTACTTAAACATCTCACAATGGTTTTTGGGTCATTTCACATTGTATTAAAATGGAATCAATACATACGTGTATTTAAATACCTATATAAATACAAATTATATACATATATGCATACAAATATAAACTTCCACCAACCACCACAACACTACCACTACCACCACCACCAGCACTCCCGCACATAGCCACCAAACCACCACCACCTGCCACCACAACCTATGACCCGCATCAGTAAGAATGCGTCTTCCGGTCCTCGGCCGCATCTGAGACCGGATGCCATTTATCCATTTCTTTCGGCAGAGCCTCAAGCATCGTAGATGCACAGGCTTTATAGAGTTGATAAAGATGGAAATCAATGGAAATAAAGAGGTTCTGGAACTGTGAAATTTATCAAGCGTAAGGTTTCTGGAAAAGTTAGACTGGTTATGCGACAACCTAAGGCTCTTAAGATTTGTACTCAATTCCATTCTATGCGAAGACGAGGGGTTTGGCTATTGACTTTACATCAATTTGATCGGGAATTTCAGTTGGGTGATTGGCCATCTTCTTCGCTCATCGAAATTCAAACCCCAAGCCCACGAACACCGTCCACTTTTGAAGGGGTTATCGAAATTCAAACACCAAGCCCACCACCACCCACCGTCCACGAACACAGTCCACTTTTGACCGAAATTCAAACCCCAAACCCACAACCACGTCCAAGACCACGACCGTGGTTCAATCGAAATTGGTATATGTGGTGGTGGTTTCCGGGTGCGAAAGGGGTGTAGGTGGTGGTGGTTGCTGGGTGTGATGGGGTGAAGCCGTGTAGGTAGATGCAAAGGACGGTAGTCGTGAAGGTGGGTGGTGGTGGTGGTTGGTAAGATGGAGTGGTGGTTTTTGTGTTTGTATATGTATATTAATTGTAGTTGTATACGTATATCATTTATATGTATATACGTATATTAACCTTAAAGTTGCACTTATTTACACTATTGACATGTGAGATGCTTAATAAGCATCTCACTGTGAGATAGTGGGAATTCCTCGTTATTAACTTTTGAGCTTGTTTCTACATACCTCAAATTGTGCAATAGTCGTCACTTCTTACACTAACATATAAGCATAACATCATAGTATCACACCCTTTCTCCCCTTGTATTCCCTCCTTTATAACTTGGTTCCACGACTCTTACAGCTTGTTTGGATAGATTTATTGGATAGGAAGGAAAAGGAAAAGGAGAGAAGGGGATGTGAAGGAAGGGGAGGGGAACTGAATTCAATGTCCTTCATTTGGATAAGATAGGAAAAAGAGAGAGAGTGAGGGAGTTAGGGATATGAAAAGGAAAAAAATGGATTTGTTGGCTAAGGATTTATGGAGGTTGTAAAATAGAGAAAAGGAGGGACATACATAGTAGAGAGAATGGAGGTGATGATGGTAGTTTTCCTTCCAATCTTTTCAATTTTGAAATGATTTGTTACTTAGGAAGAGAAGGAAACAAATTCCTTCAACTTCTCTTTCTTTCAATTCCCTCACCTTTCATTTTTATTTCTTTCCCTTTTCTTTCATGTATCCAAACAAGTTGTTAATGTCTCGTCTCTTGCACATGACAAGATACATCACACGTACATAGCCGGGTTTTGAAAAAGTTTCACACTTTTTATTTTGAGTGACACTTTATTTCATCATTGTAAATGCCTATTGGAAGCCTTGAATGTGAAAACATGTGTCAATGTTAAATATGTGGGCACAAGAAGGTAAAGAACTAAAGACAGAGGAACCATCAAACTGATTGAAGTAACTTAACATTGTCTGCTTTCTTTTGTAAATAAGAGTATTGGTAGAAGTAAATGCTAGTATAAGCCAAAAAAACTAAAGAACTAAAGAGTATTTTGATAAAAGTGTAAAACTAAAGAACTAAAGACAGAAAAACCATAAAAGTAATAACAAAAGGCTTACTCAACCTTAAAAATTCAGTTGTGTACAATAAGCAAATTGAAGAAAACAAAGCCTATAAAACTTAACCTTTGAGACACTTCTTTTCTTCTACACGTAATTTCCTTTCGTTTGTTTTTACGAGAGTAAGAATTGGGTAGAATGAGGCTAAAACTGCTGTTAAGTAAGGATGGAAAAAAGGTGTTGTTTGCAGAAGCTACTAAGGAATTTGTAGACTTCTTAATGGGTTTAATGGAGATCCCTCTTGGTTCGATTCTTCGCCTTCTTAAGCAAACTGTGAATAATGATGAACCTTCTTTGTCATTAGAGAAACTCTATGAGAGTATTCACGTATTTGATGAATCTTACCTCCAAAAATCTGAGCTAAGAAACAATGTTTTGGATCCTACATTTACTTTTGATACTAAGGTCAAGCAAGCTCCTTTCCTCAAACAAATAATAAAAGGGTGAGTTCTCTGCTAGTTTTGCTAATTATTTCGATTGCCCTACGTTGTTTTGAACTTATAGAAGTCTCAGTTTTCATTTTCAGTACAGTTCAGTTTAATTTAGTTTAGTTATATTCAGCCTATTATAGATGTATTGTCGATGATAGCTCATGAGTTTAGCATTGTTGTGGACAGTGGAGGGAGCAGTTCATCCATTATATCTCGCGATGTTATAGATGGGTATGTTAAAGGAGTTGCTGTTTACATGGTGATGGATGATCTCACAATTTCACCTTTGTCAACCATCTCCAGCATTAATCATCTTTTCAACCATGACACGAACCATGATGATCATTTCGAAGTCAAAGAGGTTATTGTTGAAGTTGATTCTAAAAAGGTTTCTTTCTTTTCTCACGACCCTCTGCACCTAGTTTATCCTTACTAGAGAGAAATAATTATTAAGAATCCCCCTTTGAAATGTTCGTTCACCATTACAAATTGTTCACACTTCTTCATCCTCGTCCTTATATAAGGAAGGACTGCTCGGTGTCACCAGATCGAATTTGTCAAATTATCCTTACTCATCCTCATTTGTTTTCTACCTCGGTATTACTTAAGCCCTTAATCCAATGATAGTACGTAGTCTGAGACTGTGAGCCAAAAAAAATAAAAAAATCATCATAATAGGGAACAAATATCACTTAAAACTATTTTTTTTTTTTTTTGGAATGGAAATATTGCTATTAATAGGTTATACGATCTCTTCATTCAAAATTGAAAATCACAACTACGTGAATATATCCTAGCTCACTAACTCAGACAGTCTTCGATTTAAAATACATATAACACTTCCAAACTGATCGATTTTTGACACTATTCGCATACCTTACTTTGATCATATGTGAATGCAGTAAAAGATTTATGTATAGCATAAGTTAATGGTGTCACAGGCGTTAGAACTGGTGAGAGCTGCATTTCAATCTAGTAAAGTCCTCACACATGTATTTGCTAGCAAGAATTGAAGCGTCAAAGCTCCTGAAGGCAATTCGGGGTTTTTTTTTAGAGTTTCGTTTTATTTTTATTGTTTAGTTTGTTTATTTATTTATTTATTAATAAATTAAAGCTACAAAGATATCATCTTTTATTCTCTATAAACACCGAAGAAAACTACCAAAACTGTTACATGGTAGCTGAGCTGAGCGTTGACAGCTGAGATTAATTTTTTTCAAGCACATGGTAGATGTGCTATAGTGTTAGCCATTGCCGTGTGGCTGTTATAGTGTATAATTAGTATAATGATGTACGGCTTAAAAGTAAAATATTAAATTGTCAATAAAGATAATTATATCGCTTAATAGTCATAGCAAAATATTTTCATTGTATTACATAATAATGAAAAAAAAAAATCAATATGTAATAAATTCATGCATCATATATATATATATCAATTTGATTTCATTTAAATAACAAAATAATCAAAGTTGCTCTCATTTATAAATTCGAGATTTCATGTACATTTTATTAAACAACTTCTAGCTATAGTTTTCATTGTGATCCCATGCAATTATGGTTTTTGTTAACTAATGATATCTCTTGCAATAATTTTATTTTTGTACTATTAAAATCATGTGCAATATTAGTCAACTTTAAAATATTGAGATCTCGTGCAATAATACATTTAAATTATTGAGATCTTGTGTAATGATGATAAACTTGAACTATTGAGTTCCCGTGCAATAATATTATATTACAACTATTAAAATCCCGTGTAGCATTAGCCAACTTTAAAATATTGATATCGCATTCAATAATAGTACACTTTAAATATTGAGATCCAGTATAATGATAATATTATTGAACTATTGAGATCGCTTATAATGGTAATAAAAATTGAATTATTGAGATCTCGTACAATAGTTGTAATTTACAAAAATTAAAATTGACATGAAAATATTTTACTAAAATAATCTAAGATATTAGTACCAATAAAAAAAGCTAAATCATGAAATACTTGTTGTTTTTGAAATTTGCACAAGATACCAAAAATAATTAAAAACTAATTAACTAAATAGTTATAGTTTAACAAAATAATTAATCAAAATCTAATATTAAATTAGCATAAAGATATAATAAATAAATTGTGTAAATTAATACTTATAGAAAAATACTTTTATTGTAATAAAAATAATCAATATCTATTAAAGTCATCAAAAATATCAATATTGTTTTATTTAAATTGGTGATAGACTGATAGGACAAAATAATCAAAGTTATTTTCATTAATTAATATGAGATTTCATGTACTTTTTATTTCAATAGCTTTTGTAATTATCATTTATTATTGCATTTAGATCTCATTCAATAGTAATGCTTTTTTGTTAACTATTGGGATATTATGCAATAGTTTTATATTAAAAATATTAAAATCTCAGCTTGTGTAATAGTAATCCGTAGTTGACTTTAAAATATTGATATTTCAAGCAATAATAATACACAAGTAATATTGGAATCTCGTATAACGATCAATGATAAACTTAAACTATTAAAATAGTTTTATATTTGAAATATCAAAATCTGTGAAATATGAGATATCGTATAGTGAAAATAAACTTAAACTATTTAGATCTCATATAATAATAGTAAACATTAAGATCTCATGTAACAGTAGTAAATTTAGACAAAATTGGCATGAACCAATTTTACTAAAATAATTTGAATAAATACCAATAGAAGTCGGTGAAAAAGAAAATTCATGAAATTATTTCATATAAAAAATAGGTCACTTAGTTTTTTAAATATATATAAAAGGAAAATACAAAGTAATAATATTAGTTCCCATGCGATGGTATTAAATTTGAACAAAATTACACAAAATGACGTTACGACAATATTGCTAATAACATTAGAGGAAAAACTAATGTAATTATTTGTAGTTTGCAAAGGATACAAAAAATAAATTTAAGATTAACAAAATTAAAAAATGATTTTGATTCTTTATATAGGAATGACTAATTGCAATTGATGAAAATTCAACCAATTTCTATTCTTCATAAATAAAAAATATAATTCGAGTTCAATGACATAAAATCAATCTTCATTGCTTTATAAAATATAAATAAAATATATGCATAGTATTATTTAAAAAATCACTAAAAAAAAGGGAAAAAGTATATAATTACAAAAAATTGAGTCATTTAATAATTTCTCTTACAAATAGAAATATACAAATTAATAGAATTAATTCTTGTGAAATAAGATTAAAAGCAAAAAGATCCAATATTGAATATGCCACTTAATAGTTTGTGCAAAGCTAGTAGTGCAAACCGCAAAGTTAACTTCCAATATTGCATGTAAAAAAGGGAAGAAAGAAAAAGTTAAAAACTTAAAATCCAATATTGCAATAATTTGTAAATTTTATATGACATTTTTATTTTTATAGGCAACTTAATAGTTTGTTAATTTTTTTTTTTTTTAATTTTTTTTAATGTAAAATACTAAAACACAAGCTAATGAGAGAGTGACAAATGTCAGCCTTGAGTTGCTTGTGTTTTAGCATAATTAATTGAATTGATTAGTTGATTAAAATGTTTCATATTTGTGCGCGACACAATATTGAGCTCTTCACTAATAAGTAATACAATCTTAAAATAATTATTTACTTATAGAAAAATAATAATCTGAATAAATAATCATTTAACCTTAAAATGTAATACAAATTATTTAAGGAATTGAAGCAAACAACAATGACTAACCAAACAATAATGGATTTGAATAAAAAATAATGAATTTAATAAATTCAATAACAAACTTTCAATAATTGTGTTTACCACCTAAAAAGCTAAAACGGACTAACCAAACACTCAGGCAAAGGAGTGTTGTACCTCTCCTTATCATTGCAGTAGGAGTATGTAAGATATTGCTTTCTAAAGACTTCATATTCCCTTAATTCTGTGGGTGTTATCTCACCACCAACCTTTACATCATCCAACCATTGAACGTCACAATTGGAATCGTTTTGAATTGAACACCCGCGGATCACAATGTCCGAGAACTCAGCCACGTAAGGGTCAAACTCGTGGTTGATCTTGTATCGGCCTCCTTCAGTAGCCCAACTCGAACCATCCCATATAGTAGCATACAATGACATTGGTTTCGACGGGTAGTCCCCGTTTACGTTCATACCATCAACTTTTTGTATGTGCCTAATTGGGACATCATCTACATAGATGATGGCCCGGTTTTTGGCCCAAAAGATGGTGTATCTATGGGCCTTTTCACTTGGGTCGAACCATAGGGTGTACCGCTCCTCCCTTCCTCGGGCTGTGCTACCATTACCATAAAAATTGGTCTGGAGGACCCATTTTTGACCATTAGCATGGCCCAAGAACTCGAAATCAATCTCATCATGGTAATCACCACTATTAGACAAGTAGAATGCCACAACTATACCAGCTGTATAATTTGGTGATGGTAGTTTTATAGAAGCACTAAACAACCCGTTTTTGTAAGGAGTTTGGGAAACAAATCCGGATCCTCCTGTTTGGTTGTTAAGGGATAAGGAGACAGTTTTACCATTGTTTTGAATATTTACATTATTTCCTCCAAACAACTCCTTAAGTCCTTCATTGAATGTCATAGTTGTCATGTTTCTAGGCAAACCATGACAAAATGAAATTAGTGCACCAATCAAAAGAAACTTCACATGAAAGTGGGCCATTTTTATGTATCCTTTTATGCACGGATGCACCTGTAAATGTGGACAGTACAAATCAAATTAAATCTCATACATATATAAAATAAATGAAATGCATGATTTGACTACGACTAATATAATTTACTTACACTACAAAAGCTATCAAAAATCAAAGCAGGTGTTGTATTATCATAATTTACTTGAGCTTTTTTAATTTGAAGTATCATAAACAAGTATAATTATTAAAATGAGAATATCCTATGTACGAATCCAAAATTGTAGCAATTGTGAACTCAAACTGATGATTCGAACAATATTAATACTCCTTTATCTTGTTCAATAGATCTAAAAAAACAAATCTCAAAAATCACATTTGACCTATGTCCTTGTTTATTTAGATATTAAAACATATATATATATATATATATATATATATATAATATATATTCAGCAAAATCACATTAACGAAAATTAGAGATTGAGCAGTTTATATACAATTAAGATAGAGCACTTAAGAATTAATAGACATATCTAAGAATAAAATTACATATCAAAATGTAAATCCGATAATAAAATACGACATTTACCTAGAATTTAATTAATTGTGTGTTTGTGACCAACGTAACTCAGTGATATATCTTCTTAAGCAATTGGACTAGCACTGATTTAGCATAGCAAAGAAGCTAGAATGGAAATGAAGAAGAGAAGTATGAGTATAATTTTATGGGGAGACGTATAAATATATAAGATAATTTTTTGATATAAGCCTATATATATATATATAGTTAGAGGTGGAGGTTTATTATAGGCAACCCCTTAGTCATTACTGATGCAACATAATACGATGTATAAGCTTTAAGAATTAAGACTAAAGGATTTTTATTAACTTAGTTAATGTTTTTTTCTTTTTTTTTTTTTTTTTTTTTTTTTTTTTTTTTGTAACTTTATCCTAAGGTATGATAAATTTTGTATTGGTAATATAAAATATTACGACTAGTTTTTATTCACTTGCTAGTAAATAAATAAATAATTTTTGTTTTTAGAATAATTTTTATGTTTTTATGGTGTTAGTATACGACAAATGACTGATGAGTGATAACAATCGATCCTAACACTTTTTGAAACCAAATCAATGGAGCTATCCCTCATTCTCATCGCTATTAGATGTATAATTAATTTAAATGATACGACGATATCTAGCTAGAATACGCAGCAATCCGAATAATTCAATTACTATACAATATACACCAAGAAGGGAAACCGGAAGATTATCTTGTATGGCTAGCTACATATGGATAACACGCGCATTGTATATTATTTTATCTTTGATCATACGTGATTACGCTATTATTAATTAATTTATTATATATACATCAACCACATTATTTATAATAGAAACGAGAAACCGCGAATTTCCGAAAACAAAGGGAAACGTATAGGAAAATAAATTGTTTCAAAAGCAAAAATAACTTATACATAAACATATAATTTTATATGTTATTACAAACAAGAAGATAAATGTTAAATAGTCATTAACCTTAATTAAATAATTAGTGTTAAGAATAGAGAAAGCGGCTAATTAACACATGTGTTTATGAACAAGTAACTAATGATAGAAGAAGCCTTCAGTACAACAAAATTAGCCAAAAACACCACATTACACTCGACAAACAATGGTTTTTTTTTCTTTTGGTTACTAGGGAGCCACAAGAGTGGGGTGAGAATCGATCCTAGGATCTTCTAGAACCGAGAGGGAAGTTTTAACCACTTGAGGTACCCCTCATTCTCACTCGACAAACAATGGTTGTCAATAAAGGCAGAGTACATGTTAATAGTGTTTATCTTAAGTGTTTTTGGAATAGGGCTTGACACTTTAACATGTTAAGTGAGATCTTAATTTGCATTATTTATGTACTTGTGCCCTTATGTCGAAAATTCTCTAAGAGGAAAGATAATAGTTTTTTTGAGGCTATAAGCTACGTGTGGGGCGTCCTAGTGTCTCCTACTATAATTAAGTGGTAAAAAATAACATGGTGAAAACAAGACGGAGAAATCTCTCTGGAAGCCAAAACCGAAAGCTATAACTCACACTTTTTCGGGGTTTTGAGTTCTAAGAAATTAAAAAAATTATTGCCGCATATTTTACAATGTGTCCCTATAGGGTCAAATGAGCTCTACGAAATACTCTTTTTCGAGGTTTATGGGATAATTTAGACAAAATGTAACCTGAGCGCGTGAGTTGAGATATTAGAAGATCATAAATCAGGTACCGAACTCAGGGATGTTAGGAAACACTTCTATGTAAGTCACAAAGTTTTCAAAATGGAGTCATTTAATATCGCATGAAATTTCCTATTGTGTGAAATATTTTCGATTTCTAAATTAAGTTTCAAACGTTTTTCCTAAGTATTTTCAAGTAGTGTCAGAGTTTCCAAAACGTTGAAACTTGGGCTTAAAAGTTTCCGTGCTTTATAAATACCGTGTATAAGCAACTGATTTGGTAAATGCAACACTTTTCATTGGTTGAAATTGTAAAAGTAATATGGAGTAATTAAGTAATTACCTTTATATGTAGTATTAATATTTAGAATTAATTTTTTATTTCAACCTATAGGACAAATAGACTGACCAACGATATAAAAAATTTGTGATAGATGATTTCAACCCCGCTCACATATCACTTATTAAGCATCCATGTTAGTTCCAATTTATTAAGTACAGTGTCAAATTAATTGCAACAATTATTACAATATTACTCCATATTTATTTTTACTATTAATCCAGCATTGTTATTACTATTGTGGTTGTTATTCAACATGCATGAATTTTCAATCAAAAAAACAACTGGATCCCATATCTTGGTTAACAACGTAACTAACCAATGAATTGAGCTTATGTCCACGAAAGTAACTCGAGATATTTATAATTTGCTGATTTTATGAAAATGTATATTCATATTCTTAATATATACCATGATTATTTGTACCATAATCTCAGCATTTGTAGCTGTAAGCCTGTAACTAATATTTTAGGCAAAATTTGCCTCTATTAATATTTTACACCTAATAATATAAGCAGTTACAATTGCAAGCGCATTTAGATGGTTGTGTGAATGATGAGCTTTGTAGCTAGTATCGTGTTAATAGTTCATGATAGTGGCAACAAATCTTCTGTTAATAGTAATAATCTTTTCTAATTCTTATCACAATGCTTCTTTGACAGATATTTCTTACCATGTTACTTATCAATTATGGGCTCCTATATTCAGTAACCTTTCTTATGGCCAACTAATAATTAGCTAGTATGCAACTATAATAATGAAGGATAGTAACTAGTGGAGAATTAGTTGTTTGAAGTTTTCAATAATGAAATAGGAAAAAAAAAATTAATAGGATAAATATTTTATATTGTGAAATGAATATTTTTGTAAAAAAGAAAAATAATAAATTATCGCATGATATATATGTTAGTGGCTTATCTATTGTCACTTATGTAGTAACACAATTCATCAAGTTCACGTACTGCGGTACTGAAATATCGTAATTATTAATGCTACCTTTACCCACTGGATAATTTATCCACTATTAATGAATGCATAGAAAATTAATTTGTGACAAGTATGATTCCACTATTAAACTTTAGGTTGGGTAACTTACCCAATGGATCAATTAAGTTTTCTTTCGGAAAAAAAAAAAAAAAAACTCTAAAAATTAGATTTATGGTAAATAAGGCCCAAATTCCAAAAACCCATGCATTTTTGCCCAATGATAAGGTAATGATCGCCAAATCAGGCCAAGCTGGCCTTTAATTACTCCGATCCGTAGCTTATTAACTAGTGAAGGCCAACCAATTATTAGCTCATAGCTAGGCTAATGCATTAGGAAAGGCTGATTGATCAATTAAAAACACTTTAATTAATTCATCCAATGAGGAAATGACAAATGCATTTCAATTTAGATCAACCGATCGATGCATACATGAGTATACTATTCTTGTAATAAAATGCTTACAATAAAGGAATTTGCTCAAGAGCATTAAAAAAAAATAGTTTGTCGCAAGTATTTTGTTACAAAAATAGTCACAAAAATGAATAAAAAAAATTTATAAATCCTCCAAAAGGGAGCAAACCTTTTATAGACTTCTTTCTCCTAGGCCTTTTGGAGCACTATGCATTCAATTTCATTACAAAAAATCTTTGTAAAAACATTGTTAGTCTCTCGAGGATCGATTTAACATTGGAACACCTTCGCAGCAAAAGCTCAGTATATCTGCCTACTCAATACTCATAATAAAAATAGTTGTATCACTATATCCATCTTCGACCATCTCATATATAACTAAATAATTACCTACTATAATAAACTTGTACTAGTACAAATTACCAATTAAAAAAAGTACGGAGTACAAATTACCACAAAAAAAAAATGTAAGTTAATTCTATGAGAAGTACCTGTTAGCTAAAGATGAAAATGGGTCAAGCCAATTCAACCTCACAATGAAAGCACCTATGTTAAGTTGCACAGCAATGGCACGACTTGCGGTCGTTAAGCTTAGCTTAATTAAGGAGATTTTCAATCAATTGATCTATGATCTATCTATACTATGTTTAGTATAATTAAGTAGTCGTCTATGGAAGATATAATTAACTTGTGTTGTTGACAATTACGGACAATCCCACGTTTGGTTTACAAGAATCTCAAGTGTGAGTCATCTACCTTGCACAAATATTTTATTTTTTTTAAAAAAATTTAATTTCATCATCAATTCATCATATAGACTTTAATATTATCTGAGAAAACTTACATTAGACCTATCTAAGACAAGATAAAATAAAATATATTAGACGACCTTGTGATAAGCGTGAGTTATCAACTCCTTACCTGGGTTGCATTGACTTGAATTTGAGTTTGGATACATAATACATTATTAGTTTGACAAAGATGAGAATGACACTGAAAGTAAGAAAGATATTTTAGAGGTAGATAATACACACGTTATTAGTTTGCATAATGTACTACATATTAGTGTGCTAAGCGAACTAACATTTAGTTAAAGTTAGAATTTTAATCTATATTGCTTGTTAAAATTGAAAAGAAAATGATGCATTTCATCATTGGAGCGATGTTAGGTTCATGGTGGAGTTTGCGGACCTTCAGTTCGGAAACTCAGGAAATTAAAGGATCAAATTGTATGAAAATAATGTTATGGAGAAATATGAAAGCACCAAGTTAATTTTTATCTCGAAGACTGAGAGAATTGAAGAAGGTTAAGGTGGCCGGGAAGAAAGACATGTCTTTGGAAAAACTTGATGACAGTCTAATGTTGTATCATAAACAACATGATCATTGCCTATTTAATTTGATGATAATAAGAATAATGGGATCAGAGGTATACTGATAATTTGTTGCAATTAATTTGGTAGAGAGAACAATGTTGTTCGCCATGGGATCCTTTCTTGGGCTTTGCAGTCGTCTATCGTAGTACTGGGGAGTACAAGCTAAAGGGAAGATGGAGGTGTCTTTGGGAGAACTCCGTGACAATTGTAGACATTAAATAATGTTCATATTATTTGATAAAAAAACATTTTGTCTATAGTTTAATTTGGTAACCTTGTCTTCAAAGTTGCTCACTTAATTAGCCTGTGTCCCTGATACTAGATCAGATGAGAATCCGTCCAAACATGTTATGTTCTTCAGGGTGAATTTCGCTGTAGAAAATGTTGCCTTGCCGTTTGTCACTCATCAGACGCAACCTTGTCGATCTTACTCGTGCAATTTCATGCTCGATCATGTCTCCAGGCTGCTGACTAAGGCTGCTAGTCCCTCCCATACTAGTTAGCTGGAAATAACGTATCTTTGGAGACATGATACAAGTAGCTGGAAAGACATATACACTTGAATTGGTGGTCTTAGACTCTTAGATGTTTTGTATCTTGCTTATGTAACGTAACCAATAATCAACCATGCTTAGCTTTCATCGGACTCATTTGTGCTAGGGATTCTCAACAAAGTGCATTAGTTTTATACCTCTATGTAAATCCTAAATTGGACAGGCTTATGATGTCTTCAAAAATGGTAAACAATAAACTATCCCGTAAAAAATTAGGCTTTCAATCTGAAGATATAGGAAGACAATGAGTTGTTCTTCTCAATCTAGCTTGTTTGATACATTTTCATGTCTGTCATCCACATTTTGCATCAAAATATATGCTCATTTAAGTTACTACATAAAACATATGCATATTTAGTACTGCCTACAAAGTGAGTATATGCATAATCATATGCACCATACTCGCTCTGTTATTTTTTAATTGCTATAGTGGATCAAACATAACTCGTTCATTTTTTAATCCAATGTAGCAAGTAAAAACAACAACAAAGGAAGTATTAAAAATAATCAATTAAATTTGTTATTTAATACATCAAGCAAAAGCTACGCATACACCAAGTGTTATCTTTTTTCATTGGTTATTTTAGATGGTTTCATTATCTCATTCCCATAAATTTTAATTTTAAATTGTAATTGATTTACGGGGTAGTTTGATTAGTCAATACACAAGTGTATATGTAGTACCTTTGGATACGGGGACCTCTTTAAAGTTTTTGTAAACGTCCAATTGAATCTTCCCAAAAATATTCAAACTTTTCTAGCCTGAGTTGCTGGTCGCTACTAGAGTGTTCTGGTGCGCAGTAGTAATTAAGAACCCATCAATCCATCATGGAAAGGCATAGGTATAAAAATAGGGTGAAGATGCTCTTCGAAGATTGTAGAAAAGAGATGAACTAACTAGTAGGTCCCCCACAAATCTATATTTGATTTAAACAAAAAAACAATTGCATTGAACATGGCGAAAAATAGAAATACCCAGAAAGTCCTAGATCTCTCATTGCATCCCTATAAATATGCACTGATATTTCATTGCTAACACAACATATAAGTCGATCAAAAGCATTCAATCAAATTACAAACTTTCATAATAATATCACAGCTCTTCAACTACATAAACAATCCTTCTAAAATGTCGCTCATTCCAAGCTTCTTCGGTGGCCGAAGAACCAACGTCTTTGACCCATTTTCCCTAGACACTTGGGATCCATTTGACAGTGTCTTCTCTTCTGCATTAGCCAATGTACCCAGCTCAGCTCGTGAGACATCACAGTTTGCGGCCACAAGGGTTGACTGGAAGGAAACACCTGAAGCACATGTTTTCAAAGTTGATCTTCCTGGGCTGAAGAAGGAAGAGGTGAAAGTCGAGGTTGAGGATGGCAGGATTCTGCAGATAAGTGGAGAGCGAAGCAAGGAGCATGAGGAGAAGAATGATAAGTGGCACCGTCTTGAGAGGAGCAGTGGGAAGTTCATGCGCCGCTTCAGACTACCTGAAAATGCAAAGATGGAGGAAGTTAAGGCCAACATGGAGAATGGAGTCCTGGCTGTGACTATTCCGAAGGTGGAAGAGAAGAAACCCGAGGTCAAGACCATTGATATCAATTCTGCTTAAAAAGCTGATAGAATATCAGTCTGAAATGCATTTTCAAAGTATGGTGTTTTCGGTTTAGTAGCATTTCAATAATAATGGTCCCTATAGCAATGTAATTGTTTGTGTGTGAGCGAACCCCTGTGAAGAGGGGTATAAATGTATAATCATGAAAGCATGTAAACAAAGTTACGGTGCAATTAAATTCTGTGTTTTTGTGTAATTTAAGTACAAAAATATTTTGTTATTCAATCTGTTGTTACTTGAATACTTAGCAAACTAATCAACAGTTACTAACCTGAGACTTAGAGCTTTCCAAAGAAATGCCTAGTACCTCTCCTTGTCTAAACCAAACTTGGTTAATCAATAGTCCTGACACATGGATTTCCATTAATCAGCATAATGGATTTGAGTAATGTGTATTACTTTCTCAATTATCAACGGCTGGCAACATTTTTTCGCTTTATCACAGTCTACAAGATAAAATCTTCAAACTCTCAAAGACTTAAATAGAATAGATGTGCAAACATGAGAAGCAAGACTCATAGTTGCACCAAAACTTCACAAGTAATATATAGGAATAGATGTACAATATTAATTGGATAACACGACAAATTAATATTAAACCATTGAATAATTAATATTCCAGGACTTCAAGAACTGTAATTTACTATCACACAATCAATTAATCAAATCGGCATGCTACCCGTGTAAAAACCCAAAATAACCAATATTGCCTATAGTCTCTCTAGAATGGCATGCTAAAGAACTGTTCAAGTCGGCTTTAATCAGACAGTTTAGAGTTGAGATCTAAGACAACAAATAGTGAAATAGGAGCATGGGCAGATCATGGGAGGCAATTTGTCTTCCTTCTGAACTGCAGCTTGAGAAGGTCTTTTGGTTGTGAAATTTTTTCTGTTCTCTAGCGCTAAACATGGACTTGACCAAACCACGATTGCGATTATATGAATAATTTCTATAGCCTCATGGAGAGCTCTGGAGCTCAAATTTGATATTTAACATCAACATTTTTAGGGAGATTACTAGATTTTAAATTAGATTTACCAGGGAGAAATTTTGAAATCAAATAATCAGTAATTCTCATTCGTAATTGTCCTTGAAGATACCAAATGAACTCTACGCATACTTTTTGGAAAGTTACCCTGAAAATTCAACCATCAGATTGGCTAAACTGTGAGAAGTTTTTGGACCCAAGGCTGTCTATAATGCCAGACTACCTGCAGTGACAAAGGACAGTAACTTCCTCACAAAAAAGTTCTCGACTGAGGAAAAAAGAAACACTTCCCCTCAAATTTCTTCAAAGACTAAGTGTGTGCACTATTAGTTACGTACTTGAGAACTTAGGACTTAGCCAACAGGTACTTCTGTTGGAGCCTTATTTAGCAAGAAGAGAACATGCTCATAGATCCTTAAAAAGTACAACTACTTCATTGTCAAGATAAAACAACACTATTCGAACTTTAATAAGATGTTAAGTACTTACCAAGAGAAACCTGACATGAGCACATAACATGAAAATGGTTTACAGGATTCCACACTAAATAGCCTGAAATACATGACATCAAACAAAACCAGTTTACTGATGCGTCAATGTGGAGAGTCAAATCTGAATGCATGAACTGAATCCTTCAAGCTAATGGACTTGTTTGATCAATGTCAAATTCTTACTTCAATACTCACCATTTACAAGAATTGTTACATAACCTAAAGTATCCGTAAAATCCTCAAGAACCAATAATAAGTATCGTTTTATAGTTAACTGCTAGGCCCCATTAGGCACCCAACCAAAACTAAAAGGATCCTAGTTCAGTCTATAAGGTGGTAATGAAGATTTGAAACTATTATCAAGACAGTACAGGAAGCAGCTTACCAGAAAGAAAATGTGTAAGGAAGCATTTATCTCATCTCAGAAAGAACTCCTTCAAGTTGCTGAAAACTCCATTGTTATGTGGATTGCTAAATTTCACATCTGGAAAGGATTGATCTAGTCATAAAATGACAACAAAATTAGACAGATGTGCAATTATAAGAATAAGAATAGAAATTCTGGAGACAGACCTAAATAAGACGCCTAAACTATGTAAAAATACCTGGTGCAGGCTGAGTAATGACATGGAACTCTGGATACTTTCTCCAATTTATCTGCATAAATGTTAACATGCAAACTACACTGTAATCTATTCATAAAGAAAAAAGGTGAAACTGTGCTAACAAGATGAAGAAAAAAATATATGCTAACTTCCAATTCCTTGCATGCATGCAGTCAGCTTTCAGTAGAATTCCTAGCTCTCTATAATAATCTTACATTATACACAATACACATAAAAATTAACTTTGAATTACAAGTTTTCTACCTAACATAAGTCTCAGTTATCCACATTTTAGTCCTCAGGTAAACTACACCCTCCCGATGATATGCACTGATCTACCCACATCCTTACAACGAGAAAACTTTTGGCTTCAAAGCCTTTGAATCATTGTAGTTGAAAAACTTACCCATTCTTCAGTTCTTAAATTGACGCACACACAATAGACATGCCATGCCAAAAATATCACCTGCTTCATCAGAAAAGTCGATTAACAACTTAGTTACGTAACTAGTGAATCGGCTTGCTTCCAAATTAGAAAATCCATTATTCGTTATTACTTATTACACATAAGCTGCACAAACCTGCCAAAGCACTTGGAGCAAAGAAAAGTTCATAGTGCTCATGACCAAGCTGTATTGGATCTGTATGAAATAAAAAATCACGTCAAGATGCATTATTAGAGTATAAGAATCATATTTCAGGGAGAAGGACATGCTTCCTGGAGTAGTGAGCTATAGTGAAAGATTTACCTTGGAGCTGCTCACTTTCAGAATCAGATTGTTGTTGATCCCTGTACCAAGGCGTCAAAAGCAATGCATGAAGTGGAGGAGAAAACTTGACTCCAACAATAGATTAATAGACATACAATATTAACAACTGTAAAGGGATCGAGGTGTTTAATATAAAACAAAGGCAGCAAAGTAGTGTATAAGATTCAAGAATATTTCAAAATATGAAATCCTAATAAAAGACGAGACTAGCTATAGAAGTAAAATAAAACAAATGGGAGAGAGAAAGAGAGCCATTCAAAAGCAAAGGTAAAACAGATCTTACACTGATAAGAAAGCACTGCATATGAAGCTTCAGTCACTATAAATCCAACCAAAAGAGACATGAAAAGGCCATGATTCTTCTCACCTGCAGACAAGTAGATGATTAGACATCATACTTTGAAGTTGAATGATTGAACAAGAAATTGTGAATGACACCATATTGGCAAATTCTAAATATTAGATTGCTCGTGCATTGCAAGAAAATTAGTAAATACAGAGAAGGATGCACAAGATCTAACTTTAGAACTCAAACACTACGGTTACCTATGCAATTCCCAAAAGCAGGGCAATGATGATCGAATCCCATAACATAGGCTTTGCAACTCCTACAATAGCGTATCCTTCTTGAAGACAATGATGTCTGATAAGGGGGAAAGGGCACAATGATCAACTCTAAGTTGTTAAAGTCTATCTTGCAGCTCCAAATTGTAATCATGAGGAAATATAAACAAAATATTATCTACACTATCAAAGGATAAATTTGCAGAGGAAGAGAGGTTAGGAAACCAAGACACAAAGGCATCAGAATAGCTTTAAAGATGACAGAAAGTAAATTTCCATGATATACTGGCTTCCAAAAGACAAAGGCAAATGTATTATTACCGCTTCACTTGTGTTTTGAAAGATTGTGCCTGTTTCTGTAGATGATAATTCCTGTAAATATTTGACAACAAATTTATTAGAATATAAGGTGCGGTATTTCCTACAGTATAGCGGTCCTCGCCACTTTACAACCTTTAGATGATGTCCATCTTCTGAAATTGAACCCTCCATCAAGATGGGAGAATCGTGGCGAACAAGACCAGGATCACTTGTTAAGATCCTAAAACATAGCAAGTATTTGCCAGTGTAAGGAACACATTAATGATAGAAGGTCTATAAAAAACATTATTCCATAAAAACAAGCATGCTTCTTAATTCTTACTAACTCAAAAGCAAGAGTATAATATGGAAATCCACCTTAAAAACCCGATAAGTAGGACCGTTAGCTCCATGTTTAATACAATACTTGACGCCTTTGAAACAGCTGCAAAACAAGCAAATCAAAACTTATGAATCACACTAAGAAGCACAATTTGAGGAGATTTCAAAATTTTCCAACTCATTCACATTAGCACTATATTTTTGTTTTTCAAATCACAATGAACCGACCAATATCTAATGCAATGAATATTGCAAATGCTTTTAGTGTTTTACGCTAGCTTTGATACTATACTGAGTTGAATAATTATCTCAAGCTCGAAAGTTGCTTATTCCGGTGAATGTATAAGCCGTACAAAACAGATAGCCTCTATAATCTATATGGCACCGTTTTTTGGCACCGTTTTTCCCATTTGAAATATACATTAAATGTTATCCGTTATCCCACCTTCCCGCCCTCCCAATGACGCTACTTCCGTTTCATATTCACTACATTTGGGATTTGGTACTATATATTCATCAAATTTGTCTTTAATTAGCGCTACTCAATAAAAAATTATGCACACATAAAACATTCAAAGCATATTATCATAGTCAAATAAAACATTCTTTGTAATTTTAAAGGTTTCAGAATAATGAACTATCACTATTCACTAATCAGTTCAAATTTCATCTTACTGCAATATAAATCACTGATCAAACAACACAAGAAACTCTCAGTCAAACATTAATCTAATCAAATTAAATCAAATCACACTTAAAAGAAAAATTAATCATAATTACCAAATCTAATGACAGTTATAAAAACCACCCAAACGAAGATTATGTGGAAGAAAACAAAAGCTGGAGCAGAAGCACGAATTCCATGAAAACGCCTCACAATTTGACATAGCCCAATAGCAATTGCAACCACCAGAACTGCAAATTGATTAACAAACAATAAAAGTTAAATTATAAAATAAATAAATAAATGGAGGTTGAAATTAACATAAGGTAGAAGATAACCTGAGAGAAGGAAGTGAGATAGGAAAGAGAGTGCAGGGAAAAGATGAGGGATGATGAGAAGCGCAAGTTGAGTGAAAGCGCCGGAAAAGAATGAGATTATACACCGGGAAATAAGTTGCCGTGAGTTTCGACGCTTGTAAGTTTCGTCGCTTAGTCTACTCATTTCGTCGCCTAGTTAATTTTTTTTTTTATTTGTCAAGAGCGCCGGTGTTTTAGTAATAACTGATCAAAGCAACCGCGCCGGCCCGAAAAACAATGGCGGATTTGCCCGCTCGGGAATCTCACATAATAACCCAATTGAATTTGGGGGATTGCGCATCAAGTCTCGACCTAGGGCCGATTTGGGGATACTAGGTCCGTAGAATAAGTTGTTAGTTGTGGGAGTAGCTGGCTAAGACTTACGAGAAATAGCTAATGGTTATTTGTTATAAAGTCCGAAAACTTCTAAAATATAGAATTTTGACGTTTGAAAATCCGAACACTTGTTTGCCTAGGAAACTCTTCAAAAATGTTTCTCATATGACGAAACTTCAAGTGATATTAATTGAAACATTTTACAAATTTTATGACTTGCACACAAGCATTTTCTAATGTCTTGGAGTTGAGTATCAAACTTAATAACTTATGATCCTCCCTTGAACCAATTCTCATGCACAAGTTACATTTTTTTCCGGATTACCTCGAAAACTTTGAAAATCGCTTCTAGTTGTCACAATATTGTGTTATTAGTTTTCTATACGCTTTCAATTGTTTGTGATATTCTTTTATGAGTTTTATCGAAGCGTCAACATGTAAAACTTAAAACCTTAGTTTTCAGGTTTTGAAGGGCCTTCTGAGCTTTGTCTTGATTTTCCCGATTTCACCTACTTGCTTCTTGTAACTATGAGGTGACTCATGACCATTTTTTACCTCTTAAAACTTGTCATGTTTTCTTTTTTATAGAATTCTTGAAAAATGCCACATTGCTTTTTTCATTATCCTCGGACCATCTTTTGACATTTTGAATCCCAACGGCTTGTGAGAGGACCCTCTTTTAACCCTGGAGGCACCATGGAGAATTTTTCAGCAATTTAATTTCTATGACTCTGAAATCTCTGAAAACAGTGAATTATATAGTCTTCGTTTTCAGCTTTCAAAGAGTTGTGTCGAGCTTAATCTTGTTCTTGTCCTATACATCTCCCAGAGTCCCAGGTGTTGTAGGTGACTCGGGACGCCCCACCCTCGATTTCAAATTTTAAAAATTTGTTATATTTCTTCTTTAGACAATTTGCGACAAAAGCTACACTAGTCTTTCGCTCTTCCAAAACTCGTATTACAACCTTTCGAACTCTGAAAAATTGCCCGAGATCCTTTTTTTGACCATAGAGGCACATTTATAAAATTTTCAACAAAAACTAAGTAAAAATGCTGAAGCTTTGCTCGACAAACTTTCAATAACTTGAAAATGAAGTTGATCCTAAAAAGGATAACTTTTCAAGTGTTCTTGCACCCTTAAGATTTTATATGCTAATCAAATTTTATCTAATACATGTTGTAAGACCTTCTTGTCTTATTTTCTTAAGAATTCTCATTTTGGTGGATGTAATTTATATTATATGTTGTAAGACCTTCTTGTCTTATTTTCTTTAAGATTTTATATGCTAATCAAATTTTATCTAATACATGTTGTAATTCTCATTTTTGTCTTTTTTCTTTTAATAAAGAAAGAACCTGGTTTTTATTTACTCATATTTGATTACTTGGGAATATAATGATTCTAAACTAACTTGGAATTGCTTAGATCAAATCAACTTGAATGGCAAGAAAATGAAAAATCATACTCATATTGCATCTGATAAGCATAAAATTCTACAACGGATACTTGATGGCCGTAGATCTTATGGATATGCACACAAATTTAGAACACCCTTAAATTAAGTTGTACACTAATTTTATTTTGTTTGAGGTTCTTTTTACAAAATTACAAATTGCACTTGTATTCAGAGAAGAAAATATAAAAAACGGAGTATTAGAGTATAGAGTCACTCATAGGCTAGTACTCAAAATTGTTAGGAGGGGAAATTATAAAAATTCTTTAAACGCCGATGCACAATGATGATGTAAAAAAAATAATATATTGGGTACGCTTAATATTTGTTGAGAATTTTCAAATATAGATTGAAGTTGTCCAATTTTTATTGTCCAATACTATTGTATATACTTACTCGTTGTTTGGGAATACCCAATTTTTTTTAATAAAAATAATTAAATCATATTTTGGTTTTTTTATTCATTTCTGTATCAGATATATGAATACTATATATAATTTCAGATGAATTCTATAATGTCATATTTGCATTTAACCAAAAATACGAAACACTTTTATTTAAAGGGTGCCTAATTATATTTGGACAATCCCTAAAATGTTGTTTTTGTATTACATCGTCGTTACGCGTCGGCAATCACAGAATCATTGGGGGAAACTAGGTTTAAATTGGAGGATAGTTTTGTTGGTTATTTTGTTAATATGGGTGTAGGATTTTTTTCAAAATTTTAAACTTCCCATGAGGAAGTAAATATATGCACTCAGGACTCTTTCGTTATTAATACACTCCCTGTAATATATATTTTTAATATGTAATATTCATTTTTCAGCGAATAACTAGAATTTTGGTCCGGGCAATGCCCCAGGTCAACTACAATTATCAAGTATGCTTTTGTTTGTTTTTCATAATGCATTTTTTGTTTAGTACGAAATTAGATTGCATAGATTGTAAATAAGTTACTAATTATTAAGGCAAAACAATTATAAAAGACTTGGGTAAAAATAACAATGTCATAGTTTTGGTGCAAGTGAATAAACTACACAAATAAAAAGCTCATACCATATGATTACAAGACTCATTATCCATTACTTTGAAATATTAAACATCAAATTTATTATGGATTGGTGGTTAAACTTTCACATTTTGTTTCAAATGTCATGAGTTTGATTCCTAATAGTTGCATATGGTTTGCATTTTAATTTGTACATTGTAAAGCGTGATATGTGTGACATTCACTGGCGAGCGCCACGTGGCGTAGTTTCGTTGACAACGACGCCTTGTAATATTCATTTTTCGTTTTTAATTAAGCGATATATTCAACACTTAGTCATTAAAATTTTCTTTTTAAATACTTTATAGAACAAATTCATGCAAGATGACTAATAGTCTTCTTTGAACAATAAATATATATAGCTAACATTATAGATTCTTTTTCTGAACTATTGATGTATTAAATCCTCAAGTTTTTGCTAAGAGTAAATGAGCAATATTCATTTCTAACACCAATATATGTTATATTTTCAACGGATAAATATTTTTTAACTACATTATATTCATGTATTATTATACATATGCTCAACATTTTCAATTAAATTGTAATATTCACTTTCCAATATATCATATTCATATGGAGTACTACTTTTATTCTTTTATGGAAATGACATCATTCACCAATACATCATAGATAATTTAAGACACTTAATTTAACCAAACATGCAATACATCATAAATAATACGGAGTACTATATTACTACTCCTTTTTAAGGAATGAGCAAACTTCTTCCTAAACCTTTTCACAAAGGAAAAAATGATTAAAAAAAATGAAGGCTAAATAAAGACGTAACGTACAAGATATACTTGATATTTAAGACCAAAGCTACTAATAACATATTTTCTCGATTTTAAATAAGTAAATAATTTAAGGTTATTCAACTCTAAAATCAGATCAATAAACAAGTATCAATGATAACTTATACTTCGTAATGTTTTAAGTAGTATAAAGTGAATATTACATTCAATAAAATAATTAGTATTACATGTATTATAGTGAATATTATATTGTAAAAAATGAATATCAGAGGGAGTGTGTTCTGAAATATAATTTTCTTACAGTAATTTTTTTTTCTCTTACAAGGAGGAGATCAGATAATACATGTGAACAAATTTTTTTACTCCAATTAACATTGGGGAGCCATACGTCTACCGACTGTTATAAGGTTTCATTTTTGCTCACATCTTCACTTTAATTTTCTATTGAGCAACTAGTATAGTATCTGTGTAATGCATATCTTACAATTTTAAAAATCAATTGCTAATATTGAAAACAAAGTATGGAGCAATTATTTTATATCTTGATAAGGGTTCAAAATAAGCTTTGTAGATTATTTGTATTTTTTAAATTACCACGCATTATATAATTGATTATTGTATGAGTATAATTAATTTTCGAAAAAGTATATAATGTAAAGAATTGGTAATCTAGATAACTAGATATAGTATGTACTCATATAAAATTAAATACGTTTTTTCATTTTAAATAGTTGTATAAATTTATTCAAATCTCTTAAAAACACGAAAAATACTATGAAAAATAAAACGTAGTAAAAAAAATCATCCCTATAAACCATATTATTCTTTTACATATCACCCTCGACACACATTTAAACTTTTAAAGATATATAATTTCATCCCCATTTTAATCTAATACTCCATTATGGTTCCTATGATTCGTGAATATTGCATATACCCGGAAAACTATAAGAATATTATACAACGAACAACTTAAACCAGTTTTTTGGTAACTAGAATTAAATCTTTTGTAACTTTAAAATCATTGAAATGTAATAGAATATTTTGAATAAATAACTTTCATATATGCCATAATAAGGTATAATTATTCATTAATATTTAGTTTTTTAGTATTAGAAAGTAAGTGTATGTTAACTCGAGCTTTTTTTATGGTAACCAGAACTCAAATGATGAAAATTGAACTTAATAAACAATAACTTGCGGTAATTTTATAGTAATTGGAAGGTTAAAAAGTGTAACCCTTAAACCCGTTGTATAGTAATTACTAGGTTAGCACATGTGCGATGCACGATCTTAATAATAATAATAATAATAATAATAATAATACATAATTTGTATTAACAATTTTAAGAATCTATTTTCATAAAATAATATGAGTATGGTTGAAAATGCATTGAAATTTTGAAGAAAATAATTTCAAATGAAGAAAGTGAAAGAGATAAATGAAAAAATTTTAGTGGATTAACATTCATTTTAGGTTTCCCAAAACACAATTATTGCAATGCTATATCAATATACTAAGCCTGCAATTATAGGTGATGTTAGAAGAAAAAAATGATTTCATATGTTATTTTGGAGGGAAAACTTTGATTGTGAACTTAACATTTATCCCTTAATTTTATTTTCGTAAACTGATCTGGTTACGGTGTACCAAGTATATAAACTTGCAATTGGTTACCTTCTATTACTATTCCTCTTTAAATTTTATCCACATACCCATTGGAATAATTTGTTTTGGAAATTTCAAACAACAACGTGCATTGCAGTATTGCTTAAATGTAAAGTGAAAGAAACTGAAATGTTGAGTGTGGACCATCATATATTATGTAAAGAAGAAATAATAACATTAAAAACACGAAATTCCACATAATATGTTTTAATTTGTGAGAACATGAATGCCATTGCCCCATAACATAGTACAGTGTAATGTTTCCGCAAATTGGCTAATGTTCTTTGACATACATGCCTACTTGAAGCTCAATATGAAATTAAAGTTAACGATGTAGGAAACTTCTAATTTGTATCAACTGAGAAGTGGGAATTAGTTGTTAAATAAAGAAATGCCTAATTATAAGGAGCTGTCATTGGCCTTTTTTTTTTTTTTTTTTTTTTTTTAAATTTGTTTTGTTTGTGATTTTTAATTTTTTTTTTTTTTTAGGTATTTACTCAGTTAGTGGACCATCGATACATTATTTAGGCCGAGGATCACTTAAAAGCGTTGAAATTTTTTAATATTTGAGTTGTGTGATCCACTGTCTAAATGGATGTATATGTTCTGTTATGTTCAAAGAAGAAACCATTGTCGATATATATAGTTTAAGTACTACATGTTTTTCCTTCTGTGCTTTGATGATTTAATTAGTTATATATATATAACCCAATTTAAGTACTTTTACTTGGCTAAGAATGTGAATTTAATTATGAGAATATATATTGTAGACATGTCTCTCTAGGAATATTTTCTTAATGCATCTAAACTTGTCCATCCAATCCATGAGGATGTTACAATGGATGAATTAACAATGTCAAATCAAGACGAGATTATACATTCGTATCATGGTGTACACGGTATACGATATTGTACTTCATCTGCTCCATATTAATTGCAACACTTATTTTGAGAACGAGTTTTAAGGTTGCAATGAGAGAAAGTAAATGAGATAATTAGTTAATATTATTTTAACATTGATAATATATAGAATACCTTTTATTTGTGTTAAAATTATTTTGACTATTTTAATCATTTATGTCCTCCAACCGCTTCCTTAAAATACGTGTAAATAGTAAGTGTTGCAATTAATATGGAACGGAAGGAGTATAACTTTTGTTACTTTAGGGTTGGTAATAATTGGTATAGTGATGATTGATAAGGTGACAATAATTAATCAGAGTTAGAGTATGTTTACTTCAGTTGAAAACAGATGAACTGAACTGGACTGATTGGAGATGAAATGAACTGAAAAGTTTTATTATGGTTTTAAGAGAAGAGTTGAGCTGAGCTGAGGTGGATTAAATTTAGTGGAGTTGAACTCAACAAATTAAAATGATTTTAAGGATGGAGTTTTGCAGAGTAATCACAACAACATATATCAAGTTGATTCATAGTGTCAGACATAAATTGACTTCCCTCTCAAACATTGACAATGGCACAATGAATAGGGGTTAATGCATAGATAACACCCAAAAGCAAAAAGCATTCTACATATATAGCTCTTCAATGAATCATTGAGCTGAATTATGGCCCACGATTAGCATAAAAATCTTAATTTAGGTATTTGAATAATTACTCTATTATTGCTAAGTTGAAAAAAGAGTTTTTTGGTTTAACTATATTCATAGTTATATCATTGTCTTTCTTGGACTTGTATGGACTAATTAATCTTGTATGCCTTTTAAATCAATCAAATCTACTCGTATTAATTAACCGTTTCATATTAGTGTTATATTGACTAAATAATTCAATGTATAATCATAGTAATTTTTTATGGTACAACTTTCATCAGAGATTTCTCATTTGATTTCACTAGTGTTTGGTTATACTTAATTGGTTTGATTTGAATTGAAATTGATAAACTATAGTACAGATTACATTTGATCTTTAAATTAGAAAATTATTCTTTTTTCTTTATCTTCCATTGATTTTTTTTTTAATATAAAACGTATGTAAGGAATACATATCAAATAAGGGCGATATATAGTTAATAAATCACTTGATGAAGATCAAAACCAATCCCCAACTTGCTTACTTACATGGCTGTACCCTCAATAGGTTAGCATGATCAAATATTCAAACTTCAAAGGTACAGATCATGATGTATATTACATGTTTGATTATAATTATTTTTTAAGGTAATGGGATTATAATGGATATGATCAAGCCATTATATGTATGACGCGTGAATATTGTATAATCCAACCCTATGTTGAGTGTATGTATCATGTATGCTAACTGTATGTTGCATGTATGCGTGTTTATGAATCCAGAAATGCAAAAAATAAAAAGGAAAAAAAGGCTGTAAGTTTGACCAATGTAGAAGTAGTAAAATATTTTCATTAATTATTATCTGGCTAAAAATGCTTTCCAAAAGTATGCTAATCTTTGTGATGGTAATCATTGTTTCCTTTTCTCAACACCATTCCACCAACCGGAAGTTTGAACAATTTAAATAATTGAAAAAAAAAACAGATAACACTATGCATTGATATAGTTGGTTCTCATCTAACAATATGTTCCTTACTTTCTACTTGCAACTCATTTTTTTTTAAATTTTACTATGACCAATTTGTTTGGTAGAAAACCAATGCTTAGCAATGTGGTGCGGCGTTAGGCCTGTCTACTTTAGCTGAAAACAGTTGAACTGAACCGAATTGAATAGAATTGAGCTGAACTAAACTGAACTACTAAAAGTTTTTTATGAAGGATCAATGAGTAGCAAAAATAAAAAAGAGCTGAGCTGAACTGAACTGAACTGAATTGAACGGATTTCAAGCTGATGTAAACAGGCCCTTAGCTACAACTCCTAAAACCGTAGTATGAAAACAATCACAAATATTTTAAAAGCTTCGTTTTTAAAACAATTACTCTGTTGTTGATGGTGCATTTGTAATTTGTCAATAATACATTAATACATGTTACAAGTCCTCAATCTTAACCACTAGGTTAAGATAACATTGATTGTTAGAAGAAGTTAATTATTGATATGCCTATTAAGGCCATGTTCTCCTCGTCTTATTTTTACTTATTTTCAGCAAAAATAAGTTCAGTTCAGCAAAAATCAGTTTCAATCCTTAATAAATTGTTAATGATTTCAACAAAAATAAGTTCAGTTCAGCAAAACTAAGTTCAGATCAGCAAAAATAAGTTGAAGAGAACAAGGCCTAAGTACGTTAATAGTACGTAAAACATGTTGATGCAACTACATTACATAGGTTATCTAATTAACTTCATAGATTATTGTACGCCCAAAACACAACTTTTGTATATTTTAATTCGAAATTTTTTTTAGCTAATTTTAAATCAAATAATTTTTTTTTTTGTCTTTTATTGTACCAAGCAAGGTATAATCCGCTTTGGTTCAAAAAATACAATAAAATAAAAAAACACAACCAATTGCACTATTAAAATTGTCACCACCGTACCACAGATGTATAGCACTTGTGTATCAATCACAACTTCACAAGTTTCTTCCTCAAACAATTGAAACAAGTGACAACCAAGTACCAACACATTTAAAATACACAAGTACACAACACATAATACTGGTGTATATGATTCATGGGCTATGAAACATAATCCACAATCCATAACTCCAAGATGCGTCATGCACTCATGCGTTCCGTCTAAGCTTTTTTTTTTTGGACCTAATACGTAACTTTAAGTTACCAAACAAAGCCTTTTCTTTGCTCTCTAAATAAATAAATAATATAAAAAAAAACAAAGAAAGAAAAAACTAACAAGCCTTGAATAACCAAAGTTACCAAAATAATTTGGTAATACCATGTAATAGTTAGACAAAAATAATACTAGTACTCATTAATGATATTAAAAAGGATGCAATGTTTTAAAAATATTATAAATTATTAATAAGACAATTTTGGCAGAGGCTTCTTTAGAAAATAATAAAAGAAATAGAGATTGTGAAGATTTGGCTGCGGCAAAAGATAGGTGGATTGAATAGTATTTAGAGGAGTGTAAAATTATACTTGTTAATCGTGTTGTGTCATGTCATTTATATAAATGAGTTAAAATACTTTAATTGAAAGTCTCAACCCGACCTATTTAATTAACAGATTGTGTCGTGCTAATCCATATATTTAAAATCCTAGATGGGTCAACACCGCCGACCCAAACCCGTTAATAATGGGTCGATTTCGTATTGATTTAGGGCCTATTTACTTCAACTTAAAATCGGTTTAGTTTAGCTCCGTTTAGTTCAGTTCAGTTTAATTCATCTCTTCTTTTATTTTGCTAATCATTAATCCTTCATAAAAAAATTTCAATTCAGTTCAACTCCAATCAGTTTAGTTCAGTTCAATTCAACTCATTTGTTTTCAGTTGAAGTAAATAGGCCCTTAGTGTATTATACTACCATGTTAGTTTTTACATACTAAAGTAAAAATTTAGGTGGAATCCTGCATTATCGTGTCTACCGTACCTAATTACTTAAATGAGTTGAATCCCATCAACCCTAACTCAATCCATTTAATAAATGAATTGCGTCGTGTTAACCCATGTACTTTAATTACTTGACCCAAACCTTTTACTAACGGATTGTGCTCAAGTCATGTTAGCAGGTAGTGTCACAAATTTACAAGTTTATGCAAAACACTAGTAAATTAGTAATTTTCTAAAGAGGCTCCTAATACAAAATTGAAAATTTTCTACCATATATTTTAGCTACATACAAGTATATATATTATTCAAATCACACAAGTCAATAGTAAAATTATACGAGTAGAAAATATTTTAAATCACAATTTGCATTAATAAAGTTAATAAATCAACTATGCCAATTACTACTATAAATTATTCAAATCACAAACATACATAATTGAGGTAAAAAAATCGAAATCACAGGTGGATCCAGTGGCATAATTGTAAAAAAATAGGTATTTTTGGTTATTGACTGTCAGTTAAAGTTAACTGACATCCACTAACCTTAACTAACTATTTTCAACAAAGTTTATGATATTTTACTATTTTACCCCTATGATTTGTCAAATAACCAAATCAAGAAATATTGTCCCAAAAAAAAAAATAAATCCTCCACCAACCCAAATAAAAAACAATAGTTGTTCCCTTAACCATAGTTAATCCAAGAGCAGCAGTCAAAATTAATCAAAGCGCGTAACTCTCAATCACCTTCTTCTTTCTCTCTCATGGAGCCTACCCTCTCCCTCTCTACTTCTCCTTCTTCCTCCTCTCTTCTTCTCCATCGCCCAATCACTCTCTCCTCCATCTAAACTTTCTCTCTCCTCTTTCTCTCTCTACAAATTATATTCAATTCAATTTTTCTTCCTTTTTAATTTTCACACAAAATTTAAAAAAAGTCTGCGCTAAAATTTCAATATTCTATCTCTAAATTCAATGGAGGACGAAAAAGAAGCGCAATTATTAAACAATTTAATCGAAAAAATCGATGAAATATCTTCGATTTCAGATTATCGACTTCCTGTTAAAAAGCAGTATTGTAATTTAGCTAGAAGGTTGAAGCTTTTGACTCCAATGTTTGAAGAAATGAAGGAAACTAATGAACCGTTAGTTGATGACGCTTTTGAAATTCTCGTCGCTTTTGCTGACTCGCTTAATCATGCTCTTGATTTGCTTCGATTTGGTTCTTCTGGCAGCAAAATCTTTCTGGTTTGGATCTGCCTTTCTTATTTTGTTTTTTTTATTTTTTATTTTTTTAATAATTATTATTATGAATTTGTCGTACTGTAATTTTATGAATTTTATATTTTTGATTTAATCATTGATTAAATTATAATTTTGATTTTTTTTTTCTGGAATTTAATTTTTAAGTACTGTATTTGCTTCTGATTTAGATGTGAGATTAATGAAGATAGTAGAATTTTAGGTTTTTTCGGAGATTTCAATTATGAGTTTTTGGTGTTATTCGTTAGAATTGACTGTTGAAGCGTAGTTTTCAGAATTTGGAATAGATATGAAGTGTATTGTAAGATTCAGGAAGAAAAATTAGAAAAAAAGTTGAATTAATGTGGGAAAATTTGAGAATCGATGACTTTTTCCTCGAATTCCTTATCCTTTAATGTCGTACACTTATCTTGTGCCTTTTTTATGAGGTGATTATGGTGTGTGTGGCTCACTATCTTTGGTGATAGGATTTTGCTGATGTTGAGTTTGATTAAGTGATGCTTTTCGACGGCTTAAGAGTGGATTACTGTCGGTTTTCGTGGTATCTGTAAAGTGATTTTTGGATAGGAATATGTGTGTGCAACTCGACGAAGTGATTTGTAGATGCTGAGAATCTCAAAAGATGAAATTGTGTTGACTTTATGCGTTATAGGCTTATGGCTTGAAGGATTAGCACATATGAGATGGTTATAGAATATTATTTTTGACTTCGTTGTAGCCTGTGGGGATGATCGATTCTACTACGTCTGGTTAGCTTAATGAAGTGATCACCTAATGGTTATAGTAGACTGCAATTTGGATGCATGTCAAATCCAATATGACCTTTCACTTTATGCCCATGCCGGTCATCCGTGGTACAGAGTTAGAAGCAGTTTCATACTATGAATTACTAGCCACTGTTTTTAATGTTTGCAATGGAAGAACTTGGGCCAAATAGTTGGATGTAATTTTTGGTCTAATTGTGCATTAAGAAATTGCTTTTAAAAAGTTTTTTACATTGAGATATGATCTGCATTAATCTTTTATACGCAGTAGTCTCCTATATATTGTCATGGTTGATACGACGTGATTTTCACATCTGTCTAATATCAACCTTGCATGAACATTATTTAGCAATAATTGGCCTGATAATTGGGCAATGGTCATATGCGTTTTGGGCTGGGTGGATTTGGACAGATTGATAGTTGGCCTGATAATTGGGTGATAGCCATATGGGTTTTGTGCTGGGTGGATTTGGTCAAATTGTTTATGTTGATTACCCTCATTAGAGGCTAAGTTTTTTGGGGACATAACAACTGAAATCTCAGAATGTATGATAGTTAAAAATGAGAAAAGAGGATATACATTTCATGGTCTGTGCAAAGAGATACTATTAGCAAGTTCTAGTGTCAAAAGAACATTATTTGGCAGTAGGAAAAACTTTTGGAGTAGCAGTTTCAGACTTACGGGAGCAGTTAACTAGAAAATATCACCTTAATAGAGTTAGGTCAAGCGTTGGATACTTGGAATATGATTATTCCATTGGCTTCCTTATTTCTGATGATATTTATGTCACTTAATGTTGTTTGTTAAAATAGTCTAAGAAAATAAACTTCAGAATATTAAAAGATGGTTCGTTGGAGAAATGAAGTAACATTATTCTTTGGGTGGGAACATTTTGGATAAGTAGTTAGTTGGCTTGTTGAGCTATCCACTTTTGACCCAGTCTTATTTTAATTTGTTGGATTATCCATTTTGACCGTGTATAAAAATGGTCCCATGAAGGGTGAAAATTCTCTTTGACCTTTTTATGCTCCATTTGTTCTTGATAGATCGGTGGGCCCCATGTCTATAGAATCCAATAAATGGCTCTTCAACTAGGCTAAACATTGATCTAGCGAATTGAAGAACTTATGTGTATTGGTTTATAATTGCTATCCTCGTAAACATCTAGCATTGGGCTATGGTTACGTAACACTTGATTTTAGATTTGACAGAAATGTTCTCGTCTTCTTTTTTATGGTGTTGATCTTAAAGAATTATAGAAATAAACCTTTGCCTCTTTTATATGCCATGACCTCTCTAATCTTTAGGCACCTGTAACTCCTGATGTGTATGTTGCAGCAAGTAAAGCTTTTAGCTTTAACCCATGCACAGTTTGTTTCATATATTTGGGGTATACCGTGTATATAATTGGGGTAAATTTACACCTTAAGGTTTTGGAGTACTATTGGCGATTAAGATCCTTATCATTGCATATTCTTTCCCTCTTTAGGCACCTGAAGTTTGGCTGATGAGTATTGCAGCTAATAACTTTTAACATTGACTTATGTATAGTTTATCTTCTGATATGATTGGTTGTGGATATAATCGAGATGGATAAGCTTCTAAAAAGGATGAAAAATATAGCCATACTCTTGACGTGCTGTTAATTATCCTAGGGGCTGGGGCAGATTCTCTCCTATCTTGTTGGTGTGAATTATTTGCTTTTTGTTTCATCTGTTTCATGCTTATTGCAGGCCCTTGAGAGAGAGCAGATTATGACCAAGTTTGATGAAGTTACATCTAATTTGGAGCAAGCTCTGGATGGAATATCCTTCGAGAAACTTGAGATCTCTGACGAAGTAAAGGAACAGGTAAAATAACTCAATTTGGTTGCATATTTGCATGCCCGTTGTCCTTGTTGCTCATTTGATCAATACGGTGGGATTTAGTGAAGATGAACTTACTGGAGAGATTGTTTGCTATAATAAATGTTTCAACATATGTTAGATAGTGTTCAAGACCCAACTTGATCATAAATATTTTTAATTGCTTATCGAAAAAAAAGTGTAATTTTTTTTAATGGAAAGTATACATTGTGAGGTATCAAACAATTTCACGAGATTATTCTAAAAATCTTACTTATCTGAGAGAGTTAACTGTGAAAACTGCCGTTGTCATAATAATGATGCACTATTTGTGGTTTCCGGGATTGATGCAAAAATTATCCTTTCAGGTTGAGCTTGTTATTACTCAATTTAGAAGAGCCAAAGGAAGAGTTGAGGCACCTGATGCAGAGCTGTATGAGGATATTTCATCTCTATACAATAGCAGCAATGATACAGCTGTAGATCCTGCTGTACTGAAAAGGGTTGCTGAAAAGCTGCAATTGATGAAACTTGATGATCTGACGCAAGAGTCTGTGGCTCTAACTGAGATGATTTCAACAACAGATGGATATGGTGATGAGAAAATTGAGAAGATGTGCAATCTACTAAAGAAAATCAAGGACTTTGTTCAAACAGAAAACCCTGATTTGGGTAATTCTGCGGGTGAAACGAATGTCTCATCAATTAGTACTGGACAAACATCTGCTGATGGAAGTCCAAAGTCTCTTGTTATACCTGATGATTTTCGCTGCCCAATTTCATTGGAGCTGATGAGAGATCCGGTTATTGTTTCAACAGGGCAGGTATTGAATTATTGATAGTTAATGTTGCACCAAAGTTATCGGCAAGTATTGAGTTTGTTGCAACCACTTACATGGTGGCTTCTATATCATTTTTGTTTTGGCCATTTATATTTGTGGCCATTGTGGGTTGGGGGGATGCCTGACGAGAAAGAGAGGGTTGGGGGGGGGGGGGTATGGGGGAAGATCAACTGTACCCTTTGATATTACGTTACAACCGTAAAAATGTTCGTAGCTCATCCGGTAGTACCCCTTAAAAACTGTAGGCATGGTCCTTTGTAGTGCACTTGGCAGATCTGATTTTGCCTGTGGTTGGTGTTATTTCATCTTATCATCAATTCTTCTGTGGCTAAGCAAAAGTTTAAAGTTTTATCATACTCAACTGTTATTGACCACCAGCCCCTAAANTTTTTTTTTTTTTTTTTTTTTTTTTTTTTTTTTTTTGTTTGTTCTGAAACATTTTCTACTTCTATCATCCTCAGTCTTCTTCTTTTGCAGACTTATGAGCGTTCATGTATCGAGAAATGGATTGGGGCAGGGCATAACACGTGCCCAAAGACACAGCAAACGCTCCAGAACTCTTCACTTACACCCAACTATGTACTGCGAAGCCTTATTGCCCAATGGTGTGAAGCAAATGGGGTGGAACTACCCAAGCGTCCAGGCAGTTCTAACCCCAACAAATCCACATCTGCTTGCTCAGCTGCAGAACGTTCTAAGATTGATGAACTCTTGCGGAAGCTCCATTCAGGAAACCCTGAAGATCTGCGATCTGCAGCTGGTGAAATTCGGCTACTTGCAAAGCGAAATGCTGATAATCGTGTAGCCATCGCAGAAGCTGGGGCCATCCCACTTCTTGTGGATCTGTTATCAACGCTTGATTCACGCACCCAAGAGCATGCTGTGACTGCTCTTCTTAACCTCTCAATTTGTGATGATAACAAAGGGAGCATCATAAACTCGGGAGCTGTTCCTGGCATAGTTCTTGTGCTGAAGAAAGGTAGCATGGAAGCAAGAGAAAATGCAGCTGCTACCCTTTTTAGTCTTTCAGTTGTGGATGAAAATAAGGTCACAATTGGTGCTTCAGGTGCTATACCTCCTCTTGTAATGTTACTGAGTGAGGGTACCCAAAGAGGGAAGAAAGATGCTGCCACTGCACTTTTTAACCTATGCATTTACCAAGGAAATAAAGGCAAGGCAGTAAGGGCTGGAATTGTTCCCACTTTAATGAAACTATTGACAGAACCTGGAGGTGGAATGTTGGATGAGGCACTGGCAATTTTGGCTATACTAGCTAGCCACTCTGAAGGTAAAGCAGCCATTGGATCTGCAGATGCATTACCTGTTTTGGTAGATGTAATTGCTAATGGATCACCTAGGAACAAAGAAAATGCGGCTGCAGTTATAGTGCATCTCTGTTCAGGGGATCCGAACTTTTTAACAACAGCTCAGGATCTAGGAATTATGAGCCCTCTACTTGAGATGACACAGAGTGGCACGGAAAGAGGTAAAAGAAAGGCGCAGCAATTACTTGACAGAATTAATCGATTACTTGAGCAGCAAAAACAAGCCCAGGCGCAAGCCGAGGCTGAAGCACATGCATCACCACCTACTGTTGTTGAGGATTAAAAGGTCTTGGTTATTTTTTGATATTATAATCTCTTTTTTTTTATTATGTATAATTTATTTCTTATTTTATTTAAAGGGAAGGAGGATAGGAAAACTTCTTCAGGGAGGTGGAAGGTCACATTCCTGTTGGTGAAGTTGATTGTTTTTGGCATTGGGTGTTTTATTTTTTAATTTTTTTTGGGAAAAGGGGGAGGAAAGGATCTTATAGATCTTCACAGTAGGCGAGGCACAAAAGACATACGTAGTACAAGAAAAGAAAGAATAGACATGCCATTAGACATGTCTGTTGAAATGTAACATTGTAAAATCTGTATCGACTCTAATTATCCTCATTTTTAATCGAAGGATGCATTCTTCTAGCTAAATGAGTATTTGGCTGCATAGTACAGAATTCTTTCGATGTTCCATTTATCTAAGAGGTGTTCCTCCTTTCTGTGCGAAGGCTTGATTGTTTTTGTTGAGTTAACTGATTTTATGCAAGAACATGTCTCAATTTGCCTGACAGATAGATTAAGGTAAGAATGCTTATATTGAGTTGTTGAAGAACCTTGATTGAATATGACTACATCACCTGAAGCCACTTGAATCATTGAGCTCAATGAAATGTAAAATCTAATCTCCAGCTACATTTAGCTTGCTAGTAGGTTTGGAGGCATAAATCCCATTTGATATTTACTATTTAGTCTACATTACTGTCACTTGGATTTTGCATGTGCATTGGATTTTGTAGGACCTTCATTGTTAGTCTATAATTTATATCCGTAATGCTTTCCGCGACAAATATATATGTTGACAAATTTCCTCACTTTATCTTGATTCGTTTACCTTTTATATGATGCAATAAAATAGAAATTAACATGTTACTCCACCTGTTTCACTTTATTGGTTACGCTTTGACCAAAGAGTGAAAGTAAATCAAATGGAGTAATATTATAAACTTATAAGCATGCATTAGTAACAAATGAAAATGGGAAATACAATATACATGTTCATGTTCTTTTGCATACATTTATACATTACATATACATAATCGTGTTTATTGCATCGTATTTGGAATGTTAAAATTACATATACTGTATATTACTGTACAAAATGTATGTTCATCCATGTCAAATGTAGCTGCTACTATAATAAGGAATAATTGTTATGGTTTGAACTATGAAGTTGAGGACTAAAGTACAACATAGACAAATGTATGGTCGGAGAAAGGGAGCGTTGACAGTGTGGAGAAACCAAGCAATCCCTTTCAAGTTTCAAAGGTGATGTTTACGTTGGGCTTGGAAGCTAAAGCCCTTTCATGTGTATATGAGTCCCACATATTGACTAATGAGTAATGACTAGCACACCTCTTAATAGTAACGTATATGGCTATTGACATGGGTCCAAGTTTCATGCATTGTGGTACAGTTCTTGTTTGGACGACTTATTTTGCATTGGAGATATATCATTTTAATCCTAAACCAAACAACAACAAAAAATCTTCATAAAATCTTAGTGATGTAGACAAAGCAACTTGTGTTTTTTTTATTTTAACAATGTTCACTGAGCCACGTGCATGATTTCAAAGTCAGGCCACAACTCCTCATTCAAGATAAGTTTAGGGCTCTTATTTTTTTATTTACTATTAGCCATATCTCTAACAAGATGAAGCATTTTAAAATTTTTGTGACTTACATACACGAGTTTCTTAATATCCTCGATTTGAATACTCAATTTATGGTCGTCCTTTGAACCAGCTCAAATGCCAACAGGCAAGAACACTCATATTAAGGGCTCCTCCCCTCACCAAATTGCCTGATATGAGTTAATATTTTATCCTTACGGGCACCTCGTAGAATTTTTGGCAACTTTTTTTCGGGACCATAGAAAGTAAAAAAAACAATGGATAATAGCCTTTGATTAAGGCCTTGCAAGCTAAGGGGCCTTTCCAAACCCCGTCTTATTTTCGCCTTGTTTTTTCGCCGCGTGCTATGGACCAACATTGGACTTCTCACGATCAGTTTTGACCCTTGAAAACCTATTATCATCCCTCTTATGTTCTTTTTTGAGAAAGGGTAAAACAATTATTTCCGAGATTCTATAGAAACCTGTTATCGTCTCTCTTAATTCCTTTTCACCCAAAATCACCAGATCTAAGTTCATATTTTAACCTTTAACAACATTTTGTTGGGACTTTGGAAACTAAAAAACTAGTGGATAATAGCCTTTGATTGAGGCCTCTCGAGGGACCTTCTCGGGCCCCGTCTTATATTCGCCTTGTTTTTCACTGCGTGCTATATACCATTACAAGGCTCTCTACGATCGGTTTCGACCCTAAAAACCTATTAGAATCCCTCTTATGGTTTTTTTCAAACAAAAGAAAAAAGGCTATTTGTTATCGTCCATCTTAATCCTTAAACGACCAAGAATGGGTTCATATATTAATCATACAAGAACTCTTGAAAGTTTTTAAATTTTTTTCAGGACCCCGGAAACTCAAAAAACAGTGGACAACAACCTTTGATTGAGGCCTCGTGAGAAGCCTTTCTATTGACCCCTAAGAACCTATTATCATCCTTATAAAAACCCGTTACTGTCTCTATCAATGCCTTTTCATCCTAAATCGCCAGAATTTGGGTTCATATTTTAAACGAAAACTATTTTTTGGAGCATCGAGAACTCAATATATAGTGAATAATGATAATAGCCTTGGTTTTAAGCATCCAGCGGGCTGCATCGGGCCCCGTCTTATCTTCGCCTCGTTTATTTATCATGTGCTATGGACCAACTTGGGAATCCCCATAATCGGTTTTGGCCTCTAAAAACCTCTTATGAACCCTCTTGTGGCTTCTTCTGGAGAAGGGAAAAACAACATCCTTTAGAACTTTATAGAATTTTGTAATCATCCCTCTTATGACCTTTTCACCGTGAATCGCTTGGTCCGAGTTCATATTTTGACCATACATCCACACCAAATAATTTTCAGTAAGTAGTTTTAGGCCTCTGAAGGGGCTCTTATTTTTGCCTAACTTTTTTCCTAACGATCGATTTCGACCCCTAAAGACCTCTTATGATCCCTTTTATGGCTTCATCTAGAGAAGGGAAAAACAGCCTCCTATAGAACCATCTAGAAACTTGTTATCATCTCTCTTATGGCCATTTCACCCCAAATCACTTGGACTGAATTTATATATATTGATTATACGAGTGCCTCGAAAAATTTTCGGCAGTTTTATTTCCTGGACTCCTAAATCCCAAAAAAATTGGATAATAGCTTGTGTTTTAGACCTCCGAAGAGGATACACTAGGCTCCATCCTATTTTCACCTTGTTTTTTTACTATGTGCTATGGACCACCTCATCAAGACTCCCCACGATCAGTTTCGGCCCCTCAAGACCTCTTATGGCCTCTTCTAGACAAGGGAAAAACAACCTCCTATAGAACCGTCTAAAACCTTGGTATCATCCCTCTTATGACCTTTTCACCTTGAATCGCTTGGTCTGGGTTCATATTTTGACCATATGGGTAACCTAAAAAATTTTCGGTGCTTTTTTTTCCCAGGACTGTGTTACCCCAAAATACAATGGATATTAGCCTTTGTTTTAAGCCTCCAAGGGGGCTGCACCAACCCCTTTATTATTTTTGCTTCATTTTCTTACCACGTGCTATAGACCACCTTGAAACTCTCCAAGATCGGTTTCCACCCCTAAAGACCTCTTATGATCCCTCTTATGGCCTCTTCCGGAGAAGGGAAAAACAACCTCCTATGAAACAGTTTATAACCTTGTTATCATCCCTCTTAAGACCTTTTCACGCTAAGTTACTTGGTTTAGTTTAAAATTTTTGACTATACTGGTACCCCAGAAAATTTTCAACAATTTACTTTCTTGGTCGTCAGAAAATTTTTCACTAAGGTTCTAGAGGGGCTGCACCGGCCCGTTCTTATTTTCGTCTCGATTTTTTTCAACGTGCTATGGACCATCTCAGGACTCCCCACGATCGGTTTTGGCTGCTAAAGACCTCATATGATCCCACTTATGGCCTCTTCTAGATAAGGGAAAAACATCCTCCTACGAAAACCGTCTAACACCTTGTTATCATCTCTTTTATGATTTTTTCAACTCGAATCGCTTGGTCTAGGTTCATATTTTGACTATACGAGCACCCCGGAAACTTTTCGGCAGTTTTATTTTCGGGACACTGTACCAGAACCCTAAACAACAATGGAAAATAACCTTTGTTTTAGGCCTCCGAAGGGGCTGCACTAGGCCTCATCTTATTTTTGCCTCGATTTTATACCACAAGCTATTGGCCACCTTTGGACCCCCCACAATCGGTTTCGACTCCTAAAGACATCTTATGATCCTTCCCTCTTATAGGCTCTTCTAGAGAAGGGAAAAACAACCTCCTACGAAACTGTCTGGAACCTTTTTATCATCCATTTTATGATCTTTTCACGCCAAATAGCTTGGTATGGGTTCATATTTTTACTATACGGGTACCCTGGAAAATTTTTGGCTATAATTTTTTTCGAGTTTCCAAAATCCCAAAAAAGTGTGGATAATAGCCTTTGTTTTAGATTTCCAAAGGGGTCGTACCAGGCCTCGTCTTATTTTCGCCTCATTTTTTTACCATGTGCTAGGGACCGCTTCACGCTTCCCCACGATCGATTTAAGCCCCTAAAGGCCTCTTATTATCCCTCTTATGGCCTCTTGTGGAGAAGGGAAAAATAACCTCCTACAAAACCGTCTAGAACTTTTTTATCATCCCTTTTATGACCTTTTCATCCCGAATTGCTTAGTCTAGCTTTATACTTTGAACATACGAGTACTTTGAAAACTTTTCGATAGTTTTATTTTCGGGACACCGGAACACCAAAAAATGATGGATAATAACCTTTATTTTAGGCCTCGGGCTGGGCTGCACCGAGCCCTATCTTATTATTGCCTCGTTTTTTTTACCACGTGCTATTGACCACCACAAGACTCGCCACAGTCGGTTTCTGCCCCTAAAGACCTCTTATGATCCCTCTTATGGTCTCTTCCGGAGAAGGGAAAAACAACCTCCCAAGGAACCTTTCAAAACCTTGTTATCATCTTTCTTATGACCTTTAAACCCCAAATCGCTTGGTCTAGCTCATATTTTGACCATACGGGCACCCTGAAAAATTTTCGACAATATTTTATTAGACTCCGGAACCCCAAAAATTAATGGATAATATTCATTCTTTTAGGCCCACAAGGGTTGTAGCGGGCCCTGTCTTATTTTCGCAACCATTTTTTACAACGTGCTATGGACCACCTCATGACTCCCCACAATCGGTTTTGGTCTCTAAAGACCTCTTATGATCCCTCTTATGGCCACTTCTAAATAAGGGAAAGCAACCTCTTATAGTCTAGAACCTTATTATCATCACTTTTATGACTTTATCACCTCGAATAGCTTGATCTAGGTTCATATATTGACCATACGGGCACCCTGAAAACTTTTCAACAGTTTTTATTTTTGCGACACCAGAACCTCAAAAAATAATGAATTATAGTCTTTGTATTAGGTTTGCGAAGGGGCTGCACCAGACCCCGTCATATTTTCACCTTGTTTTTTTTACCACGTTCTATAGACCACCTCAGGACACCCTTTGATCGGTTTCAGCCGCTAAGGACCTCTTATGATCTTTCTTATGACTTCTTCCGGAGAAGGGAAAAATAGCCTTCAACAGAACCATATAGAACCTTGTTATCATCCCTCTTATGACTTTTTCACCCTAAATCACTTGAGCTGGATCCATATTTTGACCATGCGAGCACCTCAGGAAAATTTTAGCAGTTTAATTAATTGTCTGTCGTAAGTATTCCATCGCAAATCAACCTTTTTGTAGTGTAAATCCTTTTAATTAATTAATTAATTAAACCTTTACTCCATCTTTAGAAAATACAAAAAATGTACTTTATAAATATTAATTTATTTTATAAATACATCAAAATATGGAGTATTACACTGCATCTCTTGTTTTACTCACCAAAAATGGTCTGAGCTCTTGATTCTGTGTCGTGGCTCAATAAAGCATCCACGTCGTCCTACCTATTTAAAGTTTGATAATATATAGGTTGAGGGTTTTGTGCCCCCGATGCCTCTTATCATTGGCTTTACTGGTAGAACTCTCACATGAGCTCCGACTATCCTAGAGGAACCTTCAGAGGGAACCGGCTACTAGACGATGTGATTAGTCTTTCACCCATAAACCAAAGTTAGGTGAACGATTTGCACGTTAGTATCGCTTCAGGCCTCCACCAAAGTTCAATCTGGCGCCCTACTCAGACATATTTAGCATCTTTTGGGTCCCGACAGGTATGCTATCACTAGATTCCTTCTTAGAAGATCAAAGTCAGCCGACGGTGCACCCACAAGGATTTGTTTTCCATTTTGATTTAGTTAATATTAGTTTCACATATATCCAAATGAGCCAATAATTAAGTTAATTTTCAATTCAATAATTCAACTTATAACATCACGACCTTAATGATATGCTATTGCTAATGATTTTAAGGTCACAACTTACGAGCAATAGTTTCCAACGGTTGGTATTGAGGTCAATAATTTAATTTATTAGACACTAATGTAGTACGAAGTATAACGATTTGAATTCAACAATGGATCTTTATTTAGTAGGGGTCTAAAATTTTAGATAGTAACAGGGCCCCGAAATTAAATGAGACAACCTTGATTAGTTAATTATGTATTTGAGTATTATTTTTTTCTCTCTCTAAAATGTATTTTTATTATATTGGTAATTTGGTGAAATACAAGACGCCAATAATTAGCATATTACCATTTAGCATATAGCAACATATTTATGCCCTTGTATTCCCACTCAAAAAACAAAAAAAATTGAATACGAGTCAAAAGAAATTTAAAAACCTAAGGTTGAAATTTGATTGACTCATAGACAAAGGTCGTCGGAATTCCATCAGGACTGAGTAACCAAAGAAACAAAAGAGAGTACGTACATATCTTTATATCCACAATAATTAACATGTGGCCATAATATCATTGGCCTAATGTCCTCATGATGTATTCTCCACTACTAATCCTTTTCAACTTATGGCTCTTAATTAGATAGGAAAATATAACTACTATTAAAATGAGTTTGTGTGTGTTCTTAGGTTTTTGGACATTGAAATTAAAACGTATTTGCGCCTGATTTAGGTCTATTTTGATTATTACAGTGTTGTATATTATGTATGTACTCCCTTTTTCTTTTTTACTTGATACTCTTTAATTTTTTTAGTGTGGTCAGAAGTTATACAAAACTATGCTCACCTATTATATGCAACCCTAAGTGTTGCATTATATTTAATAAAGGTGTAAAAGATGGAAAATTATTAATAATAAACATTAATTAGACTGATGCACCCTCGATTTTGGTTACATCTCCAAATTATTACCACTATAGGGGTGCATGTTATGGTTTTACAATAATTTAATTAGTATGTGTATGTAAACTAGTTTAGTTAAGAGTGACACAAAAAATTCATATATATCTTCACATCGAGAAGGTGCAAAAGATTTACTATTTCATGGACGTTGGTGTTTAGAAATAAATGAATATTTTATACTTCTCGTTCACAAAATCCTTAATATAAATTTTTTTATAGAAAAAACATTATTTAATTAGTGCATGCATGTCTTTAAAGTCGTGGCTTGATTTATTTACAAGAACCATCAAAGTAAAAATAAAAATACTTACGCTATTGGTCTTAACGTACTTAAAATGACTACACAATTGATTTTAAAGAGTTAGTCACCATAATCACAAGCATTATGGAAAGCTTTGAACAAAGATGAACTTCACATCAATATTACAAATTTACGACGCTTTTTTCGGACGGATTCGAACAAAATTTTTTGAAATCTTACAACTTGTACTTTATTAGACCTAATCGAATTTGATTGATTAACTAGATTCATTTTTAAGAAACAATTGTACTACGTATTCCACTAGTTAAGCTGTTATTCCCATAGTATACACCGAGATCTGAGTCATGTTTATAGCAACACCTTTAACATACGAATTACAAAAAGCTAAAGCTACATACATATGGGAATAGGATGGTACATATACCATAACATTAATTAAGAGAAGAACATTTTCACGCTAACCTATATATGGTCATATGTCACGTTTATATTTTGGGCATCAACATTAAACGAAACAAAACAAAACAAAATTTCCTAACTAATGCAAATTTAACTTAGATTTCCGTGCTATTTTTTTCATTCATAGTTCTTTCTTATTCCATCATTCAATTTAGCAAACCATTGCATATTGTATAAACACATTCATCAACAATGACACTTCAATTCAATTCACTTTTCTTTTGCTTGCTTTTTTAGTTTTTTTCTAACCATTAACGTTCTTCCTCATTTTTATCATCTCAGTTTTTCTTTAGACTAACTGTTTTGTTTCTCTCTCTCTCTTTTCATACATCCCCACAAAAGAGATAGAGGTAGTATAGTACTGTCTTGGTCCTCGTAAAAGCAAAGCAAAATCCAAGATTCCTCTTCTCTTTCTTTTTAGAATTTTAGACCATGTAATTATACCCACCTATTTTTCTATAATAAGTATTAATAATTGAGTAATTATATATCAACTTTTATGCATACATTAGGATATCGAAAAGATTTTAAATTTGATGCCGTCCTAATTTTGAGCAGATTAGAGTACATAAAAATTGTGCTATCACGGTAGAAGTGCTGCAAATCGAATAATTTTTGTTAGTGTCTACATTCTAATATGCTAAAGTAAATAAGATGTGTTAGAAATTAAAATCAAAGAAAAATAAATAATTAGTTATTTAAAGGAAATATTATGTGTTGGAAGAAGGGGTATATTACCACCCCTAGAAACTTTCCCAAAGTTTGAAAAAGATTGAGTCCAAGTTTGAACAACAATGTGGGAAACATTGCAATAATTAGTTCTTTAGAGACTTTTGAAAGATAATAATTTTTTTTTTTATTTTAAATAAATAAATAAACATTTGATTAAGATTGCAATGAGCAAAAATGGAGCTTGATGAGGCCCCAGCAGGCAGTAGCAACCATATGAGAAAACTTAATAATGAAGTATATGCCCTTTTTGACGAGTGAAATTATTTTTAGGAATCTCCATGTCAAGTCATCACCATTTTTTTACTACTAGTTAGTTCAAAAGTAATAATGCTACACATATACGTGCCTATAAATCTCGTTTCTAGATTTTTATAAATTAAAAGATTATTGTCTCTTTTTTGCAATTTTTATTTTTAATTGATTAACAAGCTAATTAAAAGCTCAACGATTCCCAAAGTTGAAATTGTTTTCAAAAACTATATAAGATATTCAGAATATCTAAATGTTGAGCTAGTATGCAAAGTGTTGGGAAGTTGTTAAAAATAGTAGGGTGGAAAAGTAGTAAACGAATCTTATTATGTCCATATAATTTGTTGGTCAAAAGATAAGTAATTTATTTTAACACTAAGGTGGCGTAATTTGTGGATGTTACAAAGAACTTATTTAATCTATCTCAAGTTTAAACTTACTTTACTTGTAGTTATTTGGCTGGAAAAAAAATTAGTAACGCATAAACAACAAGATACATCTTGCACGATGATTACATTTTTTAAAATAAAGTACTAATTAATACAATCAATCAAACTATATATTTTTTTTGCATTTGGCAAAAATTAAGTAAAACATACATGTCTGAACAAAAGCGACTTAACTAATTACTTACCAAAACCACAAGTTAGATGATCTTCTATTTCAATCCTTCAATTCATGAGTTCATGGGGTTCATGCATCCTCCATAGCCTAACTTAATTAATCAAAGCCAAATGGTTTTTTTTATGCAAAGTAAGAGAATTTCATTATTCAAGTAAAGCAAAAAAGCGAAATCATTAATCATGAACATTAATTTTTAATTAATTGTGCATGTTAATATCTTAAAATTATAATAATCTCCTACAGTCCAACTATTGTTTGTAGGAGAGAGAGTGTGTGTAAGAAAGGGAAATAAAGAGAGAGAGAGATTTTGTGTTGGTGCATGGTTTTGAGTGGATTTTTGGCGTTTTTCTGTTGAATTCTGTTGTTAGTCTCTTCTACTTCGACTTTCACCAAACAACAAAACACAAGTACTTGACCTTTGGAAAAATACACCATCATCAACTATTCAACTCTCTTCTTCTTATTATAACCAAATTATGACATTTCCTCTGAATTCTCAAATTATGTAGTATCTATACCTAAAACCTAGCTACTTGTCCCTTGTAGTACCTTCCGTACACAAAATATTATCTTAGCTTCTTAACTCTCTTTGTCACTCCATTTCTGTGAAAATTTCCCTTGAATAATGTGTAATGCAATCTGTTTTCTTGGACTTTGTAATTTCCATATAAAGCAAATGTGATGAATTCGTTTTTTATGAGTATGTAGTGGGACAATACTACATCTATCAGTTGGTCGGACAAACAATCTACAGTATTATGTATTAAAGATAGGAAAATATAAGGTAACAAAATTCTACAGTTTGTTAAGTTAGATTTCACTTAATATATAGACATATAAATATATCTGGTGATCCAGTGAATTAATGAATTACAACTTAGATTTAATTTTTTTGTTAGTATATGCATTATCTTGTTTTCAAAGTTGAGTTTAAATGAAAAAAAAATAAAAAATCAAGCAAAGTATATGACATACAGTCATACACATGCAAGTAACAACCAGTAAATGATGAGTTAACTAAGCTAGTACGTATTAAATACATGTCAAAATATCAAGATAAATTAAAGGATTGTAAATGAAATATATACTAGCTAGAATGTAATTTAACTTAATTAGACTAATTTAGAGAGAAGAAACTATGTTAAGTGATCGAAAATACATAAGAACTTCAAGTTAAAACGGTTTTAAAGAAATAAAGAAACTTGATTCAAAATTCTTACACATACACCCCCACAATCAAAATAATACAAGTACTTCCAACAAGATATTGAAGGAAGATTGATAAGAAGAAGAAAAAAATAGAAGTAAGAACACTAATTAAAAGAGCTTAGCTTACAGTATATGGATCACTAACTTCTAGTAGTATCATCTCATCATGGGATTGAGTAGAGGGAAACGACGACTCGATCGATATGCATCTCAACCCTAGCTAGCTAGCTTGTTGCTGTTTTCATGATGATGAAGATCATTAACGATGATCATATATCACCTATATATCATCTACATAGCGGCACACCATCCGAAATTCTTGGCTGGATCAATGCCTTGGCATAAATTAAGCAATTTCCCCAAGAGACCCAATATTTAGTCAGATGAACAAATTAATTAGCTAAAAACAACGTACCAATATAATTCAAACAAGTTATGAAATTTATAAGAGATGGCTAGACGAAGAAGAGTTTAGGCCCGAAAGGTCGGTCCACATGTTATTAACACCACCTGTGTTGTTGGCGTTGTTGTTGGTGTTGTTGTTGTTGTTGCCCATGTTAGCACCCCAATATTGATTACTTGTTGCATTGTTATTATGATTTGAAGATGAAATTCCCATGAATTGCTTAGCTAGATTGAGTCGTTGTGTCGGGTCAACCTCGGTCTTCACTGGCGCAAGTTGTGACATCATTGATGACGAGCAATTCTTTTGAAGCTGACCATCATCTCCTTGCTCATCATGATCATGATGATCGCCACCGTCCATCCCTTGATGATGATTATCATTTTGAAATGATGAGGTGTACAATCCAGCTCCAGATGAGGACCCGGGGATTTCGAAACCCCCCAAGAAGTTTGGGAATTGATGTACTTGTTGATGATGATTACTTGAATTTGGATTATTGTTATTTAGATGATTTGGAAAATCCAACTGATGATGATCGTTTCCACCACCACCGCCGCCACCAGGGCCCCCAAATCCTCCTAGAGGAGGCGTGTTGAGGGCCCCTCCAAAGGTTAGACCTAAATTCCCCATACCTAATTGAGCAATGTTTTGTAAGGAAGCCATGAACGAGGACATCCCGGTCCCACCTCCACCCGAGGGCATGCCAGGCATATTAGGGCCAATACCACTTGTACTTACTAAGTCCATGTGCAGGGGTATTCTCTCCCCTCCCATCATCGCGCTGGGAGAGGAGAGAGATGACTTAGAAGACGAAGACCCTCCTCCTCCACCACCACCACCACCACCTCCACCTCCTCCTCCACTTGATGATTTTCCAGAGGATCGTTTATTCCTCCGACAACCTCCCCCCACTGGAACGTTCCTGAGGGCCCCACCACGTGTCCAATACCTCCTACAAGTCTTGCAGAAGTGACGTGGTTGTGAAAGGCTATAGTTATTGAAGTAGCAAAACTTTGTGTTGGTAGACTCACACCTTGGACACTTTAATGGTGCTTCTGGTGGAGGAATCTTCGCTAGGCGAGCCCTCTCAGCCATGGAATTAGGGCGGATAGGTGGAGCCCCAGCACTACCTCCTCCTCCACCACCACCACCAATACCCATCTGATGTTGGGGGTGTTGAGGTATTTGCCCTGGTGGCATAAGGTGTTGATTTTGATCATTTCCGCCACCCGAACCACCTCCTTGAAGAACCTGGTGATTAGGGTGCTACAATATAAACAAAGAACAAACATATATTAGATGGAAAATATATACAAAATAAAGAACCCCCAAAACTTTTTAATATAAGTAGAGAGGTATATTCAAAAATGAAAGTTATATATCATATATATGAAGAATAGATAGAGAATAGGGAATAATAATCTCTCATCAACTTTTATTCAATCTTTTTTATCATCTGCTTAAGATAGAAGCTGAGATGAATTATTAAGAACAAAAAAAACAAATACCTGTTGCCAATTGGGAGGATCTAAATAGAGGGGAACAGAAGAGAAAACCATAGTAACGTAGTCTCTCTTTTATTAAGGTTTATAAGTGAGTATATTTTTTTGTTTCTCTTTTTTGAAATCTTTAAATTCTCTTTTTGAGGTTCTAACTTTCTTTTATAAAAGGTTTGATGAAGAAGCTAAGGTGGGTTCTTCTTTGATATGGTGGAGAATCAAAGTTAGAAGATCAGATAATTATCACCACCAATAAACCAAAAAACACAAAACAAAGAAAATGAACAATGAAAAGCTAAATAAAATTTAAAAAAAAAAAAAAAAACAAAGCAAAGATAGAAAGTGAGAGGAGATGATAAATAAATATATGAGCAAAAAAGAAAGAAAAACAAAGAGGAGGAAAGCTAGAATTTTGCTAGCTACTACAAAAATAAGGGTTTTTTTTTTTTTTTGCCCTTTTTATTCCCTCTCTCTTTTTGTTTCATTATAAAAAAAAAATTAAAACTTTAAAAAAAATTAGGGTTTTTTTTTTTTTTTTTGTATGTTATGTGACTTTTGTTTTTATTATTATTTTAAAACTTCCTTAACTTCGAAGCTTATGAGTGATGCTTTGAACTGTCAACATACACAAATAGTATCATGTTGTTAGTTGTTACTAGTAGTAGTAATAGTAGATAGTGCTTCTACTTGGTGATTATCATGTTTAAAAAAAAATATTATATTATAAAGTGATGAATGAATAATACTCAATAATAATGGTGGGGAAATGGAAATTAAAGGGAAAAGAAGAAATGAAGCTAAGGGGGGGTTTGCCCCCTCATGCATGCAAGGAAGAGAGAGAAAGTTAATTTGTTTGTAGAAAGAGATTAAGATTATGATCATGATGATAGGTCTTTGATGTGTCCCCCATTGGTTATTATTGGTGGGTTCATCTCACGTAATCAAAAAACACCTTAAAAAAGATATTTCAATAGTACTTTTTTTGCATTAAAATCAACTAATATACTTGTGTATGTTTATTAATTATCAAGAATTTAACAGTGGTATTGTATAGTAATGTGTAAAATATAATATACACTAATGGGGTCATCACCTTTTCCCTTTTCAGCTACAATTACTTTGATTATGCATCAGTGGTGAGTTACGTACTATAATACTATACATAAGTATATTACGGTCTACTAATAAGTAATAATATTTTATAGGTCGGTCCGTTTGATCATCAAATCAGCAATTAATTAAACTGTTCTTTAGAGTTAAAATGAGCTAAATTAAACAAAAATTAATATAATATTCTGACTCATAAATAATTGAGATTAATTGACTGAATTAGATTGAAAATAATCTCAAAAGAAGAGTTAGATGTATGCAGTGGCGGAGGTACACGTGGTCCCACTGGGTCACGTGCACCACCTCCCTAAAAAAAATGAAGTTAATTTTTAAAAAAATAAAAAAATAAAAACGGGCTTTCCAGTTCTCACACTCACAACTGCCAAACACAATTACACAAACCCTAAAACTCTCCCCTTTCCTCTTTCTCCCATCTTCTTCCCAAGTTCAGATCTTGTTGCCGACTTGCCGGAGCACCGAGCATGGAGTTCTTCGCCTCTTTCATCTTCTTCTTCTCAGGTATGTTCTTCTTCTTCTCTTCTTTGTCACCTTCAGTCCTTCGAGGCTTCGGCTTCGCGCCTTCGCTGAAAGTCTGAAACGGCTGAATTAGTTCTTCTTCTCTTCTAATTCAGGTAATCAAAAGGACAAACGATATCTTCTTCGATCTTCGTCGCGGCTTCGCTGAAACGGCTGACCGGCACCGCACGACCGCTGAGTCGCTGGCCGCAGTACCGCACGAGTGGCTGTGGTCCTGTGGAGCACGGAGTTCTTCTTCTCTTCTAATTCAGGTAATCAATTAGTTTGAATGTTTGATTTTAGATTATGTTTAAATGTTTGATTTTAGATTATGTTTAAATGTTTCATGTTTGGTTTTTGTTTCAATTACTTTTAGATCTTTAAAAAATATGTTTGATTTTAGATTTATGTTTAAATGTGTGATTTTAACTAAATTAGTTTAATTTTTGTTATTGAATTAGATATTTAGATTAGTTTAGCTAATTTTAGATTAATCTTTTAAGATTAGTATCATTTGTTGATTAGTTGTTTTTTTAGATTAGTTAAATTAATTGTTTACTTGATTTATTCATGAGTTCAAGTGTTCAACTTTGTTTACAAGCTTAGGGTGTATTTGTTCAAATTTAATTTAATTGAGTATTTCATGATTGATTTACAGAATGAAGAGAAAACACACTCCTAACAAAATGCAAAATATTACTACTTTCTTCAATAAAAAAAATCTTACTACTCAACAAAATTCGTCTCCAAACGAACAAATTCCTCCTCCACATTATGCTAGTGAACAACATTCCTCTCCCACACACAATTCACCTCAAATTTCCACTCACAACTTCCCTCAAGGCCCTATTTGTTTTAGAGCACTATTTGTTTGTAACATGCATTTTAGTAGCAATTTCAGCTTGTAAGATGGATTTTAAGTAATATTTCATTTGATTATGGATTATCTTGTACTATTTTGTAGAAAAGTTTTTTTTAAGAAATTTTTGGTATTGAAATTAATTCAAAACTAGACCCGTTTAAAAAAAAAACTATGACGGATGATGGTGACCAACCATGTGGCAAATCCTGGCTCCGCCACTGGATGTATGAATACTAGCTTAGATAACTTGTCAAATGTACCTTATTTATAAGTTCATAACTTTTGGTGCAGGTTAATTTGCAATTAATATCTAGTATGACAATCTTTTGATAACTATATAATTGCTTTACTACTAATTGCTCTTCTTAATAATGACTAGGGGTATGTTTTTATGCTGCAAAGTACCATGCATTTTGTGACCACTGTACATAAATACTACCCCACATTACTGAGGACACAATTTAGCTTTTATAAAATTAAAGCAAACAAGAAGGGGGGTCTCCAAATTAAAGCAAGGCAAAAATTTTGTGCAAAGTGAAAAGTTGAATTGAAGAACAAATGAAGCTAATTGCTAAGTTGAATAAAAACAAAAATAACCCTTAAATTTTCCCAAAGTTTTGAATCAACTTTAAGAATCAACATACATTTTTTCCCCCACATATAAAAAGAGTTTAGAGAATATGAAGGACAAGGTTTAGTACGTAATAGCGCGCATAGGATTCTGGTGCACTTTTAATTAAGCTCGTTACATTTTGAAGATGAGATAACTAATTATTTTTCAGTAACTTTTCATTATTTTACTAGTTCATACATTTAGCTAGATCGATATGCATTACTTAGTGACCATGTATATGTAAATCACAAGTGTTGATCTTCCTTATATGAGATTATATATAAGCGGTGGTGTACAAAATCTTTGATTCGGATGTTGAGTTTCTGACTTGAATAACGACACTTTTTTTGTCTGTATTATTGTAAATATTGCTCTATTTTTATCCGTATTTACTATAATGTCACTGTGAAAAACCAAATTCGTTTTTTACAGTTAAACATCATACATTCCTCATTTTTATTTGTGATAGTCGTATTGCACTAGTATCTAGTACGTATAGTAGCTCATCCATGCCCTCAAAAAAAAAAAAAAAAAAATCTCTGTATTACATACTTTGAATACATGGGACAAATAAAAAAATTACTGGTAATTCAAAAGCAGTAACATAAATCAACACTCTAACCTAGTTGAATTGCAAAGTGACAACCCCCTCCTTTACTTTGTTGTTCTTGGAAGGGAGAGAATTGGAGCTATGGAGAATGTTCCTTAGGAATATAGAAGAAGCCCGACTTTGATGAAGTTTTTTTTTTTTTGAAATTGCTTCTTTAATTCTGCACTTTTTACTCAACATGCTTTATTTTTTTTTTCTTCTTTTTGGCTGGTTGATGCAAATGTATAAAGTCACAATACAATAAAAATAAAGCCACAATACTTTATTTAAATCTATATGTAATACTAAACTCAATGACTGTGCAGTGGAAATCATTTTTTGGGGGTGTTTAGGCAAGTGACGAGAAACAATCACATGATCTTTTAAAATAGAGAGAAAAGCTTCAAACTTGTATCCAACTAAGTGGATCATTATGAGCTAATGTAGGGAGTGCAAAAACTTATATAAGACAGTTTTATTCGGTAAGACTACTAAGTTGTTAGACAAAAAAAAATTAATTAAATCAATGAACCTAATACTTAAAGAAAACTTACAGATAGTTGATGGTACAGTCTTACCGTAAGACGATCTTATCGAAGATTAGTTATATAGGAAGAGAAGCTCTAGAAAAAAGTATGGTGTGGGGTGTGCCAAAATGTACAAAAAGCTAAGTCATGTACTCAGATGTACATTAAAATTAACTAATAATAAATTTATAGATTTTTCATTTATATTGGAAAAAAGTTCATTTCTACTATGGGCTTATACAAGTAGTGCATGCTCACCCCATATCTCCACCCCCAAGATAGAGAAATTTATCTGTGTTCTAAATAGAAAACTCTAACTTAATGAAAATTTAGGATTAGATATTGTGAAAATATATCTAACGTTATCTCTTGATTATAAATCATTAAATCTCATGCATGCAACAATACTACTAGATCGGCATAGAAATGGCTTATATACCCCTTGAATGGACAAAAGACAAATAAAGAGAAAAAGGAGATCGATGATGGACCTATTTAAATGTTACCATCTTAATTAGACTTGGGGGGGGGGGGGGGGGNNNNGGGGGGGGGGGGGGGGGGATACGGTCATAATTAAGGACCACAACACATGAATTGAATATGATATGATGACGTCCAAATTAAAACACAGATTATTGAAGGAAAAATAAGCTACTTGAAGAAGATATATGCATTAATTCAGCTTTTCTTACTTATCATTGCAAAGATAGATACGAATCCTTTCAATCATCCATCCACAATTCCACATTATGTGAATCTTATAGTTAGCGCGTTACTACTATTATTATACCCCTTTTTTTGCATTATTTTTTTTTTCTGGGCCTATATGAATCCTTCCATCCAAGAACGACGGTGGCATACTTACTTAGTGACACCAACGTACAACTAAGTATATACTCCGTATATGGTGCACCCAGAAGCACGCACACTAAATAGTTGTCTCGGTTTGACAACCTCTCAATCGAACGGTAGGTGCGCGACTGCACGTTACATATCTGTCATATATAAAAGACATCAGTATATTGCTTTGCTGAGAATGTTATATTGCTCCCTTTGTTTTAATTTATTCTTTTGATTTATTTTACTATAATATCAAGTTTTTATAATATTTACAAATACAAAATTGAAGTTATAAGCGTTATAAAATGTGTATTGGCAAAAGTGTATAAATGAAATGTAAAAAATAAAATGAAACGGATGAAGTGGAACAAAAGGACCAGTATTAACTTTCAAGTATATCGATCAACAGTGATCGATATTGAGAATGAAATTAATGAGCGATGAATGAAGAAAAAAAAGAAACAAATTACTCCGTATAATAATTATGAAAAGTAACATACATATTACTCCCATATACAGGCGAGGTCTTGAATAAAACATCAAACCCATCACCCACGTCACCACGTGGGTTTACTCTCTCAACCAGAATGTTTGTTCACAATCTTAAGCAGGCCTTTTTAGTGATAGAATGAATAACTACACACGACGTCCTACGTGAATAAATATCTAATTTAATTACTTAGTATATAAGTCAAATCTTAGTAGTCTACTTTGGCAAGTGTATTTCAATCAATTTATATTACAAGTTGCTAGAATTTAAGGGGAAATTCCTAGTATCTAACTGTTAGATACAAATGCACATTTTGTATTTAACATGTCAATTTTGATAAATATAATAAACTTTGAAGGGAAATATCACAGATGTTTGCATATACTAATGGTACACATATACGTAATATTTGTATAAGTGTGCCTTTAGTACCCCTCAAAGTTATTTAAATTTGCCAAATTAACCTGTTAAATGTAAAATTTACATCTAACAATTAGATATTAGGAATACCTCGAATTTTAGGTTACCTTAAATGATTAGAAGTATTGGAATATGAATTTAGATGAAATTTCAACCCAAAAACTATTATAAATTGAGTTATTATCAAAGATAAAATCTCAAAGATATAGGTGCTAAAATGATAGGTTGTACGTCTTATTAGTTTAACTTCACCTAATCAATTTAATCAAGCTCTTTTATCAGTTTTTGCTAGTGCTGTCAAACATAGCCTATTACTATAACTATCACTAAATCTTAAACTTATAGCACAACAAAACTATCCAACTTTTGTCAATGAAATAATACCGAGTGTGTAGGATTTGAACATGTACGTGATATATTATTGTACTTATCGTAGAATTTAATTAGGGAAAAAAGGTAGGTGAATCCAAGAGAAAGAACCTATCTAATTCATCAATATGATAAGCATTTTAGTTTTTAAGACGTAAATAAATATGCTAAAAATGTAAATATAGTATGTGCAATGAATTAAGCAAAGATTTTGCATGTCCAAATTAATGCCATATTATTGGGAATATATTTGAAGTTTATCCACTACAAAAAAAAAGTGAAATTAGCAACCACTGAAATTGGTTGCTAAGCATGGAAAATCGATTGCTATTATGCTTAGCAACTAAATTGTTAACCGAATATGCTAGTTGCTATATAGGTGGTAGCCATTGAAATTTAGCAACCAATTGTTTGTAAATTTGGTTGCCATTTAGCAACCAACTAAAAATTCGTTGCCAATTATAGCAACCATTTTTTATATTTGGTTGCCACACTAGATGTTAACTTTCCCTATCTAACAACCAAATTATCAGTTTTCGTTGCCAAATAGCAACCAAATCTGACAATTTTGGTTGCCAAATTTTTCAAAAATGTTTAAAGAAATAGTCTCTACTCTTAACTATCAACTTCCCAAGGAAGTCACCCATCCTAACACTACTCTTGATCGAGCATGCTTAACTTTCGAGTATCTTAGTACATAAGCGACCTAAAAGGAAGATGTATCTTTTTACCAATAATAGTATAGCAAATGTTTTTAAAGCAATCATGGATAAGCTTAGCAACCAGTTTTTTGATATTTGGTTGCCAATTAGCAACCAATTAAAAATCATTTGGTTGCCAAGTTTTGTGCATAAGCTTAGCAACCATTTGTTTTTTTTAAATTTGGTTGCCATTATTTAGTAGCAACCAATTTAAAACCATTTGGTTGCCAATTTTAGTGCATAATTTTAGCAACTATTTTTTTTATAATTGGTTGCCAATTAGCATCCATTAAAAAATCATTTGGTTGTCAATTTTGGTGCATAATTTTAGCAACTATTTATTCAATATTTGTTGCCAGTTAGCAACCAAATATAAATCATTTGGTTGTCAATTTTAGTGCATAAATTTAACAACCATTTTTTTGATATTTTGTTGCCAAATTTGCAACCAATTTAAAATGGTTGCCAAAATCGATTTCTAAATTGACTTATTTTTGTAGTGATCTAATGTGAGAAAATGCTTAATTAGTTTCAAGATCGATGTTTAAATTGTGAATATAAAAACCTCGAAACCTTATCTCAAAAAAAAAAAGAAAAAAAAAACGTCATTCATTTCTTGACAGTAGCATTGTGGAAATTACAAGTTTATTTTTATTTATTGAGTAAAGAAAGTTATAGAAAATGATTTAGGGTTTTAAAGTTTCCAAGGCTAGCTAGCTATAATCACCAAATAAACCGAAACGCTACAAAATTTTGGTAGATAAAGTATCCTACAAAATAATTGTAGATCTTTCCACTAAGTTAAGACGGACAAAAATATCGTTATCTTGTCCATCACCATTGCTAGAATATAATAACGAAACATGCATGCACTCGGGATATCTTTCATTAATCATAATCCACTTTAATATCGTCCGCTTATCTGACTGCAATGTCTATACCATTTACATGGTGCTCCAAATTAGTATTTTATGGGTAATAATTTGTAAATGACTAAGGGTATGTTTACTTTAACTGAACTGAACTGAGTTGATAGGAGCTGAACTGAACGTTTTTATTAAGGATTAATGGTTAGCAAAATAAAAGAAGAGCTGAATTGAACTGAACTGATTTTAATCTGAAGTAAACAGGCCCTAAATGGGGGTTTACCCTTCAAATCAATTGTAACTAGGGGTGTGCACAATCGTAAATTTTCCGATCCGGAAATTCGGATTTCCGGATTTTCAGAACCAGAAAAATTGATTCCATATCCGTTCCGGAATTCCGGATTTTGTTTTCCTTAAAAATCCAAAATCCTATTTTTTTAAAAAATCCATTCCGTATCCAATCCGGTTTCCGGTTTTAAAATCCGAATATCTAGTCTGTTTTTTCCGAATTTCAAAAGCAGACCGGATATCCGGATTTTCGGAACGGAAAATCAGAACGAAAATTCGAAAACGGAATTTTTTGCACGCCCATAATTGTAACATATGATCTTAAAATATTTGTGGTTTCTATAGTTAGACGCAATTATCTAGCTCATCCTTACTACAAGACTCAATTTATTGTTTGACTTACCATTCAAAGTCNCATTTCTTGACAGTAGCATTGTGGAAATTACAAGTTTATTTTTATTTATTGAGTAAAGAAAGTTATAGAAAATGATTTAGGGTTTTAAAGTTTCCAAGGCTAGCTAGCTATAATCACCAAATAAACCGAAACGCTACAAAATTTTGGTAGATAAAGTATCCTACAAAATAATTGTAGATCTTTCCACTAAGTTAAGACGGACAAAAATATCGTTATCTTGTCCATCACCATTGCTAGAATATAATAACGAAACATGCATGCACTCGGGATATCTTTCATTAATCATAATCCACTTTAATATCGTCCGCTTATCTGACTGCAATGTCTATACCATTTACATGGTGCTCCAAATTAGTATTTTATGGGTAATAATTTGTAAATGACTAAGGGTATGTTTACTTTAACTGAACTGAACTGAGTTGATAGGAGCTGAACTGAACGTTTTTATTAAGGATTAATGGTTAGCAAAATAAAAGAAGAGCTGAATTGAACTGAACTGATTTTAATCTGAAGTAAACAGGCCCTAAATGGGGGTTTACCCTTCAAATCAATTGTAACTAGGGGTGTGCACAATCGTAAATTTTCCGATCCGGAAATTCGGATTTCCGGATTTTCAGAACCAGAAAAATTGATTCCATATCCGTTCCGGAATTCCGGATTTTGTTTTCCTTAAAAATCCAAAATCCTATTTTTTTAAAAAATCCATTCCGTATCCAATCCGGTTTCCGGTTTTAAAATCCGAATATCTAGTCTGTTTTTTCCGAATTTCAAAAGCAGACCGGATATCCGGATTTTCGGAACGGAAAATCAGAACGAAAATTCGAAAACGGAATTTTTTGCACGCCCATAATTGTAACATATGATCTTAAAATATTTGTGGTTTCTATAGTTAGACGCAATTATCTAGCTCATCCTTACTACAAGACTCAATTTATTGTTTGACTTACCATTCAAAGTCAAACTCCACTAATAGAGTATGAAATATACTTAATTCTTAGCCTCAAATTTATTTATTTATTTTTTTTTTTTTGAGGTCACTCTTTGCCTAAAATATAAAATATACTTAATAATGGATACAATTTTTTAGCATCCACATTTCAACCCTAATAAACTAAAATTTTCATGTGAGAGGGCATTATATATACAATTTGGGGCATTTTAATAATTTTATCCTTTCAATGTGATTATATACTCCAGGTATATGATCTATATTATGCCAACATGATTATATAACCATGTTAGCTAGTTTTGACCATGTTAGTATCGGATAAAATTATATTAAAATGGTAAATTTACTATTTTACTCTTAATGATGGTCACATTTAGATTGTGGCTGATTATTCCTCTACTTCCGAGTTTTTACATTCTTAAGAAAATTGCACCACCACGGCACCACTCGACCCATGTTAAGTGGATACTGGATAGGGCAACACGGCCTAAACACATTCTCTTTACCTATCACATGATAACTTGTTGAACCTCGTGGATTAACAATTTAGTGAATTGTCACATATTGAAGAAAAACGAGAGATCAAATTAGTTTATAGGCCTAAGAATTACTCCTCCTATTCCCAATTAGTTTTAAAATAGAACCTCGTTAGCCTTGTAGACTGGTTGACCCTTCTCCTCGTTGCTGGATTATCTGGACCCTTTAACATAAAATTTAACATATCTTTTATTAGCACAACTAGTTAATCATAGAATAGTCGATTTTGACAACGTCGAATTGACGGTTGCCTAATTTGACATAATTTTTTTTTCCTTAATGAATTCTTTCTAATATTTGTGGCTGTATTAGTTGTTTCGTCACGACGTAGTTAAAAAAGAAAAATATAAAAAATTAAGGAACGCCAAAAACGCATAAATAAGAACCACTTTAGAGAGAGAGGGGGGGAAGAAGTGAAAGTCGCATCAATCCAAGTCATGAGATGCCAACGGTCGGCTAAAATCATGGTGCCCAACCTTAATAAGATATACCGCTACGTGTGCTTGTGGGCCCCACAATTTGATTTAATCCACATCAGTACATTACTGATTAGTGAATGTTCTACTATTTGTTAATATCATATCAGTTAATTATGGTATAAAAAGGTGATTAAATGGATGGTTTGCTTAACCATGCTAATTTTCATCACTACCATCATTATGATCCATGCACTAGTTACTATTATACTCCACTTTCAACACCATCATTGTTATGAATAGAAACTGTAGTTTGATATGAGCCAAAGTGGTTTAGTCAAATGTTCTAAGCTTTGCCTTTTTTGTATTAATTATTGTTCCATGTATACCGTAAAAGCTAGCCTTCTCTAGCAAGAAATGAGCTCGTGAAGTAAAGTTGCATATTTTTAATTAGGGCAATAATGTTAGTGTGATTAGATGTTCAATTAGCAACACGCCGCAACTTCATTAGCAACATAATAGAATGAATGAATTTTACTAACCTAAGTAAAATTCAACACATACTAGTAGTGCTAGATGCTGTCGTAGACCCACACACATAGTGTTGGGATAGAGCTATATTCTTTTGAACTAATACATTATATAACTTACGCAACAATGAATTAAAAGTTAAATATATGCCTAAAGTCGTTCAATCCATTGGTAATTTTGACCTTATACAAAAGATAGATCAAACGGAAATCATTAAGGACTACTATAGCTAGCATGAATGGAATTCATAATTAATTCTCTATTCTCAACAGTATTTTTGTGCGTTTGCTTAAGAAATTAAAAGCCTCAATTAATTAGCTTCAGCGATGAAGATGGAAAAAATAATTATTACCAAAAGTGATTATTCTTTGTTAAAACTGGCTAACATGATATGATGTAGGTGAAGATGAATAGGTAGTTAAAGTTTAAAAGGTGCAGTGGATATACTTGCAAAGGTGGATGGCCAAAAGTTGAAAGATATCTTATTTCACCAATTCACCTTCAATTTGCTAAAATGCTTACTTAATTATTAAGCTGAACTTGCAGTAAAATTGGTAGTTAAAGCTTAAAATTTATTCTTCAATATGCATATACTGAATGAGAATAATGAGATGCATTGTTTTGCTTGATCTGAGCCATTATTGAGCACGTGCAAAAGGAACTAAGATTAATTAACAGTACAATTTTCAATGCCACACTTTAAATTGAATGAATTAAGAAGAATTAGCAAAAGTTGAAGGTGATTATGCATGGAATCGAATATAGCCTGCTTGATTTCATTAATTTAAATTAGAATAATTATAGTATCAAGCACTCTAACTAAACCTTTCTTTTTGTACATGTATTTGATTAGTTTTACCTCTTTTTTTTTTTTTTCCTAAATCTTTATGTATACCTATATCATCGTTTGGACTCTTTTTAATTTTCTCACGGTTTAAGGGCTTGTTTACTTCATCTTAAGTTCAGTTCAGTTCAGCTCTTTTTTTATTTTGCTACTCATTAATCCTTTATAAAAATATTCAGTTCAGTTCAATTCAGTTCCACTGTTTTCAGCTGAAATAAACAGGCCATAAGTTACATAATATTTCAATTTTTAGTTAGCTTAGCACATTTTAGTCATTTAATTTATACTCGAAGGTACTACCAAGTATTGGCCTTGTTAGACAGTTGAAAGTTAGCTACTTAGCTAGGTTAATAAAATGCTAATTCACGTGTTGATCGATGATCGTTTCATCAGACAATATATAATAAAAAGAAAATGGGTAAGCTAAGCTACTGTAGATAGTAATGGAAACACAAATATATAAAATAAAATAAAAAAGAAAAATAGAAGGTGAGGCATCCAGGTAGAAGGGGATTGGTTGATGGTGGTGCAGGAATCTAATTCCCTGACAGATGGACCCACTATGTATGTCCTTTTGCAAATTTTCATGCAAATTAAAGCACTCCATGCATCTCTCTTCATTTTTCATTTTTTATTTTTTGTAGTTGGAAAGTTGAGGTTACAGCAGCTTTAGCCCTATTCCATGACCCCTTTCTCCCCACACATCATAACCACCTCCCTAATTATCATCTTCTTTTAATTAGCACCATGTAATCATACATAAACAAGCTTAATTATCCATAGCAAGTTAGCAACAAACCAACAACGCCCAATCAAGATACTTTAAAATGTCCATAAACTTCTCCTTATCTAATAAGCATTGTTAATTACTTGCATTTGTTACACTTAACTTTTATGTATCTTTATGATTTTAGATTTTTAGGCCTTACGATACTACTTCTTGTTGAATGGTCCAATGCCAATGTCTATATATGGATATATTGATCAATTTGCATACATAAATACAAGAAAGGACTCAATATTCATAACTGAACACTTTAATTAATATGTAGTTATGTATTGTGTTCGCTAAAAAAGATAATTGAGTATAGGTTGTAATGTTGTATAGCGCATACCCATCGATTCAAAAGAATGATAATGTTATTTCAATCGAACCCCATGACCAGATAATTGATCAATAATCTAATATTAGGTACTATTTAATTAGCAACATTCATCAAATCCTAAATATAATAATTTCAATGTAGCTAAAACAAAAAGTCCCCAATAATAGATAGATAGATAGATACGAGTAGATAGGAAGAGAGGTATAGTTTTTCGAGAAGAAATATCCTCCGTAGATGAAATGCATGGTTCTGCGTTCCCACACAGTAGTACACTGGCAATAGAAGATACCTTTGTCTCTCTATGGCATGCCCTCTTCTACATACCACTGTTTAATTTATAGATAACATGCATTAGTGCTTGGCTGCGCTGTGCATTAGTTTTTTTTTTTTTTTTTATATAAATTGAATTAAATAATAAAGAAAATAAAAATGAAAATACTGCTATTGAAATTGCAGCAATAACGAACACTAAGCTGCTTTTGATCGATAATCTGATGAGGATCAACCGCGTGACACATGATATCTGACATTAGAGTGAATTGGAATCCAAGCCCTGGAAATATAAGCTCCTTTCTTTGATTCTGCTTTAGAGTGTTAGATAGATTGAGAGTGATGTATACATGGCAGTACGTTCATAGCGCGCCCAGGGCTACATGGTAGCGCAGTACATACGTAGTGCCGACGGTTACAGAAGCAATACGGTAATATATAGATGAGATTCAAGAATAGATTTGTGTTTTTTTCCTACAAGTATGTGCACTTTATGTACACACTTGAGTTAAGTCTTACTCGATCTTTTAAAATGAATGAAGTTGAACTAGATTGTAAAGAATTGAATCTTCGAGTAGACATGTGTCAATATATAGGAGATAAAAAAAATTAAATAGAAATTCAGTCTTATTGAACATGACATTTTTCTTGATGACAATAGAACATGACATTACTTCTTCGGTTTCAAAATTAAAGTTATCATTTATGCCCATGATCAATCACTAACATATTTCACGCTACGCTCTCATGGTCTCATTAGTTGATAGAGTATAAAACCAATTCCTGGGCCACAATCACAAACTTAAGCTTTTGGTTGAGTTGGTCCTCTAATATGGTATCAGCGCCAACGTGACACAAAAGTCACGGGTTCAAATCTCATCCGATCCACCCCTCCCTTCTAAGTGGAATTATTCAGCGCAGGGTATGAGGGGTCCATACTGCATCCACAGCTCTCGTGTGAGGGGGCGTGATGGAATATAAAACCGGCCAATTCCTGAGCCACAACCATCAGCTTAAGTTTTTTGTTGAGTTAGTCTTCTAATATCAGTTAATGTCCAAGTCTAAATACAATTGTGTGAAACAATAAGAGATTGCATGTATAACATCGATCATCATAATGTAAATGCATGACCTTGTAATCGCATATAATCAACTTAACATCCAGCATATGCCCTAAAAGCTAGTAGACATGTGTCAATATATAGGAGATAAAAAAAATTAAATAGAAATTCAGTCTTATTGAACATGACATTTTTCTTGATGACAATAGAACATGACATTACTTCTTCGGTTTCAAAATTAAAGTTATCATTTATGCCCATGATCAATCACTAACATATTTCACGCTACGCTCTCATGGTCTCATTAGTTGATAGAGTATAAAACCAATTCCTGGGCCACAATCACAAACTTAAGCTTTTGGTTGAGTTGGTCCTCTAATATGGTATCAGCGCCAACGTGACACAAAAGTCACGGGTTCAAATCTCATCCGATCCACCCCTCCCTTCTAAGTGGAATTATTCAGCGCAGGGTATGAGGGGTCCATACTGCATCCACAGCTCTCGTGTGAGGGGGCGTGATGGAATATAAAACCGGCCAATTCCTGAGCCACAACCATCAGCTTAAGTTTTTTGTTGAGTTAGTCTTCTAATATCAGTTAATGTCCAAGTCTAAATACAATTGTGTGAAACAATAAGAGATTGCATGTATAACATCGATCATCATAATGTAAATGCATGACCTTGTAATCGCATATAATCAACTTAACATCCAGCATATGCCCTAAAAGCTAAACTCAAAATAAAAAATAATTAAATTTAATACTCAATAATAAAAAAAAAAAAATATACACAGAGGAATAAAAAAAGAAAATATTGTTTCCAATGTACTATAAGTGGCAGAAACACGGGAGCTTAGTATCTGCTAGAAGATCATCATCATCTTTAAATGTGCTGTCTGATTAAAAAATAAAAGCTATACATCCTAAAATTATTACCAAAAATTAAAATAAAGTTAACATGTTGCCATCCTCAATAATATCTACTCGTACTAATTAGACCCTACAAATATATATACGCCTCATTTTGTCCTTAATCATACAATTAATGTTATACAAGTATATTAACATAGCATATATATTAATTAAAACATAAAGCATCTACTTTTAAGCTAATCAATTAATAGAGTAAAAATGTTATCTTATGAGATCGCACATCTAATATAAATTATGCCATGCAAATGCATAAACTTCTAGGGACTGCGGCCATGCTAATGAAAAAGCTTGTGGTTGGATATTGTTTTTGTACGGCAATATGTTTTATTTTTACTATATAAGCAGGAATCTAGAATCCTTCATCAATACTCCACCTTTGTTAAATATTTTTGCTGAAAAAATTCAGAATTTTTATGGAGAATTTACAGAACACAAAGTTGCTTTACTCCTTTTATATATATAATAGAAAGCATACTATAAAGACAGAATTTTGATTATTTTATATGGATATTTAGTTTAATATTGTGTTTTGATCGTGTGCTTAATTTGAAGTAGTGCATAATTGAAAATTCCAACAGCAATTTTTAATGAAAGAAATAATGTCATAATTTGCGATTTGATTTATTTTCATAACGTAAGAAAGCTCCAATACATTGATTGGTATGAGGTTTTGAACCTCTGATCTCATCATGGATCAAGCCAACAAAAGAGAAGGTCGAGTTATTGCTCCATGCCTTACTCCTTAATTGCAATTTTATTGAAAATCCATTATGAATTTATGTACTAGGTTTGTTAGTTAAGAAAATAATAGGAGTAACCTACAAAGATTTTAGTAGTATAAGTTTTGCAGATTGATGATTATGAAAATGTGTTAATGTGAAAGGCGATTGAATTTTTCTACGCTAAAAAAGATAATCATTTATCTTCTTTGTCAAAAAAAAAAAAAAAAAAAAAAAAGAGGAAAGAGAGAGATTAGTATTATTTTATTATTTTTTTTGTGGATTTTTCACCTAAATCTTAGTACATCACTGCTTTCACGCGACTTTTGAGTTTTTTTTCCCATTTAAAGGCTTGCCCCCACCTTTAAGTATCCGCTTCTGCCTTTAATTCCCACAATTTTACTACTCCTCCTCCTTTCTCTTTCAAATTTGAATGCATTTGCCATTTGGACCATTATCATTTTAACTCTTTATTGTCATGACAATTGACAAGTACAATTCTATTGTTACCGTATTCGCTATGTTGTAAGACCGTGGAACTTTTTACTTTAGCACTATTAATTGTGTATTGTTTTATGCTTTTTACGATACAAATTAAGGAGTATAATAATAAAGCAAATAGTGTGGCGATATTTTGGTGATGTAGACATTTGAAATGGCGAAAAGGGTTACTACTTGTAGCAAAATTTGTTTGATCGTATCTAAGTGTGTGGGGAACAACTTCTCCATGTATATCAACTACTGTGTAGCAAGTAGGAACGTTGTAGTATGACGTCTCATTAATTAGGAAAATCAGTAGCTTGGATTATTAAACTTTAGCTAATTAAGTTAGTGACATCTTGTTGGGTACAGCAAGAACTTTAGCTAAATACAAGAAGCAAAATAAAAGTATGAGATTATGATTAAGATATATACCACAGCAAGTATTCTTCAGAACATGAGTGCATGTGAATGTAGAGACTTAACAGAATAAAACCAAAAACTTACAGGGTGGTCCAACAACAGGTTTTTAACATTTTATTTACCTGTAGATTAGGATTTTGGCTGATTGTAGGACTAATATTATCCTGATAGAGTCATATATCTCTTAAATCTTAATACTTTTTCCATTTTTTATTGTTTACAATGATTGACATAAAATAGAGATAAAAAATAATATCTAATTGTCGCAAAAAAATACCAACCCATGGGTGTAAATGTTAATTTGGAGTAGTACATTTATTTGCAATTTCAAACAAAAATGAATTATTAAAGTTTTGTGGGGAGCACAAATTTGACGAATGTATTTGTTTTTTTGTTGGAAGAACTAGCTAAATGAAATAACAAAAATGGTTTAAAGTAAAGTGGCAGGCACTTGCATGGCAGTTGGCACTATGCTTTGGCAGTTCAGTGAGTTGGTTACTGTACAATTCATTCAAGTGGCTCTGAGTTTATTGGAAATGGTTTGAACCATGGAATTCAGAATTTGGTTATCCCTAGTTAAATGGACCCACACCAATCATTCAATTTCTTAGGGTTTTACATGCACAGAGCATTACAATTGTCACCTTACTCACATCGTTACATAACATGTTTGTGTTGAACTGTTAATTGACTTGTATATTGTTGGTACGGGTTAAGAATGATGATGATTTTGCATGTGAACGATGAGTTTATTCAAATAGATGAAATGTAGAAAGATTTAAATATTTGAATGTATCAATTCTTTATCCTTTTCTTTTCTATATTATTTCCGACTTTCGACCGTCAAATGAGCATATTCTAATTACTAACTAGGGGTATTCTCCATTATAACTCAAACTACCGAATCGAGCATGCCTAGGCATATTAAAATAAAATCATTTAAGGTAGTAAAGGATGTTTTAGAAGGTATATGATGGATTGATGTACAACATGCGATATATAGCAACAGTTATCTTAATAGAATGTCTCATTGCTTTTTTTTTTTTGGCCGATTTAGGCTATTTTAGTAAATAAAAAAATCAGCTAATACTTTTTTGTAGAAAGAAGACCGGTAGAAGGAAAACACAATAGTGAAGTGATTAAATGAAAGGAAGCGATAACAAAGAAATTTCAAGTGATTCTGTATTCCTTTTGTTTTGTTAAAACAAACATGAGAATATAAAGTTACGTTATTTTTACTTCTTTGTCTTCCCTTCGAAAAAAAAGTCTATAATTTTATACCTTGTTTTTATTAATTGAATTGAAATGTGCTGAAATACCGAATGACTTAAAATAATGGCATAAAGTCGAAATTTTTTAAAAGGTTATCAACTAATTGAACTAAATTGGAATTAAAAAAAAAAAAAAACATGAGCAAGAAATTTTTATGATGAGTTGAATAGTCTTTTAATCTACACCTCTAGCTCACAACAATGGCACCACACATCCTTCATACCAGTTGTCAAATAGCTAGATTGGCAAATGACAACAGACGAATAAAAATTTCATCCATCTTTTTTAACTTAGTCGTATTTTTATTTGTCTAGCTAATTTATCAAACCTTGAGTCATTTTATATTGTAATACTTTGTATCAAACTTATTTGTGACAAACAAATCTTATTAGTGCCCCATCGAATTTGTTTACTATTTGAAAATTTTGCCTCTTTTTAATTTAATAATTTTATTTAAACTTGTTTTGATTTTGTCCCTTTTAATAAATATAGAAAGTACGATGAAAAGATATAATAGTCAATTGTAGATGAGGAGCTTCTATAATTAATCTCTGGATAATGCTTAGTTGTATCGTTGAAAGGGAAACTTAGAGATAAATATTAAACCTGCTAACATATTGATTATATATTTTTCAAATGACGTTGGACTGTCAATCTCAGTCGTGTATCGTGTTAATTTAGTTGATGCAATATATCTTAAAATTGTTTAGTTGAAGCGAGCTCATCATAATCTTGCGCTAGAAATGCGTGTCAACACATTTTTGACAGACTATTTATAATAATCATTAGTTCATGACAGCCTAACATTTTATTGAGGATTTACCAACAATTTAGGATTACAATGTGAAAAGGTGTAATAATATTCATATAGGATACTATGATGGCAATGATCAATAAATTACGAGTACTATGAAATTAGTATCCAACTCTCATGTCTTAGATATTCAATCTGTCATTATTTACTTGCTACAAGTACATTTCTTTTTGCATGGTTTTCGATCAAGACTTAGTTTTAATCGTTATAACTTTAACTATATATTCACTTAAATTATAAAAATTAGATATTATTCCGTAATATACTTCACATTGTGACAAATAACAATATCTCATTTCTATTAGATAAAATTTAGTTCTTTCATTGTAAAATTAGATCAGTGTAATGTATAACAGCCTTTAATCACATAAACTGCAGAGTATCTGACAACTTGACTTAACATTTCTATTCAGTCTTCCTTACAAGTTTAACATAATGATTAAAAAAACTCAAATAAATACAATCTTTGTTTCAAATTTATACAAAAATCATTATATATTCCAAAAAAATCTTAGTGCACTTAGGTAAAAAGGGTCAATTGCTATGATCATTTGAGGCTTTATTCTTGTATTATTATTTCTCTATACTCGTATGTTTTATGGGAATTTATGATTTGATTAAATGCAATTGAGCAAACTCGCTTATGTATTGTTACAGGCTTACAGGCATATAAGTATACAACTACGACGAAATCAACATTGGGCCATTCACAATCAGATGAAAAGGGTGGGTCCAAATGAACAAGATTGGCAGCCAGCTAGCCAGTTTTAATGATGATTTAATAAAATAAAACTTTACGCCGCCATTTATGCTAATCTTAATGAACGTGAAGCATGGCTTTGAATAGCCCTTATTTACATTTTTTATTTAAAGGCCCAAAGTATTATTTTAGCCCAATGATATAGCTTATTGTTTTCAGTCTTACCCAACCTCCCATTCTCCCACCACCACGTTAAGTTCATTTTCAAAAAACTAGTTATTTTACTCTTTCAAGTGATTTAAGAATCAATCACACTGGTCTTTTTTGGTCTTCCATGACCAACTTATAGCCTTTTGAGTTTTGATCTCCAACAAGATATTTGAGGTCCCTATTTTGACTATAGAGGTATTGTGTAAAAGTTTCGATATTTTTTTTTTCCTAAGACCCTGAAACCTCTGAAACTATGGATAACCTTTATATTCATCTTTCGGAGAGCTGTCCTAGGCCCCGTCTAGTTTCCACCCTTTTTTTAATCGAGTGTTCTTAGTGAACTTAAGACCTCCGCATTTGATTTTTGTGCTCAAAGACTTGTTATGTTCTCTATTTAGACATATTCAGAAAAAGGCAACACTTTTCGATCCCATGGATTGTCTTATCACGTTTTAAACCCTGAAAAGATGCTCAAAGTTCCTAACTGACAAAAAAATAACGTGCAAAATTTTTTCAAGACTCCGAACCCTCAAAAAACCATGAATATATCTTTTTCTTGGCTTCAAAGGCTATTTCGGGGTCCACCCTTCTATTTCTTGTCTTAATTTTTACCACATTTTCTTAGTAACCTAAGATTCCCCACGCTTTGTTTCAGTCTCAAAATTTTATTATGTAAACTTTTCAAAGAGATTTCGAAAAAGGGTTATACGTTGTCTTCTTCGCTCTCGTGGGACCATTTTATCACCTAGTGTTCTCTACTCAAGGTCCTTATTATGACCAATTGACCATAAAGGCACCGTGTAAAATTTTGACAGTTTTCAAGACCTTGAAATACTTAAATTGCGAATAATAGCCTTTATTTTCAGCTTTCGTAGGGTTGTCCCTGCCCCGTCTAATTTTTGCCTTTTTTTTGCTTAGTGTTCTTGGTGAACCTAGGGGCTCCCACGTTTGGTTTTAACCCTAAAAAAACTTGTTATATTTCCTTTTAGTGAGATTTTGAGAAACACACCATTTGTTCTATTTTCTCTCCCCGACTGTCTTATCGCTTTTGGAACATTAGCATCTGGCTCGAGTTTTTTATTTTGACCGTAGTGGCACCATGTATAATATTTGTCATTTTTTTTCATGATCCCAAACCTCCGAAAATTGTGTATAATACCTTTGTTTTCAGCTTTTGTAGTTACGTCTAGGATCACATCTAGTTTTTTGCCCTATCATTTTACCTAGTGTTCTTGGTAAACCAGGATCTCCCATGTTCGATTTCGGCCCACAAAAAACTTGTAATGTTCCCCTTTTCATAGAGGTTCCGAGAACGACCATATGGTCTTCTTCGCTTTTTCGGGACTGTATAGTTACCTTATGAACCTTGAAAATCTACTCGGTAATATGCAGCAACATTCATTTTTTATTTTGGAACCTCCGAATTTGTGGAATATAACCTTTGTTTTTTCAACTCATGATTTGCCGATAAAACAAGTCCAAAGTGATGTCACTTCCAAGCATCATCTAGTTTCCCTAAATTTTACCAATTGTATATGGTGAGATTATGACCCCATAAATTCAACTATGGAAGGACGCTGTGTATACATTGCAGCAACAAGAGCCTCCAAAATTGTGGATAATAACCTTTGTTTATTACTAACGGAGGTTTGTCGCAGGCCTCATCTACTTTCCGCCCTATTTTTTGCCAATTATTTTGAGTAGGCCTATGATCGCCCCCCCACGTTTGGTTCAAGAACCAAGTAACTTGTTATGTTTCCTTTCAGTGAGATTTGAAAAAAGGGCCACAATGATCTTTTTGCTCTCTCAAAACCGTCGTATCATCTTCTGAAATCGGGTACTCTAGCCCAGTATAAAGGACCTATATAGACCATTGGGGTTCCATGCCAAATTTCGGCATTTTTTTTTAGTTGTTGTCCCTGAAGCCTTCGAAATTATTGATAATGGATTCGTGAATTTATGGGGTCATCACTCATGATGTTAAGTTGGGCCGTTCCTGTTGGCTGTGATGCTAAAAAATTAAAATTAGTGGGCTTTTGTCCTCGTGGTTATAGCAATATGAATATGCTCAACACTTTAGACTTTTGGGTTAGTAAAGTTTTATGAAGTGGAATATCTGTAGGGCTAAATAACGGCTTCAATCTTCGGATTGTAACGATCTATGGGCCCTCTAATTATTGGGTTAGATAAGCGCAAGAGAAGAGTTTCTGCAGGTTACGTATAACTGTACAAGGCCCTATAGTGAATAGCGTTCCTAGTCTTCCTACTGCAATTTGAACGAACTTGTCTATTCAACCCTCTCCCCAACAAATTTTGTAACTAAATTATTAATTTGTATTCACACATATAATTAGAAGTCATTTGTATTAATTAAGGTTAATAACATAAGATGAGTACAATATTGGCATATTGCTACTTAGTATTGTTTTCCTCTCGAATAATAGAGACACAAGACATGAGTTTGAATCTCATGAAACCCACCTTGTCAGATTACTTAAGCCCATTCACCAAAAGTGAAAGTGGTGCGGGTGAAAGTGGTGCAATAAGGACATCTCATCCTTAGGGAATAAAGGAGAGCTTTAATTTTCTTCACATCATTTGAGATTATATATGCCTCATTTAACCTTTTTATTTCCACTTTAATTAAGCTTTATACATAGCTCTTATTTTACTTTTCAAAAAAATTATAATTTGACACTACGGAATAATATATTACTCCGTATTAAATAAGTAGGCGTTTCCAAAAATAGTGTAACAAAATCTATGCATTTGTTATTTGTGTCACTAACTTTTAAATTAAACAACCACTAGCTTGAACAAAATACACATAGGGTTGCATTACTAGCATAAATGAAAACAATGAATACATCATTACTCACTAATCGTACGATGAGAGGGAAAAAATCTAGATAATTTATTTGTCTATCATGATTTAAAGTCTTTTGACCAATTATAGCGCAACTTTAGCAAGTGAATCATTGAAGCAAAAAATTTCCATAATCATAATTAGTTTCCAACAGTGAAACAGGCCACTCCTCATATTAGAAGATTAATGATTCATC
>PYUH01000120.1:3557504-3639170 GCA_016808085.1 Suaeda aralocaspica | reverse complement strand
GAAAAAGAAGATAAATGATTATCTTTTTTAGCGTAGAAAAATTCAATCGCCTTTCACATTAACACATTTTCATAATAATCAATCTGCAAAACTTATACTACTAAAATCTTTGTAGGTTACTCCTATTATTTTCTTAACTAACAAACCTAGTACATAATTCATAATGGATTTTCAATAAAATTGCAATTAAGGAGTAAGGCATGGAGCAATAACTCGACCTTCTCTTTTGTTGGCTTGATCCATGATGAGATCAGAGGTTCAAAACCTCATACCAATCAATGTATTGGAGTTTCTTACGTTATGAAAATAAATCAAATCGCCAAATTAGACATTATTTCTTTCATTAAAAATTGCTGTTGGAATTTTCAATTATGCACTACTTCAAATTAAGCACACGATCAAAACACAATATTAAATAAATTCCATATAAAATAATCAAAATTCTGTCTTTATAGTATGCTTTCTATTATATATATAAAAGGAGTAAAGCAACTTTGTGTTCTGTAAATTCTCCATAAAAATTCTGAATTTTTTCAGCAAAAAATTTAACAAAGGTGGAGTATTGATGAAGGATTCTAGATTCCTGCTTATATAGTAAAAATAAAACATATGCCGTACAAAACAATATCCAACCACAAGCTTTTTCATTAGCATGGCCGCAGTCCCTAGAAGTTTATGCATTTGCATGGCATAATTTATATTAGATGTGCGATCTCATAAGATAACATTTTTACTCTATTAATTGATTAGCTTAAAAGTAGATGCTTTATGTTTTAATTAATATATATGCTATGTTAATATATTGTATAAATTAATTGATGATTAAGGACAAAATGAGGCGTATATATATTTGTAGGGTCTAATTAGTACGAGTAGATATTATTGAGGATGGCAACATGTTAACTTTATTTTAATTTTTGGTAATAATTTTAGGATGTATAGCTTTTATTTTTAATCAGACAGCACATTTAAGATGATGATGGATCTAGCAGCATACTAAGCTCCCGTGTTTCTGCCACTTATAGTACATTGGAAACAATTTTCTTTTTTATTCCTCTGTGTATATTTTTTTTTTTTATTATTGAGTATTAAATTTAATTATTTTTTATTTGAGTTTAGCTTTTAGGGCATATGCTGGATGTTAAGTTGATTATATGCGATTACAAGGTCATGCATTTACATTATGATGATCGATGTATACATGCAATCTCTTATGTTTCACACAATTGTATTTAGACTTGGACATTAACTGATATTAGAAGACTAATCAACAAAAAACTTAAGCTGATGGTTGTGGCTCAGGAATTGGCCGGTTTTATATTCCATCAGCCCCCTCACACGAGAGCTGTGGATGCAGATGGACCCCTCATACCCTCGCTGAATAATTCCACTTAGAAGGGAGGGGGATCGGATGAGATTTGAACCCGTGACTTTTGTGTCACGTTGGCGCTGATACATATTAGAGGACCAACTCAACCAAAAGCTTAAGTTTGTGATGTGTGGCCAGGAATTGGTTTTATACTCTATCAACTAATGAGACCATGAGAGCGTAGCGGGAAATATGTTAGTGATTGATCATGGGCATATGATAACTTTAATTTGAAACCGAAGAAGTAATGTCATGTTCTATTGTCATCAAGAAAAATGTCATGTCAATAAGACTGAATTTCTATTTAATTTTTTTTATCTCCTATATATTGACACATGTCTATCGAAGATTCAATTCTTTACAATCTAGTTCAACTTCATTCATTTTAAAAGATCGAGTAAGACTTAACTCAAGTGTGTACATAAAGTGCACATACTTGTAGGAAAAAAACACAAATCTATTCTTGAATCTCATCTATATATTACCGTATTGCTTGTAACCGTGGCACTAGTATGTACTGCGCTACCATGTAGCCCTGGGCGCGTATGAACGTACTGCCATGTATACATCACTCTCAATCTATCTAACACTCTAAGCAGAATCAAAGAAAGGAGCTTATATTTCCAGGGCTGGATTCCATTCACTCTAATGTCAGATATCAGTGTCACGCGGTTGATCCTCATCAGATTATCGATCAAAAGCAGCTTAATGTTCGTTATTGCTGCAATTCAATAGCAGTATTTTAATTTATTTTCTATTATAATTCAATTTAATAAAAAAAAAAAAAAAAAAACTAATGCACAGCGCAGCAAGCACTAATGCAGTATCTATAAATTAAACAGTGGTATGTAGAAGAGGGCATGCCATAGAGAGACAGAGGTATCTTCTATTGCCAGTGTACTACTGTGTGGAACGCAGAACCAGCATTTCATCTACGGAGGATATTTCTTCTCGAAAAACTATACCTCTCTTCCTATCTACTCGTATATACTATCTATCTATTATTGGGGACTTTTGTTTTAGCTACATTGAAATATTATATTTAGGATTTGATGAAATTGCTAATTTAAATAGTACCTAATTTAGATTATTGATCAATTATCTGGTCATGGGGTTCGATTGAAATAAAATTATCTTCTTTGAATCGATGGGTATGCGCTATACAACATTACAACCTATACTCAATTATCTTTTTAGCGAACACAATACATAACTAAATATTAATTAAAGTGTTCAGTATGAATATTGAGTCCTTTCTTGTATTTATGTATGCAAATTGATCAATATATCCATATATAGACATTGGCATTGGACCATTCAACAAGAAGTAGTATCGTAAGGCCTAAAAATCTAAAATCATAAAGATACATAAAAGTTAAGTGTAACAAATGCAAGTAATTAACAATGCTTATTAGATAAGGAGAAGTTTATGGACATTTTAAAGTATCTTGATTGGGCGTTGTGGTTTGGTGCTAACTGCTATGGATAATTAAGCTTGTTTATGATGATTACATGGTGCTAATTAAAAGAAGATGATAATTAGGGAGGTGGTTATGATGTGTGGGGAGAAAGGGGCCGGCATGGAAGGGCTAAAGCGCTGTAACTCAACTTTCCAACTACAAAAAATAAAAAATGAAAAATGAAGAGAGATGCATGGAGTGCTTTAATTTGCATGAAAATTTGCAAAAGGACATACAAGTGGGTCCATCTGTCAGGGAATTAGATTCCTGCACCACCATCAACCAATCCCTTCTACCTGGATGCCTCACCTTCTATTTTTCTTTTTATTTTATTTTATATATTTGTGTTCCATTACTATCTACAGTAGCTTAGCTTACCCATTTTCTTTTATTATATATTGTCTGATGAAACGATCATCGATCAACACGTGAATTAGCATTTATTAACCTAGCTAAGTAGCTAACTTTCAACTGTCTAACAAGGCCAATACTTGGTAGTACCTTCGCGTATAAATTAAATGACTAAAATGTGCTAAGCAACAAAATTGAAATATTATGTAATTATGGCCTGTTTATTTCAGCTGAAACAGTGGAACTGAATTGAACTGAACTGAATATTTTTATAAAGGATTAATGAGTAGCAAAATAAAAAAGAGCTGAACTAAACGAACTTAAGATGAAGTAAACAAGCCCTTAAACCGTGAGAAAATTAAAAAGAGTCCAAACGATGATAAGGTACATAAAGATTTAGGAAAAAAAAAAAGAGGTAAAACAATCAAATACATGTACAAAAGAAAGGTTTAGTTAGAGTGCTTGATACTATAATTATTCTAATTTAAATTAATGAAATCAAGCAGGCTATATTCGATTCCATGCATAATCACCTTCAACTTTTGCTAATTCTTCTTAATTCATTCAATTTAAAGTGTGGCATTGAAAATTGTACTGTTAATTAATCTTAGTTCCTTTGCACGTGCTCAATAATGGCTCAGATCAAGCAAACAATGCATCTATTATCTCATTCAGTATGCATATTGAAGAATAAATTTAAGCTTTAACTACCAATTTACTGCAAGTTCAGCTTAATAATTAAGTAAGCATTTAGCAAATTGAAGGTGATTGGGAAATAAGATATCTTCAACTTTTGGCCATCCAACTTGCAAGTATATCCACTGCACCTTTTAAACTTAATACCTATTCATCTTCAACTACTCATATCATGTAGCCAGTTTAACAAGAATAATCACTTTTGGTAATAATTATTTTTTCCATCTTCATCGCTGAAGCTAATTAATTGAGGCCTTTAATTTCTTAGCAAAAGCACAAAATACTGTTGAGAATAGAGAATTAATTATGAATTCCATTCATGCTAGCTATAGTAGTCCTAATGATTTCCGTTTGATCTATCTTTTGTATAAGGTCAAAATTACCAATGGATTGAACGACTTTAAGCTATATATTTAACTTTTAATTCCTTGTTGCGTAGTTATATAATGTATTAGTTCAAAAAATATAGCCTATCCCAACACTAGTGGGTGGGGTCTACGACAGCATCTAGCACTACTAGTATGTGTTGAATTTTACTAGGTTAGTAAAATTCATTCATTCTATTATGTTGAATGAAGTTGCGGCGTGTTGCTAATTGAAATCTAATCACACTAACCTTATTGCCCTAATAAAATATGCAACTTATTACGAGCTCATTCTTGCTAGGAAGGCTAGCTTTTACGGTATACATGGAACAATAATTAATACAAAAAAGGCAAAGCTTAGAACATTTGACTAAACCTTTGGCTCAATAACACTACAGTTTCTATTCTAACAATGAGGTGTTGAAAGTGGAGTATAATAGTAACTAGTGCATGGATCATAATGAGGTAGTGATGAAAATTGCATGGTTAAGCAAACCATCATTTAATCACCTTTTTATACCATAATTAACTGATATGATATTAACAAATAGTAGAACATTCACTAATCAGTAATGTTGATGTGGATTAAATCAAATTGTGGGGCCCACAAGCACCCGTAGCGGTATATCTATTAAGGTGGGCACCATGATTAGCGACCGTTGCATCTCATGACTGGATTGATGCGATTTCACTTCTTCCCCCCTCTCTCTCTAAAGTGGTCTTATTTATGCGTTTTTGGCGTTCCTTAATTTTTATATTTTTTTCTTTTTTAACTACGTCGTGACGAAACAACAATACAGCCACAAATATTAGAAAGAATTCATTAAGGAAAAAAAAATTATGTCATATTAGGCAACCGTCAATTCGACGTGTCAAATCGACTATTCTATGATTAACTAGTTGTGGCTAATAAAGATTGTTAAATTTTATGTTAAAGGGTCCAGATAATCCAGCAACGAGGAGAAGGGTCAACCAGTCTACAGGCTAACGAGGTTCTATTTTAAACTAATTGGGAATAGGAGGAGTAATTCTAGGCCTATAAACTAATTTGATCTCTCGTTTTTCTTCAATATGGACAATCATAAATTGTTAATCCACGAGGTTCAACAAGTTATTCATATGATAGGTAAAGAGAATGTGTTAGGCCGTGTTGCCCTATCCAGTATCCATTAACATGGGTCGAGTGGTTGCCGTGGTGGTGCAATTTTTTAAGAATGTTCAGTAAAACTCGGAAGTAGAGGATAATCAGCCACAATCTAATGTGACCATCATTAAGAGTAAAATAGTAATTTACCATTTTAATATTTTTATCCGATACTAAAATGGTCAAACTAGCTAACATGGTTATATATCATGTTGGCATATATGATCATATACTGCAGTATATAATCACATTGAAAGGATAAAATTATTAAAATGCCCCAAATGTTTTTTTTTAAAAAAAAAAAAAAAAAAAAAAAAAAGATAATCATTAATCTTCTAATATGAGGAGTGGCCTGTTTCACTGTTGGAAACTAATTATGATTCATGGAAATTTTTTGCTTCAATGATTCACTTGCTAAAGTTCGCGCTATAATTGGTCAAAAGACTTTAAATCATGATAGACAAACTAAATTATCTAGATTTTTTCCCCTCTCATCGTACGATTAGTGAGTAATGATGTATTCATGGTTTTCATTTATGCTAGTAATGCAACCCTTATGTGTATTTTGTTCAAGCTAGTGGTTGTTTAATTTAAAAGTTAGTGACAACAAATAACAAATGCATAGATTTTTGTTACACTTATTTTTGGAAACGCCTACTTATTTAATACGGAGTAATATATTATTCCGTAGTGTCAAATTATAATTTTTTATGAAAAGTAAAATAAGAGCTATGTATAAAAGCTTAATTAAAGTGGAAATAAAAAGGTTAAATGAGGCATATATAATCTCAAATGATGTGAAGAAAATTAAAGCTCTCCTTTTATTTCCCTAAGCGATGAGATGTCCTTATTGCACCACTTTCACCCGCACCACTTTCACTTTTGGTGAATGGGCTTAAGTAATCTGACAAGGTGGGTTTCATGAGATTCAAACTCATGTCTTGTGTCTCTATTATTCGAGAGGCAAAACAATACTAAGTAGCAATATGCCAATATGGTACTCCATCTTATGTTATTAACCTTAATTAATACAAATGACTTCTAATTATATGTGTGAATAACAAATTAATAATTTAGTTACAAAATTTTGTTGGGGAGAGGGTTGAATGAGACAAGTTCGTTCAAATTGCAGTAGGAAGACTAGGAACGCTATTCACTATAGGGCCTTGTACAGTTATACGTTAACCTGCAGAAACTTCTTCTCTTGCGCTTATCTAACCCAATATTAGAGGGCCCATAGATCGTTACAATCACGAAGATTGAAGCCCGTTATTTAGCCCTACAGATATTCCACTTCATAAAACTTTACTAACCCAAAAGTCTAAAGTGTTGAGCATATTCATATTGCTATAACCACGAGGACAAAAGCCCACTAATTTTAATTTTTTAGCATCACAGCCCAACAGGAACGGCCAACTTAACATCATGAGTTGATGACCCCATAAATTCACGAATCCATTATCAATAATTTCCGAAGGCTTCAGGGACAACAACTAAAAAAAAAATGCCGAAAATTTGGCATGGAACCCCAATGGTCTATATAGGTCCTTTAATAGCTTCTCGAGTTTCAGAAGATGATACGACGGTTTTGAGAGAGCAAAAAAGATCATTGTGGCCCTTTTTTCAAAATCTCACTGAAAAGGAAACATAACAAGTTACTTGGTTCTTGAACCAAACGTGGGGGGTCGATCATAGGCCTACTCAAAATAATTGGCAAAAAATAGGGCGGAAAGTAGATGAGGCCTGCGACAACCCTCCGTTAGTAATAAACAAAGGTTATTATCCACAATTTTTGGAGGCTCTTGTTGCTGCAATGTATACACAGCGTCCTTCCATTAGTTGAATTTATGGGGTCATAATCTCACCATATACAATTGGTAAAATTTAGGGAAACTAGATGATGCTTGGAAGTGCACATCACTTTGGACTTGTTTTATCGGCAAATCCATGAGTTAGAAAAACAAAGGTTATATTCCACAAATTCCGGAGGTTCCAAAATAAAAAATGAATGTTGCTGCATATTAACTCGAGTAGATTTTCAAGGTTCATAAGGTAACTATACAGTCCCGAAAAAGCGAAGAAGACCAATATGGTCGTTCTCGGAACCTCTATGAAAAGGGGAACATTACAAGTTTTTGTGGGCCGAAATCGAACATGGGAGATCCTGGTTTACCAAGAACACTAGGTAAAATGATAGGGCAAAAAACTAGATGTGATCCTAGACGTAACTACAAAAGCTGAAAACAAAGGCTATTATACACAATTTTCGGAGGTTTTGGGATCATGAAAAAAAAATGACAAATATTATACATGGTGCCACTACGGTCAAAATAAAAAACTCGAGCCAGATGCTAATGTTCCAAAAGCGATAAGACAGTCCGGGGAGAGAAAATAGAACAATATGGTGTGTTTCTCAAAATCTCACTAAAAGGGAAATATAACAAGTTTTTTTAGGGTAAAACCAAACGTGGGAGCCCCTAGGTTCACCAAGAACACTAAGCAAAAAAAAGGCAAAAATTAGACGGGGCAGGGACAACCCTACGAAAGCTGAAAATAAAGGCTATTATTCGCAACTTTTAAGTATTTCAAGGTCTTGAAAACTGTCAAAATTTTACACGGTGCCTTTATGGTCAATTGGTCATAATAAGGACCTTGAGTAGAGAACACTAGGTGATAAAATGGTCCCACGAGAGCGAAGAAGACAAGTATAACCCTTTTTCGAAATCTCTTTGAAAAGTTTACATAATAAAATTTTTGAGACTGAAACAAAGCGTGGGGAATCTTAGGTTTACTAAGAAAATGTGGTAAAAATTAAGACAAGAAATAGACGGGTGGACCCCGAAATAGCCTTTTGAAAGCCAAGAAAAAGAATATTATTCATGGTTTTTTGAGGGTTCGGAGTCTTGAAAAAAATTTTGCACGTTATTTTTTTGTCAAGTTAGGAACTTTGAGCATCTTTTCAGGGTTTAAAACGTGATAAGACAATCCATGGCGATCGAAAAGTGTTGCCTTTTTCCTGAATATGTCTAAATAGAGAACATAACAAGTCTTTGAGCACAAAAATCAAATGCGGAGGTCTTAAGTTCACTAAGAACACTCGATTAAAAAAAGGGTGGAAACTAGACGGGGCCTAGGACAGCTCTCCGAAAGATGAATATAAAGGTTTATCCATAGTTTCAGAGGTTTCAGGGTCTTAGGAAAAAAAAATTATCGAAACTTTTACACAATACCTCTATAGTCAAAATAGGGACCTCAAATATCTTGTTGGAGATCAAAACTCAAAAGGCTATAAGTTGGTCATGGAAGACCAAAAAAGACCAGTGTGATTGATTCTTAAAATCACTATGAAAGAGTAAAATAACTAGTTTTTTGAAAATGAAACTTAACGTGGTGGTGGGAGACTGGGAGGTTGGGTTAAGACTGAAAACAATAAGCTATATCATTGGGCTAAAATAATACTTTGGGCCTTTAAATAAAAAAATGTAAATAAGGGCCTATTCAAAGCCATGCTTCACGTTCATTAAGATTAGCATAAATGGCGGCGTAAAGTTTTTATTTTATTAAATCATCATTAAAACTGGCTAGCTGGCTGCCAATCTTGTTCATTTGGACCCACCCTTTTCATCTGATTGTGAATGGCCCAATGTTGATTTCGTCGTAGTTGTATACTTATATGCCTGTAAGCCTGTAACAATACATAAGCGAGTTTGCTCAATTGCATTTAATCAAATCATAAATTCCCATAAAACATACGAGTATTAGAGAAATATAGTAATACAAGAATAAAGCCTCAAAATGATCATAGCAATTTGACCCTTTTTACCTAAGTGCACTAAGATTTTTTTGGAATATATAATGATTTTTTGTATAAAATTTGAAACAAAGATTGTATTTATTTGAGTTTTTTTAATCATTATGTTAAACTTGTAAGAAAGAACTGAATAGAAATGTTAAGTCAAGTTGTCAGATACTCTGCAGTTTATGTGATAAAAGGCTGTTATACACTTACACTGATCTAATTTTTACAATGAAAGAACTAATTTTTATCTAATAGAAATGAGATATTGTTATTTGTCACAATGTGAAGTATATTACGGAATAATATCTAATTTTTATAATTTAAGTGAATATATAGTTAAAGTTATTAACGATTAAAACTAAGTCTTGATCGAAAACCATGCAAAAAGAAATGTACTTGTAGCAAGTAAATAATGACAGATTGAATATCTAAGACATGAGAGTTGGATACTAATTTTCATAGTACTCGTAATTTATTGATCATTGCCATCATAGTATCCTATATGAATATTATATACACCTTTTCACATTGCTAATCCTAAATTGTTTGGTAATTCCTCAATTAAAAATGTTAGGCTGTCATGAACTAATGATTTATTATAAATAGTCTGTCATAAAATGATGTTGACACGCATTTCTAGCGCAAGATTATGATGAGCTCGCTTCAACTAAACAATTTTAAGATAATATTGCATCAACTAAATTAACACGAATACACGACTGAGATTGACAGTCCAACGTCATTTGAAAAATATATAATCAATCATGTTAGCAGGTTTAATTTATTCATCTCTAAGTTTCATCTTTCAACGATACAACTAAGCATTATCCAGAGATTAATTATATGAAGCTCCTCATCTACTAATTGACTATTATATTCTTTTCATCGTACTTTCTATATTTATTTAAAAGGGACAAAATCAAAACAAGTTTAAATAAAATTATTAAATTAAAAAGAGGCAAAATTTTCAAATTAGTAAAACAAATTCGATGGGGCACTAATAAGATTTGTTTGTCACAAATAAGTTTGATACAAAGTATTACATATATAATAATGACTCAAGGTTTGATAAATTTAGCTTAGACAAATAAAAATACGACTAAGTTAAAAAAGATGGATGAAATTTTTATTCGTCTGTTGTCATTTTGCCAATCCTAGCTATTTGACAACTGGTATGAAGGATGTGTGGTCGCCATTGTTGTGAGCTAGAGGACTGTAGATTAAAAGACTATTCAACTCATCATAAAAATTTCTTGCTCATGTTTTTTTTTTTTTTTAATTTCCAATTTAGTTCAATTAGTTGATAACCTTTTAAAACATTTTCGACTTTATGCCATTATTTTAAGTCATTCGGTATTTCAGCACATTTCAATTCAATCTAATAAAAACAAGGTATAACTTATAGACTTTTTTTTCCGAAGGGAAGACAAAGAAGTAAAAATAACGTAACTTTATATTCTCATGTTTAGTTTTAACAAAACACAAAGGAATACAGAATCACTTGAAATTTCTTTGTTATCGCTTCCTTTTCATTTAATACACTTCACTATTGTGTTTTTCCTTCTACCGGTCTTCTCTTCTACAAAAAATGTATTAGCTGATTTTTATTCTACTTAAATTAGCCTAAATCGGCCAAAAAAAAAAAGCAATAGATACATTCTATTAAGATAACTGTTGCTATATATCGCATGTTGTACATCAATCCATCATATACCTTCTAAAACATCCTTTACTACCTTAAATGATTTTATTTTAATATGCCTAGTCATGCTCGATTCGGTATGTTTGAGTTATAATGGAGAATACCCCTAGTTAGTAATTAGAATATTGCTTCATTTGACGGTCGAAAAGTCGGAAATAATATAGAAAAGAACAAGGATAAAGAATTGATACATTCAAATATTTAAATCTTTCTACATTTCATCTATTTGAATAAACTCATCGTTCACATGCAACATCATCATCATTCTACTAACCCGCTACCAACAATATACAAGTCAATTAACAGTTCAACACAAACATGTTATGTATACGTATGTGAGTAAGGTGACAATTGTAATTGCTCTAGTGCATGTAAAACCCTAAGAAATTGAATGATTGGTGTGGTCCATTTAACTAGGGATAACCAAATTCTGAATTCCATGGTTCAAACCATTTCCAATAAACTCAGAGCCACTTGAATGACTTGTACAGTAACCAACTCACTGAACTGCCAAAGCATAGTGCCAACTGCCATGCAAGTGCCTGCCACTTTACTTTAAACCATTTTTGATTATTTCATTTAGCTAGTTCTTCCAACCAAAAAAACAAATTACATTCGTCAAATTTGTGCTCCCCCACAAAACTTTAATAATTCATTTTTTGTTTGAAATTGCAAATAAATGTACTACTCCAAATTAACATTTACTACCCATGGGTTGTTATTTTTTTTGCGACAATTAGATATTATTTTTTATCTCTATTTTATGTCAAATCATTGTAAACAATAAAAAATGGAAAAAGTATTAAGATTTAAGAGATATATGACTCTATCAGGATAATATTAGTCCCTACAATCAGCCAAAATCCTAATCTACAGGTAAATAAAATGTTAAAACCTGTTGTTGGACCACCCTGTAAGTTTCTTTGGTTTTATTCTGTTAAGTCTCTACATTCACATGCACTCATGTTCTGAAGAATACCTTGCTGTGGTATATCTTAATCATAATCTCATACTTTTATTTTGCTTCTTGTATTTAGCTAAAGTTCTTGCATTGTACCCAACAAAGATGTCACTAACTTAATTAGCTAAAGTTTAATAATCCAAGCTACTGATTTTCCTAATTAATGAGACGTCATACTACAACGTTCCTACTTGCTACATCGTAGTTGATATACATGGAGAAGTTGTTCCCCACACACCTTAGATACGATCAAACAAATTTTGCTACAAGTTAACCCTTTTCGCCATTTCAAAATGTCTACATCACCAAAATATCGCCACACTAATTTGCTTTTATTATTAATACTCCTCTAATCTTGTATCATAAAATGCATAAAACAATACACAATTAATAGTGCTAAAGTCAAAATGTTCCACGGTCTTACAAACATAGCGAATACGGTAACAATAGAATTGTACTTTGTCAATTGTCATGACAATAAAGAGTTAAAATGATAATGGTCCAAATGGCAAATGCATTCAAAATTTGAAAGAGAAAGGAGGAGGAGTAGTAAAATTGTGGGAATTAAAGGCAGAAGCGGATACTTAAAGGTGGGGGCAAGCCTTTAAATTGGGAAAAAAACTCAAAAGTCGCGTGAAAGCAGTGACATGTCTAAAGATTTAGGTGAAAAATCCACAAAAAAAAAATAATAATAATAATAATAATAATAATAAATAAAATAAGTTGGCAGCCATAAATTAAACCATAAACATCAATTTCTTTGCTCTAGTGTTTATTAGTTGTTGATGTTAAGCTCCCCAAGTTAATTGTCAATTATATTTGTCGTCCTTTTTTTGTCAATGACTCAATATTATATTATTAGATGACAAAGACTTCCTCCTCTTTAACTATTTTCTCTATTTAATCTATTTTGAGCCCACCAAAAATTGAAAATAACAAAAAATTAAAAAAAAAAAAAAAAACCTTTGAAGAATGTTTATTTTTTGTATTTGAATTGAAATAGTACGAGTATTTTGAATTAGATGACCGTTGTTTCCATTAGTTCTAAAAATTACAGTACCATTAGTTAATCTCAATGCTCTACTTGTTTGACCAAAAGATGCTTGTTATTTTCTTTGCATTTTCCCTCTACCTTAGACTAAATCTCATTATTTGCAAATTGCAATTAATGCATCAAATGTTGTACCCTATGAGAAAAGCTTAAAAATGGAAAATCGTGTATGAAATGATTTTATATGTATTACTCAAGAATTAACGTTTTGACATAATGACAAATCTTAATATATTAGTGTAACACCGTCCAATTATAGTCTTACTCAAAAACAACAAAACACGGCATAAAACCAGTAATCCGTATTTTATAACCTTAAAAATTAGTATAAAATTATTATGGTTGGTGAATATGAGTTTATGACTTAATCCCCATTGGTGAATGTAGCAGACAATATTAGATTTTGAGCACATTTAAGAGCATAAATATAATAATGTAAGCTTAATTTCTGACAAACAAAAAAGTCACACTAACTAAACAAATACAATTAAGAATAGAGTAGTCAAGTAGACTCAATATCATCCCAAGTGGACAGCTGCATTGATTAAAATCAATGAGCATAAGTTAAATTTTAATTTGGGTTCAACAACTCTAGAGTCTAGAATATGGCAAACAACCTTGAAGAAGTTATGACAAATTGACAACACTATATATCTACTGCATAAAATCTTATCTACTCTTAACAGTGTTAGTGTGTTACCAACTTACTCAAGTACTAGAATGTATGCCATGGCAGCTTTTCAGTTCACCTAAAAACAAAGATTCTTTCATCAATGAATAAAAGTTCATGCAAATAAGATTTTGTAAAAAAAGGGGCATATCGAAGAAATTCCATGACATCTTTGATATGAGTTTTTAAAGTCTTATCTATACCTTCCAAGCTTGAAGAAGAAGGGTTTTGTTTAGAATATTTCTATCAACTTAACTTTTTAGTTCAACACAGACTACTGCGGACTTATGAAGTAATATGAGGGTCAATTATGCACTGGTAGTACTAAATGTGCAGTAGAATCCGACAAATCGATAAATGACATTATCTTTTGTATTTGTTTCCTCTATATATCTTTGACGGGTTAAATACTTTGATACAAACTAGGCGTATATGATGTAGATTGAACTTGGTACTATAGAATTAGCTTCAATGTTTTTTCTTGCCTTAAATTAGAAGCAAAACAACTACCTAACAGCAAAATCAACAGAACAATACTAGGGGTACTAGGAATTAGAACAAAAATGGTATACAATTATCAAATATAACTATTCAATCATGTTGATATGTATTGTTGTTTTTCCTCATAATAATAATTAATTATATTGTGTGTCATATCAGATTATCAGCATGCACATGTTCTGTTTCACTTATACTACAGTAATATATATTCCAATTTAATTAGCTACATCTTTCAATACCAAATTACCAATCAAAGGATCAAATACAAGATTTAGTATAAAGCTAAACATATTAAGGCTAACTATTATCAATTTATCACTAACAAGAACTTTCCAAGAATAAATAAATATATATATATATATATATTTTTTTTTTATAAAACTGAACATGAAAAATATATCAAACAACAGCATTGACACTTACACGTTGTATAACTGTATTTTTTAAAAGAAAGGTTCTCTATGAATCAATTTATCATGAGCTAAATACTTTTCATGAATTGGAAAGCAATTAGCCACACATAATATCCTATTATTACACCTTCCATCTATTTATGGATTGCTTGGGTCCATTAAAAATGATGAATTCCAATAAAAGTTTTTCGAATTGTTTTCGTTTACGACAACATAATCAAAGCCATAATCCCAAAAGGTCGAGTGCATTGCATATTTGACAAATGACAATGTAAGAAAATGGGCAGAAAACAAAACACATCTATACGTACAAGAATTCATAGGCAAACATAATGCTGTAGAACTCCGTGATGAACAGGTCATACAAAGCCTCATAAATTCATAAAGGAATAACTAAATTGTAAGCATGATATTTACACATGGAAGAAGTTGTACATTTAATCTCCAATTTTGCTACCGTATTACATAGCAGTTTTCCTTTATAGCATCTTGCAGAGAAAAAAAAGAGTGCCCTGAAAACAAGGGCTTACATATTTCCACAAAAAAAATAAAATAAATAAATAAAAAAAGCTCAAATTAAAGTATCAGAAATTTTCTGTTTCAGAAAATCCCAAACTATAACTCCGTGAAAAACAAAATGTTGCAAGTAAAAATCGACGGAGGAAGTTATAAATCGAATGATCGATAACAAGCAGGTTATCATAGAGGAAATCCTGTTTTCAATAATTTTAAGAAACAGAGATTTTCCGTAAAAAAAAAAAAAAAAAAAATCAATTAAAACATAATTCACATTAACTACATCCTAAACAAGATCTACTAATAACGTAAACCAAGGTAGTTTACTATACCTGTTCATAATACCGACTTCCCCATTCCTTTCCATTGTTTGGTTCATTCAAATTCCTGAAAACAACCTCATTCAAAACCCCACTCTTCTGCGCTTCATCCACTAACCTCCTATACAACTTCTCCTCCGCATCTCTCAAGAACTTAAACTTCGGCGGCGGCGACGACTTCAACCGATACATCTCCGCTTCAACCGTCGACTCAAACAACGGATTATTATAATTATTATTACTACTACAATAATAATTATTATTATTATTATTTCCCTTCAAATCATTAGGAGAATCCAAAGGACTAATATAAGGAGTTTGAGTTTCAATCGCCATAATAAGATCACTTAAACTCCTAGTTCTTGAACCTTTTTTACTCACTATTTTACCATCATCAGATTCCAAATCCTCTTTAGTTTCTTCCTTAATCGTAAACAAGAATCTCGGGTGTCCTGCTAACCGTACGATGTCTGAGTCCACACCATCTTCCCCTAGAGCTTTCAGTAGCAGATCTTTTCTCGCATCGAACCCCATTTCTATATCTTGGTTTTCTTGTGTTGTTGTTGTTGTTGAAATCTGATTATTTGTGTTCGAAGGTGTGTTGTTATTGTTGATCACTGCATTTGGTTTATCCCAGCAAAAGAGATAAAACATCTCTTTTGCGTGATTACTGTAATCTTGTTCAATTCTGTTGTTGTTGCTGCTGCTGCTTGTGTTGTTTGTTATTCTCTGCTTTTTCCACCATAGTAGATAGTAAAGTTCTGCTACTAGTGCTAGTAGTAAACACCCGAATACTAAGCTTAACACTATTCCTAAACCACTCATTACTGTCATCTTCTTTGAAACTGCTTAATTAGAGATAGCAGCGGAAATTAGAAAGTGGGTTTTGTTCAAAATCAGCTCTTTTCTGCTACAGTGAGATGAAATGCTTCAATGAAAGTTATGGACAAAAACAAAAGTTAACTGAAAGACCGTTTTAGATTCTCATGTACTGTTCAATGAAATGCTTCAATGAAAATTGGAAAATGGATGAATTTTTGTTTTCAGCTAATGAAAGATTCTTGAATGANATACCTGTTCATAATACCGACTTCCCCATTCCTTTCCATTGTTTGGTTCATTCAAATTCCTGAAAACAACCTCATTCAAAACCCCACTCTTCTGCGCTTCATCCACTAACCTCCTATACAACTTCTCCTCCGCATCTCTCAAGAACTTAAACTTCGGCGGCGGCGACGACTTCAACCGATACATCTCCGCTTCAACCGTCGACTCAAACAACGGATTATTATAATTATTATTACTACTACAATAATAATTATTATTATTATTATTTCCCTTCAAATCATTAGGAGAATCCAAAGGACTAATATAAGGAGTTTGAGTTTCAATCGCCATAATAAGATCACTTAAACTCCTAGTTCTTGAACCTTTTTTACTCACTATTTTACCATCATCAGATTCCAAATCCTCTTTAGTTTCTTCCTTAATCGTAAACAAGAATCTCGGGTGTCCTGCTAACCGTACGATGTCTGAGTCCACACCATCTTCCCCTAGAGCTTTCAGTAGCAGATCTTTTCTCGCATCGAACCCCATTTCTATATCTTGGTTTTCTTGTGTTGTTGTTGTTGTTGAAATCTGATTATTTGTGTTCGAAGGTGTGTTGTTATTGTTGATCACTGCATTTGGTTTATCCCAGCAAAAGAGATAAAACATCTCTTTTGCGTGATTACTGTAATCTTGTTCAATTCTGTTGTTGTTGCTGCTGCTGCTTGTGTTGTTTGTTATTCTCTGCTTTTTCCACCATAGTAGATAGTAAAGTTCTGCTACTAGTGCTAGTAGTAAACACCCGAATACTAAGCTTAACACTATTCCTAAACCACTCATTACTGTCATCTTCTTTGAAACTGCTTAATTAGAGATAGCAGCGGAAATTAGAAAGTGGGTTTTGTTCAAAATCAGCTCTTTTCTGCTACAGTGAGATGAAATGCTTCAATGAAAGTTATGGACAAAAACAAAAGTTAACTGAAAGACCGTTTTAGATTCTCATGTACTGTTCAATGAAATGCTTCAATGAAAATTGGAAAATGGATGAATTTTTGTTTTCAGCTAATGAAAGATTCTTGAATGAAGGTTTGTTTGTTTTAGGGAGAAAGAGAGGTTTTATTTTTTTTTTTTTTTTTTTTAGAAAAAAGGAAATTTAACTTATTTTTAAAGGGGAGTAAATGAAATTAAAACCAAAAAATCAAATTAAAACAAATTTTCTTCTTCTTACCTTAAAAGCTCACAGAAAAGAGTCACACTAGTTGGAGGACCACAATGCATGTTTGAAGTAAATTGAAGTTTTGTTTGAGGAGAGAAAAAGTGAGCGAGGATAGATGAGGTTTAAGGCCAAAAAAAAAAAATTGATAATGTGGTGTGTAATTAGTGGTTTAGAGAGGGAGAAAGTAGAGGAAAAGAAAGACTAGGAATGAATGAAAACAGAGTCATTTGAGTCCAAAAGGGGGCAGCTCACATGGACTAAGCAAAAGCGTGTGTAACTTGCCAATAACTAATGAAATTTAAATCAAAAAAGGTTTACATTTACATACAAACATAAATATATTTATAGGTACTATATATTATATCAAAGTCGCTAAAGTGACCACATGAGAGTATGTTCTTTATTGTGTTTTCAATTGTCTGAAGACTTGGAATGATGGGGTGATCTAGCGATTTGAGTCTTTTTTATTTATTGGTCAGAAAAATAGCGCTAAATGAAGTTATGTAGTATTTGAATAATTGAAAATCGAATTCGGTCTATCATTTTGGAATATTAAACTCCAAAGGAATTTTGAGTAAGATGTCTCATTCAAAAACTCGTGTATTAAATAACAACTTGATACTCATTTACAGTGCTCCGGATATTCAATATCAAAAAAAAAAATTGAATAACCATACACTGTATTTCCAAGATATGTATGATAAAAAATACTCCGTATTAAATATATATTGTAAATTAAATAATGTCTTATTTATTTTTTGATATCCAATACCCAAATTGGAAGTTTTTAAATACTAATCATCAAGATTTTGAAAATTATGTGCTATAATGCAAATATCAATCAATTATCTAAAACTTGGATATTGAATATCCAAATTTGACCATCATTTTAGATTGGATATCCATTACGTGATCACCCGTAAAGATCATCACTACTTTGAAGATATAAAAAGTGAGCAACTTTGTTACCTCCTCCCTCCTTTATTGGAATTAATTCTTTTAATAAATAGTCACTACTCCGTTTATTAAAAGGCTCATTTGTAGACGTTTGGTGGGTTCACCAAAGATCGAATTTGTGAAATTAAATTAAGGGGAACCAAAAGTGATTAATTAACTGGGTATCACTAATCACAGGAGGGAGACAGTAGAGAAGAAATTGATGGCATCACCCATGCGAGGATAATTAGATAATGTCACAAGACAAAAACACACTGACCCAATTTTCCCTCCTTTGTGTTGTTTACTTGTTGGCTTTTTTATGCTTTTGTTTTTTATATGAGTGAGTATGATTGAAATCTATATGTCATCTTCAAAATCAGACACTTTTATCTATTGTTAATTAATACTTTTAATTTAAATTGATTGTGCTACCTATTTTCTAATCGAAATTGATTGTGTTAACCACCAGACTACCAACTAGGCAACTACTTACCTTGTTTATTGACAACAATCACACGAATGACCACCGCCAATCATCATTCGTATTATGGCCATAACACTTTGTCCATTTTCATTAAATTCTAAACAATTTGGACTTATTTAAAAGAAAATAAATTCATGAGATCTTTTTGGATAGTATAGTAGAAAATCGAGTTAAATATGTACTACAACCTCCAATTTAAGATTTCTGCAATACTTTGAATATTGTATCTCTCACAAATAATACCTAAATATTGCAAAAATCTTAGGCCAGAGATAGAACATAATAAAATGTACTCTTTTCACAAATCTTTTAAAGATTGATGAAGACTTCGTTAGGGATGAGGGGACTTTAGGCCGGGGGAGCATTACATGAAACTTCAGGGATATTTCGTGCAACAATTGAAAACCTAAAGGTTTTAAACAACAAGGGTATCTACTATCTAGTGTATGGGATACCCGGTGCAAACCAATAAATCATAATCTAATATTCTAACTTATTAACCATTAAACCCCACCAAAAATCATTTTCATGCTCTTTACTTCTTTTAGAATTCATTTTGTTGGGCCAGATGAAGGAGACTTCTCAATTGTGGGCCCTTGTGGGCTGTTTTGTCGCGTGCCTACTTAGCTTGGGCTTTGTTTATCAAGGATGTATAACAGTATTAGACCTGGGAATTGGGTTCATTTTTTGTGTTTTTAGTCCCTTAGTGGGCTACCATCATAGTACTTCTTACAATGACTTTAGCAGCCTTAGCCCAACTGTAAACGAGTTTATTTTCAATCAAATGATAGAAACTCGAAACCATGCTCCTCAATTCCTCATATTCTTCTCAATTTCTCATCATTCTCAATTCTCATAGTGTCATGGCCTCATGGAGTCATGAGGATCTTTGGTAAAAACTCAGAAAGGCCGAAAGGAAATGATATCAAAACAATTGAACGGATAGATGGCGTAATATTAAGTGTTTACATCCACTATTAGCTTCTATTTAGCCGTTTAGGTATAATTAAGGTGCCATGTATATGAAACAACAGGTAATGAAAACATTTAATTGATTTCTTACTTAAAAACGTTGAACATTTTGCTCTTACAAATGCAAATGTTTATCGGTTAAAGTCTACGAATAGTTTATATACCCTATCACGTCCCTTCACACTTAATAATTCCACTTAAAAGAGAAGGGTGGATAAGATTTAAACTCGTGACCTTAATGTCACGCTGGCGCTGATACCATATTAAACGATCATCTCAGCCAAAATGTTATAATTACCAAGATCATCAATGACCACACTTACCTATAATATCATAAAATATAAGGCTACTACGATAATTTCTTCATCCTCTCGTAACGTGAATTAAAATGAATTACGAAGTATATTACAAAATGAATTGTAAAATAAATTAAAATTTAAATGATCTAAAATCGAATTTATGTGATTGGATGAATATTTTGATCAAATAAAAAATGGGGTAAATGGAAAATCCTTTATATAATATTTACGGCTAAATTTAAGAAACTATAAATAGAAATATTAAGAGAGATCAAACAAATATTAAATAGATTATCGCGTGGTTTTGACATGAATTTCTAAATTATTTTTATTTTAAATTATGCGTTCAATGTTTATTTAATTTGTACTCAGTATTATGATGTAGCCTCGCTCCACATAGCATTTCTTAATCAAGTTACCATAATGATAATTTGCAAAACCAATCATGGTTCAGAATGCTGAGACTTGTAATTGATTACTTGAGTTAAAATTCATTAATCACACAATCTATCAATATGATTTTTTCAGAAAACGATAAAATTTAACCATGCAAAATTACAGCTATTTACCTCAAAGTTAAAAAATCCAACCAATAACCATTCACTAATCTTCAATTAAATTTTAATTTCATCAAAAACCACATATAGAGTTCGAAAAACACCAAATTACTTTGCGATATTTGGTGTTTCCAACATGTCATTACTGAATTGTCCCTTCTTCCTTTGAATGATTTTGGTAGATTATCGTTTGATAGCTAGTTAGTTGCTCAAATGCCCTCAAAATTCTTAAATTCCCAAAGCCTAGGGTCTAGACTCTAGGCTCTACATCATATAGCACCTATACTTACTTCTATGACATTTCTACCCTTTCTTTGTTCTTTTCTGTGTTCCTATCTTTCATCCCTCTATGGCTTTGTCATTCCCAATACAAGTCCCACGGCAAGTAGTCTTTCCCTCTTCTTTTTTCTATGATTCTATCAATTTGGTGTGCAAATGTGTTATGCATGGCATACATGCATGTTGCATGTAAAGTTAATCAATCACGCACTTCACAAACTATTCATCCATATAGTATCTCCTATAGCTAAATGCTAGGCTATACTGAAACGAGAATGAGATGGAAACGATACAGATACAGGGATTGAGAACAATAAATTAATTTTTTTTAATGAACACAATCAATTATAACATGATAAATCGGAGTCATCATAGATATGGGGACAAATTGAGTTCTATGGCTGACGACTAGCTACCTATATCAAGTTCACGTAATACATAGGTTAAGCTTATATTGCAAGTTAAATTTCTCTCTTAAACGAACTACAAAGTGGAGCAGGTTTTACTAAAAAGAATTGAATGCCAACAAGCATTGTGGCACTTAATTTCACCACATTCTAGTAAAGGTTTGAAAGTTGAAACATCGCACGAAAACAATCCCATTGCATGCTAAGATATACAAATCTATCCCAACATCATCGCCCAAGGCCGGGTATAGGGATTTTGATTCTCCACTTGTTGTATCGTGCTCTTCATCTCATTTTGACTTTTATATTGTGCTATTGCAAAGTCTCATATATAAATAATCACCCTGTGTCTTTAAAACAAAAATGAATTGAACTAAACTAAAACTAGTTCTAAAAATCAGAATTAGCTTTATATCATCTAGTGACATTCCACATATAATCGATTCCGACTACTTTGATCCTTATTAAATTAATCCAAATTGCTGCATGTTTGTGTTGTTTCTACTGGAACACTGCAAGAGGGGGTGAATTGCTGTGTGGAACTTGTATGCGGAAGTTAAACTATTTTGAGCGAATTAAAGAGTGCGAGTGATATTTCTATGAGAAAAACTTCCTTGGCCCAATGGAAGAAAATTATACTTCTATTATAGGCCTGTAATAACTTTTACAACCTAAATTCTCTAATTTTACTCGTCAGTTCCTATAGGAACTTGATTCTCAATTCTCATTCTTTATCTCTGGTTTCTCTTTCTCCTTTTCTCCACTCTTCTCTAGTTCTCACTTTTTCTCTTTTTCTCACAGATTAAAACTGTTAGTTTTGACAAACAATAAAAATTAAACTAGAGACAAGTAAAGTAGGGACAAGTATAGAGAGAGTGAGAGACAAGTAGAGAACACGCAATTTTAGCGAGGAAACCTTTCCTAGGCCCAATAGGAAGGAAAAAAACCTCGACCACTAGGGATTTTGACTCAATTCTATTTTTACTAACTAGGGCCAACGACTCTGTTACAATCCTAGTTAGTATGGACTTCTCTAAGTACCACTCAATACTTTGTTCTCCCTGAACTTGTTCCCTCTGAACAAGTTCTTCTCTATTCTCTTTCTCTTTCTCTTTCTCTCTTGGTGGCTTGACCATCCTTCTCTATTCTCTAAGTACCACTCAGTACTTCTCTATTCTCTAAGTACAACTCAGTACTTCTCTATTCTCTAAGTACAACTCATTACTTATTCCCTTAGCTTGAACTTGTTCCCCTGAATGAGTTCTTCTCTTTCTCTTTCTCTTTACAAGTGATTCACTCAAATCGCTCTCCTTTCCCTGAACTCAAGATTACAGACTCATAAAAGTGAACACAATCCTAGTACAACTGACTCTTGTACCTAGTCTTGTATGCTTCCAATGAAGTGCGTAAGTCTTGGTTGAATTTCTTCTCTTTTGATCTTCAGTATTTATAGTGAAGTTACAAGTAGGGTTTTCTCTGATTTCCTTCCTTGTTTTCACGCTTCATATCTCACCAATATCTTGGTGATTCTTCATAAAGTGAATTTAGATCAATTCTCCATCTAAATTCACATTCTTCTTTTCTTCATAGATTTGTTACCCTAATCTTTTGTATATCCTTTCCAAATATCTTCAAAGATCTTTTATGGTATCTTCTTAGAATTTATCTTCCATATTTTCTCTGAATATACTTTGAAGTCTTGTTGTCATATATTCTCTGAATATTCTCAAGTGTATAAATCTTCTGAATTGCGTATTAATTATTTCGATACGTACTTGAGACAACTGAACTTGAGACAAGTTCTTCTTTTGGTACAACGGCTACTAACATATGTTTAGCTTGACATCAAACAAGTAACCCATTAGTAGTATGTGTTTGTCACCATCAAAACCCGTAGGGTCAACAATAACTCAATACAGACTCTAATACATTGAAAGATTTTGTAAAATGGACTAAAACATCAATTAAAACTTAGACTCGTATGAATGCTCAAGTGTGTTCTTTGATGTTATGCACTTCTTCTTCTGAATTTCTTGGAGTATTTATAGAGTGATTCTGCCTTGTGAACTTCAGCCATAGACCATGTCTTTTGATCGTCCACTACTCCATGACTCCTTCCATCATCCCACGTAATTAGACCAAGAGAATAGGATTTTTGACTTGACTATTTTACCGTTTATTCTTCCCCATAATCCCATGATCAACATTTGACTTCATAAAAACCCTAGATGTCGTTATTGTTCAACAAGATTAGTCAGATATTTTATCTTCCTAATATTAAGGCATCAAGGAGAATATTTTATGACCTAAATTATATCATAAATTAATCTATACTATTTGTGGGATAGATTCGTTTTAACCTCTAGATATGATGTTCCACCCAGTTTTGAGACTCCAATGTATTTACAAAGATCCTAAAAAATTACTCTCATAATCTTCTTGGAAATTCTCTTCTCTTCATCAAGATACTTCGTTGAAATGCATTAACGTTGTTCGCTTGTTCCTGTAGGAACATATCTATTCTCGTACCTTGTTCCTACGTAACTATTTTACTCAGGAACTTCTTTTCTATCTTCTATGTTCCTTTGCAAGATTCTGCCTAGGAACTTCTCCTTAAACCTGGATGTTAACTTGTCATGTTCCTTCAATATTGCTCCAAGAACTTGATATAAAATACAACCCCAACATTATGTACATTACATGTACTGTCATTTTTCAATTAAGAATTTAATTTTAGTGTAATCAAACTAGAAAAGTATTTTATGCAATTTTTTATTTAATTTGCACCCCTTAGAGTATGATATAGTAACCTTAAAAACAAGGGTGATTGACTGATTTCCCTTACTATTTACGTACCAATATATTGTATATAAGGGAATAACTTTATAAAAATCAACAGAAGACTTGAAAAGTTAAAATTTTCCTCCTCGGAAATTAAGCATTGTTAACAACCTTTAATAATTTATCTTGAGCCAAACAATTTCACCATCATAATTAGGATGATAATCAAATTAAATGACCAACCAAAATTTTAAACAACTACTCGTAATTCAATAATGCCCTTTCTCTTGTTCTTTCATCTTTCCTTTTTCTTTTTCATGTCATTCCCAATACAATTCTCACCCCCTCTATAAAAACTCAAGCAAATGTAATTTCAATTCGTTACATACACTACCACACTACGTTACTCAAACACAACTACATAAACTTCAAATTTCTTACCCAAAAAAAAAAAAAAAGAAATGCAAGAAAATAATAACCATAATCATGATCTTAATAATAATGTTAATGATAATCATGATCAAAATCAAAATGATGATGATCATGATTATAACGAAGAAGAGAGGTCAGGTGTAGGAGGGTCAAGATGGAATCCAACAAAAGAACAAATAGAGATGTTAGAAAAAATGTATAGTAGTGAAGGTGTACGAACTCCTAGTGCAGAACAGATACAGCAGATTACTGCTCGTCTTAGAGTGTACGGTCATATTGAAGGAAAGAATGTTTTCTATTGGTTTCAAAATCATAAGGCTCGTCAACGTCAGAAACAAAGACTTGAACGTTTAACTGCTGCTGCTGCCGCTGCCGCCGCCGCTAATGCTTCTGCTAATCAAAATTTTAATCATGTTTCTCATTTTCTTGGTCACAATTACCATCCTAATCATGGTTTTAATGGTGGTATTAGTCTTAATGCTCGGCCGATTCTCCCTGCGCTTTCTCCTGCTTATCATCATCATTATCTCCCTAATCCAAACGGTAAGCATTTTTTCAAATATAGATCATATCTTCATTACATTCACATTGTGTTATATTTATGCCAAGTATATATATATTTTTACCATATGTATACATAAATAACTTTATTATCTGCAGTACGGCGAATTATGACATGAAATTTAGTAGGTTTGACAATGTCTTGGTCACATACATTGGTACGTAACAAAGGGGTTAATTAATAAGATACAATCGGTACTTGATACATTTAATTTCAAGCTATTATGTTGAAAGATCCGCCATGTTACGTATTAGAACATGCTCTTATTCTTGGATTCGATCAACGCATATACTCGGTAGAATTTTTCTAAATGGCGTGTGGAGTTAAGCAATTACATGATGAAATTAAGTAGTAGTGATATTAAGATTTATGAATATCAGTAGTATAATTAATATTCATGGTGCACTATTGAATATTGACTAATTGTTTGAGTGAAAGTGCATGAATGGAAATAATTTTATTAATGTGACTGTTGAAATGCATGCCTAAAATTTCAAACGTCTAAAATTTAGACAAAAAACGTGACTTTTAATTTGGATCAATTTTTTTTTTATATATAATTTAATTAATTATTAATTTCCATTTATTTCGTTCCAACTGATAATGAGTATGCATGGTGCACTTGTGATTGGCAGTAATATGCAGCCAATATTACCACCATTTACCACAGTCAAGCCTCGGGTACTATAATCCTCCACAACATCATTACAGTACACCCGCACCACCTGATAATAATCAAACGGTCAAGAAGCGATCATCAAGCATCAAGAACAAGTCAATGATGAACCAAGACAAGCCGAATGATGGTCAAAGAGTTGGGGTCCCACCTGGATCAACTCTGAGTGGATATTGTACTGCTATGATGAAATCAAAATCAGTGGATCATGGGAATTGCATGGGGATGAAAACACTGAATCTTTTCCCAGTGCACCCTACTGGAATATTGGAGCACAAAGATAATAATATTAGTGCAAATAATTCAGCTGCTAATTCTTGTGCTACAAGTTCATCTTCAGATACTAATATGAATGATTATGGTTATGGTGATTATCAGCATCCAAGTTTTATCGACTTCTTTTCTAGTGGACATGCTTCTAGTGAGAGTGGTTAGTTAATTAATTAATTAATTAATGGTCTTTTTAATTTATAAGAAGTTGATTAATTAATTGTCTAACTTTATTTTAAGGGGGTTGTGAATGGAATTGGTATACTTGGTTTAAGGACATTTTTTTGTTGTTGTAAGAATGTTGGTGTTAGAGTTTTTCAAGGATATTTGAATATTGTTTTTAACTTTTTGGTAATAATATAATGCTATTGTTTATTTGTTTTGCTAAAATTAATAACTTTTTTTTACTAAATAATTTTCCTATTAGCTACTCGCTCCGGTTATTACATGCATTTGAAACGAGTAAAAATAAGACAAATTAATAAGAATAGATTGAGATCTTGTTCAACGATATTGCACGGACCAAATATCTTTTAAGTGCGACCAATTTTTTTTTCCCCATGGTACATGAATATGAATTCCATGATAAAAACAGGATGACATAGGTAGAAAGGTTGTATGTAAGAGTTCTTTTGATTATAGAAATGTAGAGCAAAATTGTGAATAAATGTGCAGATTATGTTGTTGTAAGTAACTTAATGAAGGTAGGAAATTAAGAAGATAAAGGACTTTAGAATATCTTGGATTCTCCTCCAAAAGGTATTGGGGAAGTAGTAATAGCTGTTGAAAATGTTATTTTAGAGTCTTGATTAAGGATGCTCCCCTTCTCTAATTTTAGAGTACTCCGTAATATTTTTTGTTGGTTTACCATGATTACCGTACCATGCATGTAAGAGACAATATATTGCACTACTATTGTTCCATGATGAAATATTTATTTTACGAGTAAGATACTTGTTAATACAAATCAAGAGGAGAAGATTTATACGACGTACTATTGATCGATCATTCAAAAGTTAATAATTTCCTATGGTCTACGTAGGGGAAGTCACGAGTCATGGACTCATGACTATAATGTCTAACTTTATTTACACTCATTTTATGATATGCATATATGCTTAAGCTATTTTGGATATGTTTCAAATAAGGCACATTAAGACTAAGAGATTTGTCCAATAAATATGCAGTCATTGGAAAATGTAGTTGAGCTAAAGAAGCTCGCATCCTTAACTGATCAGTTTAAACTCTAATACTAATGTACAAGTACAATACCCTCAATCTAATTAAAATTCTAGTACATCTTAAGTTTAAGATGTACCGTAAAGTAAGGGATAGGGATATAAGGATAAGAAATCTTTATCCTATTTAAAAGCTTTAAAATTTAAAAAAATTTAACTCGTAACTTTAAGGTCGTACAATTAATTCACAAATTATGAAATTAGTTATGTGGTACAACTTAGATGCTTTTAGTTTCCCTCAACAAATCAATAATCAATCCAATGGACAAACCGAGAATTTGCCCTACTTCTCTACATACACTCCAACCTCCCTTTTAAGCAAAACAAGTGGACTTTTTTTTGTCTCTCTATCTTTTATAAATTTCCTTTAATCAAGCAAGCAAGCAAGTGGACTTTTTTAGCATGCCAGTAAAAAAAAGGAATGAACTATGAATGGCCAAATATTTTTTTGCATGTTCCCAATTCAGTAGGGGGATACTAGGTCCTTAAGAAAACCAACCAATAGTTAAGATACTAAAGACTACAAGAATTATTTTGTTGTTAACGAAAGATTTGAGAGTGGGTTCATGTATAATGACAAATGAAAACAAGCAAGCAAGAAAATTTAGAGTATCCTATTTGTATATTATCACATGCATTTATGTACTAATAGTACTTACTAGTATGAGGTAAAACTAAAAGCAAGCATTCTTTCAGGCTTTTGGTGATTGGAAATTGTGTAAATTTGAGGTGCTTTTAGTTTTGGTATCCCCTTAATTTTTGGTGCTCTGAAAAATAAAAAAAAATTGTGTGACTTTCTTAGTTGAGAAATGATAAGGAAGGTGCTTGTATTGGTTTGTCTTGTACCCTTGTCCATAAATGTCAGAAAGAGGGGCAAATGTTGGTTAGATACCTAATCTTGCATGAGGACAATTTGACTACAAATCCCCAAGTGTATATTGGGCATTGTAGGATAATGTGTTAGTTTTTTTTTTTATTTTTCTAAAATAGGAATGAAACAATGTTGTTGACCTATGTATGACAATAGTCCCAATTTGGAATCTCAATTTTATAGAAATTAACCATTGTAAGGTAAAATTGAGAGGAATTGAAACTATTAAAACTTAAACAACATGATTTTGTGTGTTTGAAAGTTTTTAAACCTTATACGTTATTGAAAATTATTGGAGCTAATAATAAAAAAGAAAAACGTACATCCTTTTTTTCTTCTTTTGAATAGACATGAATGGAATGCATCAAGATTGCATCAACTTAATTGCATTGAATTCTAGATTTAACACTCGCCATACAAGAATTGAATGAATTGATTTGAGCAAAACTTACACTTAAACAAATCGAAATCAAGTCCAGTTTATTTATATTATAAGAGCAAGGTGTTATGGCCGTAATGTTGTTGTAGCATAATCAATGATATTTGTAATCAAGCTATATACAAAGTATATTCATGTGTAATATTGTTAATTAGGCTAAACTTCATATAAGTGGATCCATAATATAAAATGTTTGTAATCTACAATTACACGCATTGATATTCATGATGATCAAGGAAAAATATGTTTTACCTTGTTTATACTTTGTACTATACTTAACTTTTTAAGTTTTTAGCCACATTTTTAATTCATATTAACTGACATGGTTACTACATAGTACTGTATTGAATATAACCCCTTAATATGTACCCCTAAAACACCCCTTTTCTCTTCATTGTCCAATAAATTGTTTCACGTCTCTCTCTCCTCTTTATCCTACTCCATTTTACCTTGCATCTCTCCTCTATATCCTACTCCATTTTACCTTGCATCTCTCCTCTATATCCCTACTCCATTTTACCCTTGCATGTTATTGCTATCAAAGCAAACCACGCCTCTGTGTATCGTTTCTTGAAATGGAAAAGAAAGCCTAGAAACACCATGACTCCTAAATAGAATTATGAAGAGAGCCTTGATAAGTGATAATTCTATAAAGCACTTATTATCCGTTGATCCACATGCACTACCCACATCAAGTCATCAATTACTCCATCCGTTCCTAAATATTTGATACTGTTTGGGCCAGGTCTAGATCCCAGGCCCAATATAAGGAAATTACTATTTTACCCCTAACAGCGGTAAAATACCCTTACAGGCACTCTCTCCGGAGGGGTGTCAGATTATGACACTTGTCATAATCCCAAGGGTCTGACAACTGTACTTTTGTACTATAAATATAGTACAATTTCCGCATTTGCAGGTACGTTTTTCCTGGCATTTCTGACAAATTCCCTAAAATTCGGATCGATTCTTCCAGCTTACTGACTTAAGCATCGGAGGGGCGTTCCCGGGAAAAACCCCCCGGGTTAGTCATCCTCTGTCTGTTTTGCAGGTCAGATCTTAGTTCTCGAGAAACATTCGCAGGTCCAGTTCAGACAAAAGTTCTATCAGGAACAGATACGTTTGTAATCTTGACACTATTTATAAGATGGGGAAATCTTTTAAATTACTTTCAATATATAAAACTTAATGATATGTGTGGTTTTCATAGTGTTTTTCCCCTTGTTTCGAGTCAATTTTGTGCTTAATGGGTGTCATTCTGGCTTTATTTTAGCTCATTCGATGTTCTTTAGCTAATTTGAAGTGTCTCGTCAAGTTTGATTAATTTCCGGCAATTTTAGAGCATTTTAGTTGATTTCTATCATCCACGGTTGTTATGCTCGGTTTTGGTATGTTTTGTAATTTCAGGCACGAAAACCGAGGCTCGGAACGAAGCCGGAAAGCTTAGACGGGATAAGAATGAAGATGCATGGAAATGCGTGCCAAGAAGTATGAAAACAAGCCTTAAAGAACTTATGAAGAAATAAGAAGAAAAGGAAGCAAAATGAACTTCTGAGGTCAAGATGCGGGCGCATGAAAATGCTATGCGGGCGCATTTAAAGAGGATTTCAGCTGAAAGGGCATTCTGGAGGTCTGATGCGGGCGCATAAACCTCCTATGCGCCCGCATCAGACGTTTTTCCCGATCTTTTTATTCGTCTTTTATTTTCTTTGTACTTAGGCTTTGTAAGCCCAACTTGGGTACATTAGGCACGGTTTTCTAGGCAAAACAACTTATGCTTTTCATAATTTAGAATTACTCTCTGAGGAAATAGAATGAAGCACTTTTTCTCTCAAATTAATTTAGGGGAAATTAGGGTTTTGTTCATAACTTTGATTTTCAATTCAATTCAAGTCTTCAATTGTTTCTCCAATTTGGTAATTTTCCTGTTTTTGTTCTTTACTTTAGTTAATTTATGCTTTTTAGTCTTCTTAGTTTAATTAATTTAGTTAATTGTTTATGTTAATTAGTTTAATTGTTCATTACTTCATGAATTCAATTAGGGTTTTTACAATTATTCTTGTTTTAATTTTCATAATTATGAGTGAGTAGTCTAATTTCTAGGGTTAGGGAAACCTTGATCAATCAATGGACTAATTAAATTAGGTTGTTTCAATCCCATAATTAGTAGTCAATTTCCTATTATTGGTTTCTTTGTTTACAATTGAATTGTGCGCAGATTTAGTTGTAATTCTGGTAATTGTTGAATTTGATGCCGAGAGGTAAAAATACCACAATAAGACCACTGAATAATAGGCGGAATTAGTCTAGGCATGAGCGAGAGCCGCTAGATGAGTTTCGAGGGAGTCTAGATTCGAGAGAATTAGTGAGCCCTAATTTGACGATAATTGTGAGATTGAACGATCTTTGTTAGTGAATCCATTAGTTGTTCTTGGTGACCCGATTGACCCTAGGCTTAGTTTATTGGTTGAATTCTTCGTCATTTCCAGTAATTAGTTAGTAATTAGTCAATAGTCAGTTAGCTAGTCAATATTTCTCGACCAAGGCTCTTTACACAGTTTAAGCTTTTTAGAACTAATAGAGTTTAACTGCTTCCCTGAGGATTCGATCCTTACTACCCTAGCTACATTAGTTAGTGTCGTTTGGTTTATTTTTGATAGGTGTGCGATAGCCTGTTCACTTAATATAGTCATATGGGGTCTTGTTTGCTTCGTCTCAATGAGTACGTTATTAATATCTATGTATTATAATTTTTACATATACACAACAAAAGATATATAAAATCAAACAAATACATTATTATATGTGTGAGTCAAAACGTATTAAACAAATAGGAACATGGGGAGTATTATATTAATAGTGTAGAGTAACACAAACTTTTTTACGAAGTAGAAAAATAACAAAAATGGTAATTTTGTTACATAAAGGGATATGAAACCGTGAACTAGACTACTAGAGTTGTTCAATGACCTAGAGCAACTAAAAAAAAATGAATTGGGCATTGTAGGTTCGTAGAGCCCAAAAACACTTGTATAATTCAACGAACCCAAGTACCCAACCCAATTTAGCATAGTATGACCGATAAGATTTATGCAAAATTCAGCACATACTATGCCTTGTCTTGTTTTCAAAGAAGGGTCTGTTTACTTCAACTGAAAATAATTGAACTGAACTGATTGGAGCTGAATTAAATTGAAAGTTTTCTATGAAGGATTAACAATTAGCAAAATAAAAAAGAGCTGAACTAAATTGATGTTAAGGTGAAGTAAATAGGCCCGAAGTTTTTACCAAAAAAAGTCATGAATAATGTATTAAGGTCTAATAAGTTCTAAAACTTTCTTGCTTCGTAACTTATGCCTGAGCAGGATCCACCAAGTAGCTTAAATGGAATGTCCTAAGGTCCTGCAAAACAAACAAGAGTTAAACCTGGGGGAGGGGGGGGGGGGTGACTCGAGAATGCTCACCCGATGTTTAAGTCAGCAACTAATAGATAAGTGTAAATATGAAGAGATGTGTTTAAGGGGTAGTAAAGCGTCCCTTAAAAATGGGGTGATAGTAGTATAGTACCATATATAGTACAAATGGACAATTGTCAGATCCCTAAGATCATGACACGTGTCATAATCATGTATGTTAGATTTTACCGCGATTAATTTCCATATGTACTGGGCCTAGGAGCTGGAGTTGGCCCAAACATAAAACATTCAAGGAGTTCTAACCAATTCCTAAACTTCTCAAATAAACACATAAATTCAAGTTTAGCAAGGTTGAATTTGATCACCAAGTTTATCGGATTACTAAATTTCTCTCAATTTAGTTCCACAAGTTCTACTCTTATACGATTATTATTTTGCTAACATGTGTCCCTGAATCTTAGTTAAACATTTAAAAAATTTCTTAAAATTAAAACCAATTTGGAAATTCTAACTAATATCACCCATATTCTCGATGCAATTCAAGAATAATTTTTTTATTAAGATTAATATTTCAACTTTTAACATGCTTATTTACCGTCTTCGAAATATAAACATTGGTTAGTTTTTGCCATCAATGAACACAACCAAAGCCCAAGTTACTCCATATTTATACTGCATTATTTTTTAATACGGAATATTACTACTATTATCGCTTTACTAACGCTAAAAAAATACACAGACATGTCAGTCAACCATTGGTGAGAATTCATTTAAAAAATCCATCTCATTTTAAAAAATTCGTTAAATCGGATAATGCGTGAATGAAAAAAAACCAACATCACCTCCTTCCATCACCACCAATACCTCTTTCTTCTCCACACTCAAAACTCAATCTACTCTCTCACATGACCATTTGAATCCTTCACTTCTTTCTTCTTCAATGGCGAAAACCCTAATTTCATCTTCGCCATTTATCGGAACAACTTTACTTCCATCTAAATCATCCTCTAATTATTATGGCCTTTACTCTCTTCCTCAACGAAGCAAATTTGTTCGTACTACAGTGAAATTCAGTTTCCAAGAAATTCCGCCGATTTCTTCAATTGGTAGTTCGATTGATTTAAACGCAGTGTTTAGTAAAGCTGAAGGTCTTCTTTATACTATCGCTGATGCTGCTGTTACGGCGTCTCCTGACGCTTCTGTTGCGGCGCCGCAGAAGAGTGGCGGTTGGTTTAGTTTCATTTCCGACGCTATGGAAGTTGTGTTAAAGGTAATTTTGATACTTAATTGTTTTTTTTTCGGTTTTAATATTATTTGAATATTACTACATGATTATAACTTTGTATTATATTTAATCAATTTAAGTTAGTTTGGTAATATAATAAGCTATTTTGATGCTGGTTAACTTGAATTTATTGGTTTCAGTGTATTATTATAGTGTTTAATTACCTGTTGTTCGTAAGTTATGAATAGTTTAATGTATGATTAGTGACTAATGATTTTGGTAGTGATTTGGCGAAGAATATTCTGCGATTAAATTATGAATTAATGATTTGCTTTTAGCTGTTGATATATTACATTTGCTAAGATGGTTAATTAGTGAATTTTGACCGTTACGTTAGATTGAATAACTTTAAGCATTATTTTGTTGAGAAGTATTGTTAGATTGGCTGTATAATGCTTACAACATTGTTGCTCCTAAGTATGTATACGATGCTGCTTATATTGAGGCGGATGCGCTGCACGAGAAGAGATGGAATCTGTAAATAGTAATAGAGAAAATTCGCAATATCAATTAGAGTGGTAACTAGAAAGAAATGGATGCTGAAAAACCATATGCAGTGCTTTGGATTTATTTAGTATTTTTTGTGGCATGAGATTTAAGGATGTAGTTTGGGAGTAAACATATTTAAAAAAAAAGGTTGAGGTAGTTTAAAGATGATTTATATGAGAGTGCTTAAATTGGACAAAAGAATTGATATTCTAGGGATGCATTAGTTGAACAACAACAAAGTCTTAGTTCGAACATAATACTACCTCCGTTTCCTATTAGTAGCAACAATTGGGTATTATTTGTGAGATATAAAATATTCATTTGTTTCAACTAACTGGAAACGGAGGTAGTATATCGTTTGAGGCTAGGTAGATATAAATCAATAAAAGGATGCAAAAATATTCTATGTAAATTGTTGCCCTTCATTGTCCCTTATTTAACGCTGAATTCTCTTGAAGCCCCAATAATCTTATCACCAAACAGGCAACCACCACCCTTTCATAACTCTGCTTAGGCCTTCCTCTACCTCTCATCTGCTAAGATCCGCCCATCCTTTTGCCACTCTTCAATCCTCTTTGCTGGAGTTGCTGGTGTGTAAACAATTGTGAGATAAGGATTTTTGTAAACACGACATGATGTCATCTTGGTTCATAATTTCTGATAACCTATAGTATCCTTCTTTTTTTTTGTTGTTGCTGCTCTTTTCCCTGCTTGTGTTTAACACTATGTTTGGATAACATCATAGAAGGGAAAGGAAATGGGAGGAAGGGAAGGAGAAAGAAGGGGAGGAGGAAAGTAGAGCTCTATTTTCCCTCCAAATCTCTCCACTATTGGAGGGATAGTGTTTATTAGAAGAGGAGAGAAAATGGATCCCTCCTTCTCCCTCCCCTTCCTTCCCCTAATCGTATCCAAATAAAGGGATTTGTTTTCTTCCTTTCCTTTCCCTTCTCTTCCTTTCCTTTCATTTCTTTGCATCCAAACAAAGGGTAAAAGTGCACACATTGCCAATGATGATGGGTAGCTCTCTATTGTAATTCTAAGTTTTTGGAAATGTTAACGCTCCAACCTGTTTATTACGGAGTTTCATAAACCGGTTTCCGCTTCCTCTTTCACTGCTGCATGAGGTTTTCTCAAAATAATTGCATGTACTATTGCTTTTTCATTATGACTCTTTTATGAAAATATTTTTTCCTCTGCCTTTGCGGTGAGACAATTTATCAGCTTTTCTGGTGTTAGAGGTAAGCTGCGTACTGCATGATCTCACTAAAATTTGTGCAGTGAATCTTCATTTGTGATGTTTGTATTTCGTTGTAAACTGATAGGTTCTGAAGGACGGGCTCTCAACTTTACATGTGCCATATTCTTATGGATTTGCAATCATACTACTCACTGTTATTGTCAAAGTTGCAACTTATCCTTTGACAAAACAACAGGTTAGTCTTTCACTTTGTATGTGTCTCTGGTTCTCTGCACATCTTTATTGACGATGAGGTTCACTGTTATGCTTCTGAATTAGATTCTTCAATAAGCAGAGTACTTTGCAATATTTTTGTGATTATCCAGGTCTGCAAGATGGTTTTTGTGTATTCCTGTATGATCCATGTTCTTGCTCTCTTAATTCGTATTTAGGCTTAAGTGCAAGTATATAATTACTAAATTATTGGTCAGGAAATTTTGCGTTATTATCTTTCATGATTAAGTTTTCTCCCAAATGACTATGTATTTGGTGGATAGGACCGTGGCAAATGTTTGTCTTAGCTTCACACTTCTGCTAAAGGGAGAGAAATGAAGTAATAAGTTATAACTAAAAGAAAATTCACAGAAAGAACATTCAAACGCCCCAAGTTAATTACCAGGGCACAGTGATTTTTGAATACGCTGGATTTTTTTGTGCTTTTACAATAACGGTCTGCCTTCTGTTTTTTCGTTTGTTTGCAGGTTGAATCAACATTGGCAATGCAGAATCTTCAGCCAAAAATAAAAGCCATTCAAGAAAGATATAAGGGAAATCAGGTACAACAGTACTAGCAATCATCGAATTTCAATTTTGGGCAATCCATTAAAGATCCTCTTACTTAATCTGTGTTCCTTACTTTGTCAACTTTTTTTTTTTTAACACTCTTGACCCACTTGATTCCACATTTCCTCTCCTTTTTTTATAAAACATAAAGGAAACCGCTTTCTCATACTGTCCTTGTTTCTCTGGTATGTTCATCTACAATAAGCAGGAAGAACATGTAGAGCATAGGGAGTAGGTAGCTATCCATATAGTTTCATCTATGCCCTTCTAATTCTACATGGGCTGTTGATCGAGCTTAGCTCAACATTGTGTAGTGTTATCATGCGTGTGCATCACTAAGATGTTAATTATATCTTAGATGATCAAAGAAGGGGTGATTTTTGCTTGACAAGGTGAAATGCATGGAAGTGCGACACTACAGGTGTTGTCATTTTTTTTAGAAAAACTAATGGGATCTATTCTTTTGCCTTTAATTTTCTTCAACTCTTAATAATGATACAAACTATGGTGTAATGGGTTTTTTCCGTAAAATAACAATGGATTTTATAATCCAGGAAAGAATACAACTCGAGACATCACGTCTTTACAAGCAAGCTGGGGTTAATCCATTGGCAGGTGATTATTTTATTACGGAGTTTATGTTTCTTGTTTATTTATTTATTATTATTTTTTTATTTAATAAAACGCATTGAGCTATATCTTTTTCTCTTTAATTTTAGCATATATTCTCCTTTTACTAGTTATTATTTTCAATATGATTGATGAGGACAGGAATGGTTTAACTGAACAGGATAGGCTGGGATTGGATAGGAGAAAAAAGTGTTTACCATTAAAATAAAAAATAAAAATCTATACCTCTTTATACTTGACATTTCATACAGCTAGGTTCAACACTGAATGTCCTTTTCGAGCATGGTGATAAATTGATTTACTTGAACACTAGATTCAACTCTGGTTTCAAAATCTGCTCTATGTTATTTCTGGTAGTTGCAACTTCCAAACTAAACAGATGTAATTAAACCAGACTAACAGCCTTTTAGTCCTTTGAAGCCTCCTTAACTCTTTTTCTCACTTTTCCTTTGCATTGTGAGACGTGAGTCCTTACACAATGTGCAGAAAGTCAGAAACACACTTAATTTGACTCTCAATAAAACAATGAAAGTCTCTAAACAAGTAAGGTGGTCTAATTTGTGCCTCATCAGATAATCTACATAATATTTAATGTCCATCTCAATCGTGATTAAAATTTTCATAAGCAACATCCTTATAACTTCTCCATATGTCCACTTAAAGTCCAAAGTAATTATTAATGTTAACTTCTTTATAGTACTATGAGTACTGAAAGACAGGCAAGACATTGATAAACACAATTAGTAACAGAGCCTTTTACTTTGATAAATGGCTTGACTAGTTTCAAAAGGTTTTAAAGGATCATGACTCAGATCAGGGTTCCGGGGTCTGGATTTTTGTAGAAAACACGATGTCCATTAATTTTATATGTAGCAGTGGTAGCTACAGAAGCATTATTGGTTACATTAGTCTTGCTACAATTAAGCAGTCATGCTCTGGAACAATCCTTTCTTGAAAATGCTTCCCTCTGCATGGTGTTATTCGGTATCTACCCTTGAGTGAAAGAAGCTGCGAAACAAATTTACAGGTTAGAGGTATCCAGGTCATCCATTAAGTATTCTCCATTACATTCCCATGCAAAATCCATGAATTGATTATATTGGTCTATTGAGAGAGTAGTTTGATAACCTGAATTCTTTTATTATGCCCTAACTCAATAGCTTGATAGCCTTGATTTCTTTGCTGTTAATGATAATTTTTCCCGTTTATTCCTCCATTGTGCAAAAAAAGCTATATTTTATGAGTATATATCCCGATCCTGGTGAATGTCTTCTTTTCTTTAATCCCTATTGATTAGGTGATCAGTAAATTATCAGCTGACAACATCAATAGCCGTAGATCCTTCTAGGAGATGAGCATATTTGTTTTGTCTTCCTTATTGCACAAAAAGTATGTGCACTTGCATCCTAAGAATGTTTGATGTGGTTACTCTTGCTGTGTTGAAAATGTGTTGGAGTTAGATTCAATTGCAAGAACACTGAGACAGAGGATCAGCTGTAGCCTCCCTTGTAGGGCTGAAAAGCAATATATTTCTTGCAATGTCTTTCCCCAAGGCATTCAAAATCCATGATTTTAATCATGTTAACCCTATGAGTCTGAGATTAGAGTTAATTGAAGGTGCACTTGGCTCTATAAGCGGACCATTAAGAAGACTCAGTTTGTTTTCAGCACAAAGTTATTAAGGATTAACATAGATTTCTCAAGCCACCAAATTCCGACCATCAGAATTAGCAGCAGATAGTCTTAATCTGTGGAATTTCACAAAATGACAAGGATAAAAATTGCAAACTAATAAGATGTTGAGGAATGTCAACAATAAGTGTATTTCTAAATCACTATTTTTCCATATTGAATGAAATTAATCTAAAATTGGTAAATTTATTGAATGAAAGCTAATTAAAGATTACTTGCGGGACTAACCAAGAAAAATATGTGTTTGTCTTTATTCAGTTCAAAGGACCCCATTATTTTGCTGTGGCAAGAAGTAACTAATATTCATTTGCATATTATATTTTGGTAAAACTGTAGTCTGGATTCTGGAGATGTAGTATCTGAGTTATCTTACTGTTTCTCATGGCAAGACTATATTCCTATGCCCCTATAGAATACCACTATTATCTTTAATGGCTTCAGATGCTGCCCAACATTTAAATTGCAAAAACTATGAAATTCCCTTTGTTATGAATTCTGAAATATATACTGATGCTTTTCTCCTTTTCCCATATTGACATTTGACAGGGTGCCTTCCTACTTTGGCAACTATACCAGTGTGGATTGGATTATATCAAGCTCTTTCGAATGTAGCTAATGAGGTGGGTAGTAATCTAATCACGGCAGTTTCCTTCAAAGAGTGTAGTCATAGATCACTTTTGTGTATTAATTAACTGATCACTGGTTATCTTTTTTCTTTTAAGGGAGTACTGACAGAAGGATTTTTCTGGATTCCTTCCTTGGGGGGCCCGACGACAATTGCTGCACGCCAAAGTGGAGCTGGCATATCCTGGCTATTTCCATTTGTGGTACTGTTATCATAAGTCATTATCATGTCTCTTTCGCATCTTGTTATGATCTCCTCCTCCCTACGTATAATTCAAATTTTTTTTTTGGTACTTATAACGTTGTAGTATATAGTATTTTCTATTTTCGCCAATGATACTTTTTTATTCAGTATTTTATGCGACTGGTTTTGGTTATTGGGTCACTTTTATAGTTTTATGGAGTTGAAGTGTGTCACATGGAGGAAATAATACAACCATAATTCCTTTGGTGCTAATACACTGCAAAAATTATGAGCATAGGATCCTCTACTACCCCCTCCTCAACCCCTCTTTCTGTCTTTTGGTGAGCTTGTAGTGGTGTTGGCGGTTTGGTGAATTGTTGTCTAGCCTGAAATCTGAATACTATCTCTCATTTGCCTACTTTGTGGGACATACTTTTGTCTACCCCTTTTGATTCCATCTCCAACTTCATTCTGACAGAATATGTTATTCATGCTGGTACTGTCTTGACTAAGCTTTTGTGACCAATGTTATTCTGAAAACAATTTCTTAGCTACATTCTTATACTTCCTCTTTCTTCTTTTTGTTGCTGCTGCTTGCTTGTTGGTTTTGATGATAGTCTTGTTTCAGCATGGGGTTTAATTTGTCACTCCTGAGTCCTGAATATATGTTCTTTTCTCACATGGAAAAGGATGTGTATTTTATCAGCAACTGAATTCACTCTCCAATTTTTTTTATTGATAGTTTATGGTCTTGCCGAAAGTGATTTGGTGGGAAGGGGTTAGAAAGAATATCAAGCTTTTAGATCTACAAGAGAATGGAGTTCTCGATCGTAGGGGATGGAGGAGGAAAAATTATGTGGATGACCACATGGAACGATTAGTTTTGGTTCTTGTAGCTGACTCCAATTTTTGGAATTAAGGCTCTGATTGATTGATAGTTTATGGTCTTGCCAATCACATTCTTTTTCTTTATTCTGATCTTATGGTATTTTACAGGATGGTCATCCACCTTTGGGCTGGAATGATGCTGCAGCCTATCTTGTGTTGCCTGTTCTGCTAGTTGTCTCCCAATATGTTTCTATGGAGCTCATGAAACCTCCTGAGGTAAGAATATTTCTATTGCTTTTACCTCTTATATATTCTTACTTTTTTTTAAAGATGACAATTAGTGGTGGTATTCTTGGACAGACTGACCCATCGCAGAAGAACTCACTTCTTGTCCTCAAGCTCCTTCCTCTCATGATTGGTTATTTTTCTTTATCCGTTCCATCCGGATTATCCATCTACTGGTTTGTTGCTGACTTCTCCTCTTTTTTTTCTCATTATACCTGAACTTCCTTTAAGCATTTCAATATATTTTCAAAGGATAACATGTATGTAGGTCAGAGTTCTGGGTAGATGTTGCCTTGATGAGTAGTGATGGTGCCTATGTGTCTTGAATCAAAATCAAGATCAAAATATGATGGTTTTCATGCTTTTGTCTCGTGATTTAGGCTGTGTGATGTAATACTAGAGCTATTTGATACTCGCACTAATCAGTTCCCCATCTTCAATCTTCACCATACCTTTTCTTGATCTTATCAATTTCTTCAGTTATGGACTTCCTCTGAAGGATATTGTTTTGTTTGACAGGTTTACCAATAATGTTCTCAGTACTGCACAGCAAGTATGGCTGCGGAAGTTAGGTGGTGCGAAGCCTGTTGTGAATGAAAATGCCAGTGGAATTATTAGTGCTGGAAAGGCAAAGCGATCTGCACCCCAGCTTGCTCAGATTGATGACAGGTCTGATGAATCTTGGAGTTGATAAATTAATATAATGTTTCTCTTTAAAATCCTATTATCCCTCTTAACATTTGGAAAATAGGTCAAGACAGTTCAAACAAGACTCAAGAAGGCAGCAAAAGAGCCAAGCACTTCCACAGGATCAAATTCCTGTAACTGAGTCTGAAATGGGGTCAGAACAGGAATCTAAAGAAATGGTGAGCAAAACTACATATATTTTATGTGAAACAGTCAATTGGGAAAAGGATTCTTAGTATACCGTTTGCTAATTGACCAGAAAAATCCCCATCTGATGACAGTCAAACCTTTCAAACTTGCTAGTGTTAGATTTTCTTGTCTTTGCTGTGGAGGTTGGATGTTCATCCAGCATGATTTTTCATGTAGTCATGATGGTATTTAAGTCTTACTTCATTTGTGTTATCAAAGTTCCAGGTAGATTGATAAAGTATTAGATGTGATTGGTTCTATATTCTATTGAAGATTTGAAGTGCTTTTTAGACTAAATAGGATTGTAGGACCCTAACTGTTTAGTAGTGAGAACTAAGAATAGAGGTAGATTAATTCTTTGGCTATTTCCTAAATGTAAAGTAAAAAATGTTGTGTCACGAACGAAAGCAGATAGTATAATAACTTGTGTGGGACTGATAACAGTTATAAGGAAAATTGTTGCAGTTCCGAAGAGGGACAGAGATGATGGCCCCAAAAGGAACGGGTTGTTAGACACGTATTGAGTGGAAGTGTGTACATTGAGATTGATAAGTTTCTTTTTGGTTCATCCTTTGTACAGCAAGCATTTCAACTTTCAATATATCTGATGTGCCTGGCTTCATTTTGATGTGCCTTAATTTATCTCCAAGTGACAAGGACTTGTAAATTATATTATCTTCAATACTTGATCACTGAAGTCCAAATGCAATTGTAAACCTTTGTTCCACGGGAAAATTTTGGCCCCCGTTCTTTTTAGTGTCCTTGATGGTAACAGCGCAGAATTGTATCTTCTAATTTCATTGTTTTATTGGTGTCCCCTAGTGTGTATTCTGGAATCTGAATCTGTTATAAATATATATGCTTCGATCATTTAGCTGTCCTGCAGACTCTGTTAATTAAGCCTTGACTTGCTAAACTACTGTTGCATTGAAGATGATATTCTTGTGGTTTTTTTTTTTTGGACAGGATGATTTAGAAGAGGCTTACACTTCAAGTGACATCAAGCAGGTTCCTAAGTATTCCACTCCAAAGAGGAGCAAGCGATCAAAGCGAAAGCGTGTGGGTTGACTACGTTAGTTGTATGTCGTTTCTGTTCAGTTTTGTATATCTTATGAAATCATATTCTAGTCAATGTCATAGTAGTGGTTATCTTATTGGCTTATTCATTTCAACCTCGTGTTGCAAAGCTGCTCATTAATTATCGCCCTTTCTGTATAATTTGGGCTGACCACAGTTTTGTAAAACAAAATTATTACAACTTACAATACTAAATTAGAATCTAAAGCAAATGCATGTTTCACAGGCCCTTTGCCATTGCCATTTCATGTATTTCCTTGTGCAATAAAAGCTGTGCGGTGCTGAGGTTTTACTTATGGCCGTTTTTGCAGACACTAGTATGGTTTTGTGGATTCGTTGCTAGACACTCTTTAATTACTTATATGTTGGGCAGTGTAGTAGGCTGTGCTTGTTTAACATCGTGAGTGGAAGTAGAGTTGAACTATAGCATGTTCATAGAAGCAAAACTGTATTTCTTCCCCTAATTGGAATAGGGGTTGCTAAAGTTCCTTCTTGAAATGACTTTGTCAGATATTCGGTATAGAAGCCTATTATAGGTTTTAGCAAACCGGGCAGTAAACAACTAGATGATTGCACAAATCTATTAGTATTGGCTAGAATTTAGTTTTGCTTCGGGCCATTAGATAGTTCAATAGGTTACAGTAGTGTAATAGATCAAATATCCACTGAAAGCTAAAATAAGGTTACAATAAATGAAGATAATGAAATGAAAATGTAAAGCCTATTATAGGTTTTTAGCAAACCGGGCAGTAAACAACTAGATGATTGCACAAATCTATTAGTATTGGCTAGAATTTAGTTTTGCTTCGGGCCATTAGATAGTTCAATAGGTTACAGTAGTGTAATAGATCAAATATCCACTGAAAGCTAAAATAAGGTTACAATAAATGAAGATAATGAAATGAAAATGTAAAGCCTATTATAGGTTTTTAGCAAACCGGGCAGTAAACAACTAGATGATTGCACAAATCTATTAGTATTGGCTAGAATTTAGTTTTGCTTCGGGCCATTAGATAGTTCAATAGGTTACAGTAGTGTAATAGATCAAATATCCACTGAAAGCTAAAATAAGGTTACAATAAATGAAGATAATGAAATGAAAATGTAAAGCACTTCTGCATGACTGCATCTTTGTACACCCAGAATATCCTAATTACAAGTAGATGCTCTTGCATTGTCAGCTCTATGTCTCTGCTCTTGTAGAATCACTTGTACTCCTTAAGGTCTTGTTGGTGGGCGTTGATTTCCAACTGGATTTGGTCCAGATGGGGCTTTATGGGCATTTTTCATGTCATCCTGTCATATGAAGCTTCATCAGTTAGACAGTGCTTAAACTCAATAGATGGTGTGTAATCTCAAAATATATACTGTTTTAACACTTACCCAAGTAGCAACTTTGTGTTTGGTTGACCTCATTGAGCTGGACTTCAAAGATCGTAACTGGAAACGGACTGCAGAGAGCGAGAGAATAAGGTAATTTCTTCATGTTTTATTTAACATTATGCTGTATTAAGTGAATGTGATTTGCTATAGCAATATAGGTGTGCAATATTTAGGTTCTATAGTTTGATTTAATAGATAAGAGGCATAGAGTAGCTTGCCTGATTTAGTAGCTTGAGCCTGGATGAGTGTGGTATTGCATTGAAATGACATGAAAAGAAACCATGCTACAAAGAGGAGGATAAGTGTATGCCTTCTTGCCATCCCAAGTAAAAGTTGCTGTGAAGTTGAAGTGAATGAGCTTTGGAGATGCATGGAAGCTTATATTAATACATATTTGGTAATCATTGCACAACTTGAAAGTTTTTAGGATGTTGCACTCGTTGTCTGGGAATCCAATGCCTTTACATGCCGAGGCTTGTCCTGATACGATGAGGTATCTGGAATTAAGCTCATTGTGAATTGACTATTTCCTTGATATGATTGTTTCCATAATACTAAATTGTTGGCTTCTTAAATTTAAGTTCCATTTCTTTTAGAGGAGCTTTTGGCGCCCCAAACAATGTTCTTCGTCTGTGATTTTGGGTCCCACCAATGTACGCTGTCAGATGTAGAAACTTTGATAGAGTAGTGACTAGTGAACATGATAGTCATGTGGTGACAGAATGATGGTGCTAAAGACTATGAGATAATGTGCTGTGAGCAGATGTTGCCTGTCTTTTAAACTATTTGTCTACTTTTTCTCAATCATTAGGCTGCTCATCATGAGCTATTATGTTTTCTGTTGAAGCTGATTAAAAGTAGCAAGGCTTTTTTCGATGAGCATTCCCCGTGCTCTTGCTTGCTCATTATCAGTATGAATTTTGTGCAATGAACATGAACTATATGATCAACTCTGTTATGACAGTGTGTTTCCTCACAGGTCCTGAAGAAGCATCTAATTGGTTTACAAACTTGACATGCGTTGCTTTCATGCATCTTAAATCAAGTCGGAGCACATTATATGATTCAACAATTTCAAATACAGAATCAATTGCGTCAAAAATTAGCGATTTGCAGGTACCCTTTACTGCTGGATATTTTTTGTTCGCTGCGTGAATTGTTGCTGCATGTTTTTGACAAATAGGCAAGTGCATATCTAAGTAAATTGCTCCCTTTGGTAGCTACCCACCCTTTTGCCATTGCAAAAATGTCATTGTGTCTTTACAATATCTAAGTAGTTAGGCTTATCGTCTAGTGTCTTGCTTTTAATGAGGGACAAAGTCTATAGTGCCCTTCCTAGACTCTTTTCTTCACTAAAAGCTAATTTTAACTTGGTGTAGTAATTTCCTCTGCGTACTGGTGGTTTGCTTGTTGTTAGTTACCTAACTTGCAGTAAATATTGCGTAGTAAAGAATTGTAATTCCCAGCATACAGTGCAGCTGAAGCTGTGAAAGCCAGAGGTTAAGGCTTTTTGGGTTGAAAAGGGTGGAATATAGTGGATTATAGTTATGTAATAAATCTCCAATTATAAGGTGGTAATTGATTGCAAATTTGCAACACATCTGATTTTTCTCTGTTCCCATTAAAGAGTCAAAAGTGGTAATGATTGCTGTTGGTATGAAGTACTGCATCTATCATATGCACGCTTTAGAATAATTAAAAGGAGGTGAACCTTTTGTGTTGGTGGTAATCAATAGTCATAGATATGCCCCTTCGTTATTCTTTGAGTAATCATTCTACATCCTTGGCTTGATTTTCGGATCACATTTTATTCTTCGATGTATTAGGTTGAGAATTCTGGTTTGTGTCCCCTGTGTAGTAGAGTCGAAATATGGACTGAACATTATGGACAGATGGCTTATAAGTTATAGTGGAATAGATAAAAATCGCCATGAAAGTAGGAGTGCTTAGTACACTGGTTTATACTCTGCAATTATCAATTGTCTCTAGGTATTAGATCAAGGAACCAGCTTCTCTGCTATTCTGACGATAAGTATATCTGTTAGTTGATACCTAACTCTGCAACTGTCTTACCATCTCTATCCCATATTTTAGGGGGTTTATCGTGGTTTTGATGAATATAAATTGAAATAACTCTGTTTCAATAAGCATACTATTAAACTGGGTTTTCTTTTTCTGGGCTCCTACTTTAAATACGAAGTAAAGTTTTTATTAATTTATCAGTGTAGACTGTAGGGCGTAGAAGTCATTTGGTATTTGGTATCTGGTTTCATCTTAGATTCTTAGACTCGTAATGAATAGTTGAAAATCGACTACTAGCAAGGATTAAGAAGAGACCTCTCAATCATATGTTCAGACTTGCACATTGTTTGGATAAGCAACTTGGCAAGTCATGGGAACTTGGAAAGAGTATATTGACATTGCTAGTCCAAACTTCCAGTGGAATGGGAGTCTAAATTATTGATGTAATAGACTAATAGTGGTCTAGTGGAGCTAAAGATGGTTATGCAGTGGCCCAATATATTTGGATAGAGCCCATGTGAATTGGGCCAATCTTTTTATCTGTTAAGAGATATTTACACACGTTTCAGACAACACGTGTCCTGTGTAGTTGATTTTGGGCTGAATTTTGATATGGGCTGGGCCCCCACTGTGGCATTCTTCTCTCTCACTTTCATTTCTTTTGAGAAAAAGCCAAGACAGAACAAGCGAGAAAATCTGCAAGTAAATCCACGTAATCCAACGTGTATGTCGTGCTTTCGGTACATCGTGTGCTTTTTATCATTTTCTTGGGACCTCATGTCCTATTACAGTTGTTCCTCTCTTCATCATGCATTTTTTTTATACGAGTACGAAAACTTAAAATCTTCTTATTGATGGGCATCTTTCGTTTTCTCCTTGATATTCGCCTTTTTTTATTTTTGTCCCTTTTCTAATTATATTTTACTAGGATTAGTAATTCCTTTGGTCATTTTAAGTAACCTTAGGCCTAGTCGACATCCACTCATCTTCATTTGCTTAACTATGGAGATTACTTAACTTAGATTAAGCTATAAGTACAATGTACCACTTCTATATTTATATTTATAGCCTTAGGTCATGTTCTTGTCAACTCATTAGAACTTATTTTTGCTGAATTGAATCTATTTTTGTTGAAAATAAGTAAAAATAAGTCGAGGAGAACAGAGTCTTATAGGGTCATACTTTCCTCAAACCATACTCTACTCCATATTTCTTTTTTGCTTCTAAGATCATCATGAATTCGTGATTGATAGTGTGCTTGTACGGTTACCGGCATTTAATTTCAATGAATCCTTCAATTTTGGTTTTTTTTTTTTCTGAAGTATAAGGGCCTGTATATTTCAGCTGAAAATAGTTTAACTGAACTGAGTTGAGTTGAACTAAACTGAAAGTTTTTTTAAGAAGGATTAACTAATAGCAAAATAAGAAAAGAGTTGAACAGAACTGAAATGAACGAATTTTAAGTTGAAATAAACAGCCCCTAAGTATCACAAATTAATGTATTAAATCATCAGTTGTTAAATGTGAATTAATAGAGCCTTATAGTGAATTGAATTTAGGGCTTGTTCATTTCACCTTAATTCGACTCCGATCAGTTCAGCTCAGTTGTTTTCGGTAAATTAAACAAATTTTTAGATATTAAATTGGGTAGGAACACACAAATTAGTGCATTACTCCATATTTTGTGGTTTAAACTTATTTCATTGGCCTGTATGGTTTTGCTTTGTTTCTTGACCACTTATTTTGGGTACAAACTAAAATGAGGGTGGAATCTTGTATCGGATGTCGGAGCTAATATTTTAACATTGGATGCTCTATTTTAAACTTCTATCTTGGGAGTACTGCACGAATGAAGACGTCTATAATAACAAAACCCTGTTTTGGCTATCATCTAATTTTTTTTACCACTATTATTTTGTTGTGGGGGTACCCTTAGGGCTTTAGATAAACGCCAACCTCTGTTAAAAAGTTTCAAAATTCAATGCCCCTTGTTATTTTGAACCTTATTGAATATACTATTGATTACTCAAATACTTGGAGCAAGTTTTCGTTTGAATGGTTTATATAATATGTTCTTTTACTCCAAAATCTAATTATTTATACTTGTAGCTGTTGATTGTATGCCTAAGGTTGAACACATCATCAATAAATTCGCTTACTTATTAGATTTAATTTAAAACAGTCTAAATCATCTTTGTTGCTTTACCTTGTGGTTTTTCTCATTGTCTTTTTCAGAATTATTTTCTTTCCTCTATTAAATACACATATGTCACTTATTTAATACAGAGTATTGGACTGTTTTTTAAAATTTGTATGACTTTATAATAATAATATCATTTAATAATTGAAATTAAAAATAATTTTTTTTTGTCTTGTTCACCCACTATTCAACTTTATACAGAGATAGTTTGATTCATATCTCATGTTTTCGTCCTTCCATTATGATGAATTGATGATACTGCGTTCCCTCAAAGTCCTCAACTTTACACTTTTACCGTGTGCTATTTTTTGACTTCATCCAAAAAATCTCAATCTTTTTTTATTTTTTACCTCTGCCACACACATGTGGAATTGTGGATACAATTATTCATTTATTCGAAGATGGGTTATGGGAATTGAGAAACCCCTAAGGGTGGTTATGTTAAACCAAGCTAATTATGGAATACAAAGTTACAACTTAGGGTACACTTGGTAATGTATTTGTTAGAAGTTGTGGTTAAAAAACCTAAACTTGTGTAGCAATAGAAATTTAAATAAACAATTGAATGCAAGTCGGAAATTTATGGTGTGAATTGTAAATGCATCTTAATAATATACTTCTTATTGCTAATATTGGTCTAGTGGAGCTAAAGATGATTATTTTGAGTTTGTTTTCTTTGTAATAAAGTCTTATTTTCGGAGTATAATAAATTTATTTTCAATTCAATTTTACAAAACAAAACAGTAGAAAGAAATTTACCATGTCCTTGGCTAGTTGGCTCTCACACTCCTGACTCCCCAAATACCTCCTATAAATACCATCCTAAGCTCGGTAGTATTCTTTCATCCAATTAACTCATCTTTATCCACAAAAATGGCTCACCTCATTTCTCCCTTTTCTCTTTTTAGCCTCCTAATAATCGTAACCACCTTAACCCAAGCCCAAGCCCTCATCCTCACTGTTGTAAACAACTGCCCTTTCACAATCTACCCTGCCATCCTCCCTAACCATGGCTTCCCTGTCCTAGAAAAAGGTGGCTTTCCTCTCAGTTCCCTAACCCACCGCTCTTTCTCTGTCCCAAACGCCCATTGGGCGGGCCGTCTCTGGGGCAGGACGGGCTGCCACTACGCCAACGGACACTTCAGTTGTTTATCCGGAGACTGTGGTGGCCACATTGAGTGCAATGGGCTAGGTGGGGCAATCCCCGCAACACTAGCCCAATTCAGCCTTCACCACAGCCACCAGGATCACTCTTCCTACGGAGTGAGCCTTGTTGACGGCTTCAACTTGCCCATGACCATCACCCCACACGAGGGCAAAGGTGTTTGCCCCGTGGTAGGGTGTAAGGCGAACTTACTAGAAACTTGTCCTGAACCGCTTAAGTACAGGGGTCCACATGCCTACCACGGGCCTATAGTGGGCTGTAAGAGTGGGTGTGCAGCCTTCAACACTGATAAGCTTTGTTGTAGGAATAATTACAACAGTAAAGAAAATTGTCATGCGTCAAATTACTCAGAGTTCTTCAAGCATTCTTGTCCTCATACTTTCACTTATGCTCATGACTCCTCTCTCATGCATGATTGTGCTGCTCCACGCGAGCTCAAAGTCATCTTCTGCCACTAATAGACTAATTATCCCCACTTTTGTAGTTTGTACTTTTGTTGTTTTTCTTCCTTTCTTTGTAATGTGTGAATTTGTGATGTTTCTTTAGGAAGGAACTAATGGATGTTGCGGAAGTTGGTCTGAAATTCTAATGGAAAATTCTTAGATTTTAGATTGAATTTAGTGGTAATTTGTGTTCTTGTTTCTATGTTTGAATTTGTTCTTAATATTTTTTAAGTAGTTGCATTACTGCAAAGTTATAGAGGATGTTGATCTTTCAGCAATTTAAATAAATTGGTAAAAGGGTAATGGATTAGATTAAAAAAAAATTCTTCAGTAGAAAAGGTGGATTAAAAAAAATACAGAAAAGGAGAAAGTAACAAAGGGAATCACTTTGCATATGCAGGAAAAGCAGAGTAGTAGAGTATAGTGCAGAAACATCAGTAGGTTTAAGTTTAAGCTTTAAACGCATTGATGATACTCTCTGGTCCCTTCTGTTTGTGTTTAATTTGATGAATAAAGTGATGAAAGTTATAACTTATAAGCGCATACCTCATTATGATTCCTAGAGTATTAGCATCAATACATGATGCTTACTTGAAAGTTGGAATGTATAGCGTTGAACTTAATTTAACTGAACCGAATTGCATTGATTCTTATAACATGCAAAAACTAGATGAATTAAATTGAAATTATGTCCAATAAAATCAAACTTGAACCAATTACTATTTAGTAGTACTACTGCAATAAATAGCTTTTTTTCAACACTTTAACTTAACATAACTTACTTTCAAAATAAAATAAAATAAATTTAGTTTGAATAGTTTTAGATAAAGTTCATATCGATATGATAATGTTGGACACCCTCACAAAACAAGGTTTAGCATATTCTAATAAGAAATAATAAGTTAAGTAAATATAAAGTTTGATAAATTTGTCGAGCAATCAAGTATATTTTAATTAGTTGAAATAAGTTGAGTAGAATATATTATGTATGACATCTTTTCATCTTAAAAACTACTCCGTAGTAATTTTTTTTTTTTCCAATGATGTCTCTATTAGTCATCACTTTAAATTATCAAATATGTCCCGTTTTACAAATTTTATAATTGAATTTGTTGTCTTTCTTGATTTTTGGTTTAATATTAACTTAAAATAAAGCATGTCAAGACATGATTAATATAAAAAATAATCGCTAAAGCCAAAAAAAACATTAATCTTGTTTTTCAAATTTGTTAAGATCATGATAATTGTGGAGAATGTTGAACGAGTATTCGACAAGTACAAAGAATCATGCAAGATACAATTGGAAGCAAGTCAAAGTGTTGCAAATCAAACAAATTAGTATGAGTTTATTATTAGTTTGATTTGTAAAATAAACTATGTTTGGAATAGGGTAAGGAAAACATGCTAAAATTAGTGTTAGTTGTCACTAATTAAGTCGTATGATCTCATATAATTAGGCCATGTTCTCCNGCTCCACGCGAGCTCAAAGTCATCTTCTGCCACTAATAGACTAATTATCCCCACTTTTGTAGTTTGTACTTTTGTTGTTTTTCTTCCTTTCTTTGTAATGTGTGAATTTGTGATGTTTCTTTAGGAAGGAACTAATGGATGTTGCGGAAGTTGGTCTGAAATTCTAATGGAAAATTCTTAGATTTTAGATTGAATTTAGTGGTAATTTGTGTTCTTGTTTCTATGTTTGAATTTGTTCTTAATATTTTTTAAGTAGTTGCATTACTGCAAAGTTATAGAGGATGTTGATCTTTCAGCAATTTAAATAAATTGGTAAAAGGGTAATGGATTAGATTAAAAAAAAATTCTTCAGTAGAAAAGGTGGATTAAAAAAAATACAGAAAAGGAGAAAGTAACAAAGGGAATCACTTTGCATATGCAGGAAAAGCAGAGTAGTAGAGTATAGTGCAGAAACATCAGTAGGTTTAAGTTTAAGCTTTAAACGCATTGATGATACTCTCTGGTCCCTTCTGTTTGTGTTTAATTTGATGAATAAAGTGATGAAAGTTATAACTTATAAGCGCATACCTCATTATGATTCCTAGAGTATTAGCATCAATACATGATGCTTACTTGAAAGTTGGAATGTATAGCGTTGAACTTAATTTAACTGAACCGAATTGCATTGATTCTTATAACATGCAAAAACTAGATGAATTAAATTGAAATTATGTCCAATAAAATCAAACTTGAACCAATTACTATTTAGTAGTACTACTGCAATAAATAGCTTTTTTTCAACACTTTAACTTAACATAACTTACTTTCAAAATAAAATAAAATAAATTTAGTTTGAATAGTTTTAGATAAAGTTCATATCGATATGATAATGTTGGACACCCTCACAAAACAAGGTTTAGCATATTCTAATAAGAAATAATAAGTTAAGTAAATATAAAGTTTGATAAATTTGTCGAGCAATCAAGTATATTTTAATTAGTTGAAATAAGTTGAGTAGAATATATTATGTATGACATCTTTTCATCTTAAAAACTACTCCGTAGTAATTTTTTTTTTTTCCAATGATGTCTCTATTAGTCATCACTTTAAATTATCAAATATGTCCCGTTTTACAAATTTTATAATTGAATTTGTTGTCTTTCTTGATTTTTGGTTTAATATTAACTTAAAATAAAGCATGTCAAGACATGATTAATATAAAAAATAATCGCTAAAGCCAAAAAAAACATTAATCTTGTTTTTCAAATTTGTTAAGATCATGATAATTGTGGAGAATGTTGAACGAGTATTCGACAAGTACAAAGAATCATGCAAGATACAATTGGAAGCAAGTCAAAGTGTTGCAAATCAAACAAATTAGTATGAGTTTATTATTAGTTTGATTTGTAAAATAAACTATGTTTGGAATAGGGTAAGGAAAACATGCTAAAATTAGTGTTAGTTGTCACTAATTAAGTCGTATGATCTCATATAATTAGGCCATGTTCTCCTCAACTTATTTTTGCTGAACTGAACTTATTTTTACTGATTTGAACTTATTTTTGCTGAACTGAACTTATTTTTACTTATCTGAACTTATTTTTGCTGAATTGAACTTATTTTTGCTGAAATCATTAACAATTTATTAAGGATTGAAACTGATTTTTATTGAACTGAATTTATTTTTGCTAAACTGAACTTATTTTTGCTGAAAATAAGTAAAAATAAGTCGAGAAGAACAGGGCCTTAGTACTCCTATTTATATTCCTAATATTACTCTATGAATAAATAATTACGAGGAGCTCACCTTAAAGTAAACGGGATAAGAATATGTTAAAATATATCTTGTTATAACTTTAATACTCCATAAATTTGTTGTTGTGATGCTAATTAGCTAATGCTGGGATAAGCCTGTGTTGTTGTTTTTTTCCTTGTATGTGTGTGTTTAGAGGGTTATAAGAGTGGTGATGAAAATAGGTCCAAGAATTATTTAATATCAAGAGAGAACTTTTATATTTTAACCAATTAAATAAGACTGTGTTATTTGGAAAGACCACTAAATAATTATACAAAAATATATTAAATATTAAAAAATTAAATAATTAGAAAAATTTGCATATAATTCAGGTCTTGCTGGTAAGACAATCTTATGGAAGACTTATTAATCAACGTTCATCGAATTACGACATTAAATTCCACCGGGGTTGTGCATTTGTGCCCAACATTGAAGTCAAAACAGACCATTATAAAGTAACATTGTATTCGGTCTGATGGGTCTTATCTTAAGTCTTGAATATATATTGTGTAACTGAATGGGCCAGCCCAGTAATTTGGGTTTATTTTTATGGGTTTCTTGTGTTCGGCATGGTGCATGCCCAACTATAGCCTTAAGAAAGCCACATGCAAGTTGCAACAAAACTTATTTTCAAAATTTAGGGCATGTTTACTTCAACTGAAATGCACTGAAATGAAAATTTTGTTACTTTTGTATGAAGGATTAATGAACAGCAAAATAAGAGAAAAGTTAAACTGAACTGAATTGAACTTAAGCTGAAGTAAACAGGCCCTTACCCTATTTTGAAACTCAGTATATACATTTAAGTCTTTTTTAAAATAGAAATCCTTATATGAAAGACTGAAAGTATACTTGTAGAAAATTAAAAGGGCCAAGATGCACACACTATATTTTGGAGGAAACAATATATTACAATATACCTCTCTCTCCTTTTCTCTTTTCATTTTTTTTTAATTTTTTTTTTTGAGCAATAATAATAGGAGAATTGTTGGTTAATATTTCTTAGAACTTAGAAACATAACTAAAAAAATATTGGGGGTATTTTGTCTTTTGTTTCCACAAGTTTCAAATACTTGTTATATACCCCTAAAAATACTACCTTTACACTACATCAAAAATTGCAAAAATGCCACCATATAAACATAATTTGTTTCCAACAAATATTAACTTGATACCCCGGTACCCCCCATAATAATATACCTCTCTTGAAAGAAAATAAAGTATGTAATTATTGATTAATTTCTATATTCTTCATTCTTGTTCTTTTGTCCCCAATTGTTTTGGGATTTAATGCTCATGGAAATTCCTAATTACTTTTGCACTATGCTCTTTATCACTTCATGTAAAGTGAAGTACTAAACTTCATTATTGGTACACATTGCTCGCCCACAACATAATGTTTGATTGGTGGTAACAAGGTCAATAATAAATATATATATATATATATAACATAATGTACACATTTGTCTATACGTATCCCAAAATAAGAATATATTTTTGTACAAGTATTGAAAAAATGTGTCTCCCGACTTCCGTTATATATGTCATAATGTATAAGACTTTATAATCAAATGCAACAAACTATCCTTATATATATATATTACCGTTACATTTTTTTTGACATAAACTAACGTAGTAACGCAAGTGATACAACTTACAAGTAAATATCAAATGATCTACACCTAAATATCAAATGTACAAAGCTAGTCACAAAATGTCTTATAAACAAAATCAAAACTAAATAAATCCAACTAGTGCTCTCCAAGAGCCAGCACAAGTTTCACCACAACTTTTTGCATGCTTTGATCGCAAACTGCGGTGCACAGAGATTGTGCATACTTTATTCCAACCTCCAAATTACATTATGACGGTAAAATCTACGTTGAGGTCGATCTAAAAGAGGGCAAGTTGGTTGGCAAGTTGGTCACTGTCTACAATCAATTACCCTAACAAAAAGAGGTGATCTTGGAAAAAAATTAAAATATCTTGGGGCTTTGAGGGGCCAAGATTTGGTGATTTGATGATTCCTCTTATCTCAATTTAGCTTTGATTACTTTTAAACACAATTGTTAGACTTAAATTTTTTCCCCCTTTAGTTTGCATATTCGGACCACCGAAAGTTATTGCTCTCATTTTACTAGAATTCGACCCTCATTACATGCTTACCTCACGGTGGGTGAGTCTCTTAATGAAGATCTTACATATGCTAGGCTTGAATCGAGACCCTCTCTAAAACATATCAAATTGTTTACCACTTGAATCAACCCTATTGGTTTAGATTTTAGACGTAGTATAGAATAGATATATAATTAGCTAACTTTTGGGATGGATCTTTACCAAATTTTTGACAGTTCATATCAAAAATAGCATGCAATTGAATATTTATTAGACTTATTTGCAATTAGTTGGTTTCAACTCTTCAATTCAATTCGTTCCTTCGATTAAAAAAATGCATTTATTTTGTTCAACTTTGTTGAAAAATCATGCAATGGTGTATGGTCTTGGATATTTGTTTAACATAATAAAGGCCTTAATTGACGCTAGAATAAGTTAAATTTGAAATGTTAATTACGAGGAATTCCAGATATCTAACAGTGAGATATTGAAGGGAGGATATCACATGGCGTTTTTGTATATGCAAAAGTAGAAGTTGTATTGTTAGTGTATATGTTATGTATTTTGCATATATTTACAAAAACGTCATGTGATATCCTCCCTTAAACATCTCACTGTTAGATGTGGGGAATCCCTCGTTAATTACTAATGCGTTCAATTTTTCTCCCATTCATAAGATTCTTTTTTCGTAATTATATTTTTTTCTTGTTAGGAAGCTACAATAATAAGTAATGAGAATCAATTTTATGATCTTTTGAAATCAAAAAGAAGACTCTAATCAATTGAGTTATCCCTCACTCTCTTAAGAATTGTTTTCTTAATTAATTACACATTTAGCATTGGAAGGTCTCATTCTCATAATTTTGAATTTATTTATAACCAGTTACACAACTTCTAGTCTTCCATTTTCTATCATAAGTTACCATCATTCCATCAATAATCCAAGTCCTTTTCTATGTTATTATTGTCCTTTTTTAATTAGTTATCAACTTAATTAGGGTATGTCATCTAAATAAGTTCTTTTTTTTTCTTTTTTTCCAATAAACACCATTAATTTTCAATATATTCTACGGAGTACTATGTGTAACATTTATTAGTAGGTTTCAATTTAATCTCCTCAAATAAGTTTCAATCATTTTTAATAATTCATTGAATTATAATCAAGTTTAATCCATTTCAACAATATGTTCTAGTCCATTTCAACTCATTCAATTATTTCCAACAAGTTTTTATAGGTTTTTTATATCTTAACCCGAGAAAAGAACAAATACTTGACATACCAAATTTTCAACTTATACTATATTATGATCCTATTAGTTAAAATTAAAATTTTGGGATTAAAACTTTTCTATGAGGTTTGATCTAATGATTGAAAAACATAGTCAATAAAATATAAATGATATGATCCCAATTCAAGTGAGCATAAAATCATAAAGGCAAATCTTAAATGATAAAATCCCTCCAATTCAAGTGATTAATAACCTACAAATATTTTTTGGCCCATGCATATATGATATCTCATATTCTCATCTACTTTAGCTTCCATATTTTTCCAAACACCAAAATAATTTAGTGGGAGAAAAAAAGAGAGAGGAAAAATAAAAATACACCAATTTAGAGGATTCTCAAGCAACTATCTTCTGGAATCTTCTATCAAGAAACCCTTTCTTATCGCCAAATCTTTGTTTGGGTTTTCTTGATTTTCTCTCTCCTCCCATGGCTTCGCCGTCTCAAGCTTCACTTCTGCTTCAGAAGCAACTTAAAGGTTTCATAATTAAACCCCCAATTCAATTTTTTAATTTTTTTTTTAATGTGATTGATTTGAAAAATTGAATTGATTTTATGGTTTGATTGGTTAAATCTTGAATTGGGTTTTTGGAATTAGGGTTTAATTTGGATTATTGATTGTATTTGGATTGAATTACTGATTGGTTTCTCTGTTTTTTTGTTAATTAATTTGCAGATCTTTGCAAAAACCCTGTTGATGGGTTTTCAGCTGGATTAGTTGACGAGAATAATCTGTTTGAATGGAGTGTTACTGTTATTGGACCTCCTGATACTCTTTAGTATGGAATTCTTATCTTTATAATTTTTAAAATTTTGCAATTTGATGATTGTATTTTGTTTTAGATGTTTCTAGGGTTTTGAATTGATGTGAATTTACTCAATTTAGCAGGAATTTGTATTTTTGTATGATGATTTTTGGTTAAATGTTAGTTTTGGGTTGAATTTGTTAGTTGGTATTTGCTAATTGATTTGATTTTGAATTGGTTTGCTCAGTTTGGTGCTAAAGATTCAATCTTTTTTAAGCCTTTTGCAATCTGATTGATTCTTTTGGATGATCTAATTGAAATTGTGGAACTTGTGGTTGATCTTGGTTGGAAAAGAGTCCTTCTTATGTGTGCTGTGATTTGCAATTGGGGATTTGGGTTATTGGTTAATGTTGTTTGTGATAATTGGGTGTTTGTTGTGATAATTTAGATTACTATCTTTCCTGCTATTAATTGGATGAGAGCATTGGCTTCCTCGGGGGTGACGGGTAGTATTTTGCAGTATAATTTGAGTCTTCTGAAGTCATGATTCATACTGACAAAACTTATGGCTTCTGCTGTGTAGTGAAGGGGGATTTTTCAATGCCATTATGTCATTTCCACAAAATTATCCGAATAGCCCTCCGCAAGTGAGGTTTACCTCAGATATATGGCATCCTAATGGTATGTTTTTGTTTTTTGACTGATTCACTTGATTTTACTTTCTTTGAAAAATTATCTCTGTCTTTAGTTCTTGTTTGGTGCTCAAAGTGATGGTCTTTGTTTGACTTTTTTATAGTTTATGCTGATGGCCGTGTTTGCATATCGATCCTTCATCCTCCCGGTGATGACCCCAATGGCTACGAGCTTGCAAGTGAGCGATGGAGTCCTGTCCATACTGTGAGTGTTCTTGCAACTGGAACTTATCGTACTTCATTTGCTGACTTCTCGAAGTGAAGATCATCTGTTGTCCTTATATGACATTTTATATGGCATTGCAGAAAAGTTATTAAACCTGCAAGTGCATATATCATCAACACCTATACTCCCCTTGCAATTTATTTATTGTAAATGCCTGTGCTCCCCTAGCCATTCATATGTTCATCAATGCCTATGCTTTAAATTGGCAATTTGATCAAAGTTTAATAACTAATTGGCACGATCCCGTCATTCTATATAAGTAATTTTACAAGGTAATGCATATAGATTAATGTTTAGTTATGTCATACTGTAAACTCACAAATTGATTGCAGTGACATATTAATTTCACTTCTGCTGGATCTTTAGTATGTTGATAGTGCGATGCATAATGTAAAATAGAAGAAGGTTAGTTAAGTGGTGAAATAATATGTATGGCCGGGTTCAGGGCTTAATGTGATCATGTGTAGTGATTGTATTATAGTGGATATGACTATGCTATTTGTTTGAGAGGTGTATATTAATTATGTGTTTGATGCTCTATATTATGAATTTACTAGTAGCAGTCCTGATTTAAAAGCTTGAAAACACCCATGAGTTATCTAATTTTTGTCCTGTCCTTTCCTTTGCCTCCTTGATCCCTTTTACCATCTCAATCATATATTTGTTGATAGTACAAATACTAATCTAGTTCTTATCTCATATATCAGGTGGAAAGTATAGTTCTTAGCATCATATCAATGCTTTCCAGTCCCAATGACGAATCTCCAGCAAATGTTGAAGCTGCGGTAAGTTCCATTTGTTTTTGTCATATTTTGGAATCCATTATGCTGTCTTTAAGATCTTCATATCTGTATTGCTTACGGAGTAGTATATGCTTTGTTGTTGTCAAGAATAAATGTACTTGCACCTCTGGTTGATTTTGTGGCATGTTAGACATTTTACATCGAGGATTGTGGACTTACTGGGCACCCCTTTTTTCGGAAGAGTAACCATTGGGGGTTTAGCTAGGAATCCTTTGACTAAGAATCATAGTCTCCTAGATTCTCATCCCTGTGCAAATAGAACATTTTATTATCCTTTACCTCGTTGGGGTTGGCTGGGTGCCTAATGCCATTTCTTCTCTGGCTTATTGAGCTTAACATAAGAGATCGCAGGAATGCTTTGTAGAATTTGTTTGCTTTAACTTTACAACCTCATCTAATCAGCTTTCAGACTTGTGTGTTTTGTATGTTTACATAACTTAACAAGTTAGCAGAAAAGATCATAGGAATGTTTTTTAGAATTTCTTTGCTTTAACTTTACAACCTCATCAAATCAGCTTTCACACTTGTGTGTTTCTTATGTTTACATAGCTTGGAACTTCGACCATAATAATTTCCTTACTCTGTACTTTGTAATTATGCAGAAAGAATGGAGAGAAGACAAAGAAGGGTTCAGAAAAAGGGTCAGTCGATGTGTGAGGAAATCTCAAGAAATGCTATGAAGCGCCTAAATATCTCCACAATTCTCTCATCGAATGCTTTAGCTTTCTGGTAGCTCTGCTGCTCCGGTATGATGAGTAAATTTGAAAACAATCTGATGCTATTTTTATAGAAGTATTTTGGGGTTTAGGTGGGGGAATCAGATTAGCTATTTTAGGGATTTTGACTGGGATCGAATAAGATTTCTGTCAATATTACCTCATGTCCGTTGAATTCGTAACTTATGATTGTGCTTGCTGCCCTTTTTTCGAGTCGAACTACAGCGTCTGTGTTTCAATATTTAGTACGAGTATTTCTGCACTAATAGCTGAACAAAAATTGTTGGAGGCTCAATCAGTTGTTTGAGTTCACGCTTTCTAGCCAAATTGGCAAATGCTAATGATTCAACTTCTTTCTAGCCAAATTGGCAAAGTGTTGATGATGACGCCTGTTTAGTTTTTCTCCTTATATTGTGTTACTACTATTATAATCCCAAATCATATCGACTAAAATGGTTAGTCGTATAATTACTACAGATTATATAATTTACTACTGGAGTATTTCTGCACTACTGAATGTTACTAAATGCACCATTTTCCAAATTTATGTATGGAAGAAAATAGCATGTTCCACTGTAGTACTATTTTAGGACTATTAAAGGTTTACACTTTACAGTAATTAGCACAAAGTGCAAAACGTCAGAAACTCAGAACCACAAACATAGAAAATAGTCAAAGATACGGCTTGAAGCCTTTTACTGTAGATTTTTTAGAGGTTTATTTAAAGAGGTGGACCACAAAAGTAAAAGTAAAATTGTTGGCCATATTTTTATTATGAACTCAGCAAATGAAATCTACCGACTGTTGTTGATTAATATGGGGTTTACTTCAAAAGGTGGCAAGATATTTTAATCACAACTGAGCCCCCCCTACACTTGTTCCATGGGTGGAGTATCAAGTATAGGACCATTTATTACTTATAAATAAAATCCAAGGAGTTTTGTGGTTGAGGAGATGTGATTAAGATGGGCTGAACCTGTTTGCCCAGCCCTCTAATGTGGGTTCGGCTTGAAAATTAGTCTGGCTCGACCGTAATGTATTTTCTAGACGTGGGTTTAGTTTACACTAGTTGGACTAAATTGAACATTTAGTTGTGCAAAGTGTGTGCGAAAGTAATTTATAGGAAGCATAAAATAAGCCGGGTAAAATAAATTTTAATTCTTAATGAAATGTTAATGATTTTAAGAAATAATTTTAGTTCTGTAAATAAAAGGAATCTTCAGTCGATCATGTGCGTGACACTACGTATTCAAGCTAGATTCAATTGGATCAATTTTGATATTAGTATATAAGTACTAGCTCAAATGTTTGCTTGAAAAGTCAAAATTAGTCCACCCTCTCACAAGTCAAAATTAGTCTACCCTCCCCTCTCTTTTCTTGGCGCATATTACACAATACGCAAGTTGTGCAATTATGGTAGTGAGTGGTGGAGTTGATGGTGGCTCTTTGGTGCAGTGTTTGGTGATTAAAGTGGTGTAAATGTGTAATGGTGGAGTTATAGAGAGTGGAGTGGGGGTGGGGTTGATGAGTGGAAAATCTTATCAAAATGAATGTGGGCTAAATCTAGCAAATGGTGGGATCAAATTTTTTTTTTTTATTTTCGCAATACCTCCACTCGAAAAAAAAAACCTTCTTCCATATCTTTTTAGTTGTAACAAAATTCTATACACGTGCTCATAAATAAAATTTGTTTGTGACTGCCTCTCAAACTAAAAAGAAAAATTGTTTCTGAGTGATATACATGTGAGCAGTGGCGGAGCCAGCATTTCCGATATGGTGGGTCACTATCAATTCTTAATCGGTACAATTTTTTTTCGAGTATAGTTGCATTGATAATTGATTTTAAAAATTAAAAGTTATATTACAAAAACAAATAGGATACAAAAATCTATAATACAATCAAATAGTACTTAAAAAAATTTGAAATTATTAAATTTAAATGAGCAAATTAATAATACAACAACTATTTCCTATATATATATTTTTTTTTTTGAGAATTGAAGTAAGAAAAGTTTATTGATCACAAGCACAAAATACAACCTAAGCTTCTGCTGAAGGACTGAACTAATTAGGTTGGAGTGCCGTGGCAAAAATGTTAGAGGCTCTGTTCTTAAAAAAAACAAATTAGGCCCTTAGATGTTATTATATTTTATAGGCAATAATATTAAAGAAAATCTAAACTTGGGTCGTATGTATGTTGGGGCCTTGTGCGATGTGGTTGGACCAATCCATCAAAGATGAACCTTAAAAAAAACAGAAAAATAAACTTTAATTTAATCATGTGTATTATGGAGTGAAATGTTATTAATTAAGTATAAAGTGGGTGAATAGTTTTGAATAAAAAAAAAACAAAAAAAGAAAGCAAAAAATTTTACTAAGTAAAATCATACTGTATACAAAGTAGTTGTGAACACTACTAAATCAACTACACAAAAGGTTGAGGTTTTAAAAATTAAGAAAAAAAGAAAAAGAAAAAGAAAAGAGAAATAAAAAAATAAAACACACATCAATGTTTCTATGGGAAATTGATCCTAAGACCTTTACCCAAGTTAAAGTGTTTTTATCTTCCAACATCTACCACTACTCCATCAGTTCACATGTGTTTTTTTTTATAGCAGATAAAATATATGTAGTATAATTTTCTAACTATGGTTGGTCCCGTGCACCACTGTGCACCAACGTGGCTCCGCCAGTGCATGTGAGGAAGACAAAAATGCCATACTAGAAGGGAGAAAAATAGTTGTTGCGATTAAATAAAAATATAAGTAAAAAGAAAAAAAAAAGTGTCTTCCATTCTATCAAGTATTAAAAAAAAAAGTAATAATCATAAAAAAAAATTGATATATGTAGCATAAAAACAAATAAATTGTGATTCACCCTACGCAAATGAAATCTCAACACCTAGGTAGGCCAAGTTTTTATGCAATATCCGGGCAAAGGGTGTGCGTTGTGTAACGTTGTTTTCATGCTTTACAACATAGACAATACATATTTTTATTTCCATGTTGTCTTTAAAAAAGTTGATCAATATACTCTCAAGCATAGAAAGTACTTTAATCACAATTAACCCAATACACCCACATTCTTAATCAGGGGCGGATCCAGGAATTTAAAGTAGGTGTAGCACCAAAAATTTCAACGGAATTTGGGTCAATCTTTCGATTCAACAATACACGTTACAAATTAGCTACGTTAAAGTTTAAAATTATTTTTTAAAAAAAAAATTTAGAATTAGTTTATGGTTGTCCGATCAATACTAATTCAAGTCACAATTCACAAATTACTAATTAAAAAATAAGTAAAAAACATAACTAAATTATCAAATAAATCAATTCACAAATAAACTATAGAGTAATCAACTCCTTTATATTAAAAAGCCAAGAGAAGAATTATAAGCCGACACATGTCACCATATTAAATGCAATAACAGGACACTTCATCTCTACACGGACAATGACGTGGCTCTTAGGTGGCAATATATGAACTTCTCCCTTTTGTTGCTACTTTTTTACATTCCTACTCTGATGTAACTACTTGTGATATAAAATGAAATGAGTACTAAAAGTTATTAGCCATAATAAATATAAAGATTGTAAAATCTGATGTAATGTGTAATTGAAATGTTATTAATCAACTTTTTTTATATTAAAGAGAAATTGACACTTCATTTGGCAGTAATGTAGCACCTGCTAACATTGACACTTCATTTGCCTACACGTCATTTTCAATTGACAACACATCATCCTATCAATCCTCAAAAAAATCTATTTACAATTATGAGATCAGCTTAATTGTGTACCAATAAATATACGAAGCATATGAAACAATGCAATGAGCAGAATTATTTGAAGAAAAAAAATATCATCCTACTTCATATATAAATATAGATACACCACTTATGTGCCACAGTTTTTGATTGGTTGATAATATATAACTTTAATTCTGAAATTTAAAAGTGATAGGTCGTGTTTAAAATCAATCAATAAGACTGATTATCACACAAAATATGGGTGGGACAGCAGTTTACTGATTTATATTTGAATTAATTAGGTAACAAAATACATTAAACCCCCATTACAATAGGTCATCTCAAAAAAAATGAAATTCTAATAGCATGTCCATTCTTATATTACTCTATGATCTTCTCCCTTGCATAGTGGATTCCATGCGTGCATTGGAAAATAAAACATCTCAATAATTCAATGCACTATTATATTTTGATAATTGAGTCATCTTAATTATTTGTTAACTTCCACTGTACGTGGTTGTCTTCCTCCATTAATTCTTCTTCTCTTATCTCTTTTGTAACTGATACAATCAATGTGTTAATAAAATAAATCATCAAAATCAATATGCACGACTGTATTCTACGCTACTCTGCAACTAATATTGAGAAAGATGTTGCCACAAACGGCTCTAAGCTATATTACCAACCTATAGAGGATTCACTCCTTAAATCTACAAACCCTCTTTGATTTTTTGGTATGTCATTCTTTGCTCCCCCTATTTTCTCTCAATGAATCTGCTTTCCAAAACCTCATACTGCATTCAAGTTGGAATTGCATGTAACTTACTTCAATTTAATTAAGGTTTGATTTATGATTTTTTTTATTGATTCTGGGTTGCAGGTTGCTATTTATTGAATTGCAACTCTCCGAAACTATGTTGTCAAAGTCAGCTAATAATTGATTTTTATTAAATTAGAAAAATTTTAAATTACTCATCTGTTCATGTTAATAACTTTTTATGTGATTGATGATTTTAATTTGATAGATGCTCATTTTTTGTCGTAATATTGTGATAATGATGTCGAGGTGAATGGCAGTGCTCTAATTCTCTAGCTTTGATTGGAAATTCAGGTTGTGGGAGCTTAGAATGATTTTCAGTTGCGTCGTTTAAGTGGTGGCGAATTGAATTTGCATTAGTTGAGAGGAGTTGAGAAAAACTTTAGTCACGATCTTTTTTATTTTGTTATTAATCATATTGTTGCCCTCTAATAATTGGTCTACAATCTACATCTAAATTTATCTCTTTATATTGTTTTTTTTTTTTTTTTGAGATCTCTTTATACTGTATTTCATTCTAAAGTATTTTTTGTATTCTTTTGTTTAGTTTTATCATGCCCTTATCCCGTTAATGATCAATATCATTATCATTATTTGAAATATTTCATTATTCATATGATTAATTAATAGCAATATAGTTTACCTAACTTTACAACACAACACTTTCGGGGCAACACCCGGGCTACAAAACTAGTTAAACTATGAAAGAAGAACAAGACCAATTACACGACTAATTAAATTAATTAAACATTATGAAAAGAAAAACAAAACAGATATTTTATTTACCAAATTAATAAATCAATAGACAAATTATAAACAGATTTACTATATAAAAGTATAAACTAACAAATAAAATACTCCAATTGATGTGAATGACTAATGGAGTCAATAAATTAACAGATCAATGAATGAAATTAACTATTGGAGGAGTCAAAAATAACCAAACTACTGTCTTATTCAAATTTTGTTAATTTATTTCCAAATTCCAATTGATTAACAAACTACTTAACTACTGACTTATTCAATTTTGATTGATCTATTATTTGAAGACTCAAGTTAATTTTTGCTAAATTTTTTTCAATTATTGTTAACAAAACTAATTTAATCTACTGAACAACATATGGACAAAATACTAAGACACTAACTCACTGAGTCGGGAGTTCCAGTGCCGATTGTGAGTCGATTTAGCAAAGTGGCGAGGTGGTGGTCGGATTCCTCCGGAGTCATTATTAAGTTGTTTGGCGAGAGGCGAAGCTACTACCGCTAAGCGACGTGCTGACATAGAAATTTGGACGAGAGTAGAGAGGAAGAGAGGACGGTAGGAGAGAATTTGGGGAAACTACTAGAAAAAGGGGATTGTTTGTCGTGTATTCAGTAGGGTTTGCTTCTTTTCTTTTTTTTTTTTTTAAAAAAAAAAACTGATTTTTTCGAGGGCTGACCAGTAAATCACTGTGATATGTAATTTTACATATCACAATGGCATTTTGGGATAATATATTAGAAATTCAGGGGTAAGGTCGTCTTTTTATATGTACTTTAAGGAGTAGTTTGATAATAAAGTTTTCTACTTATTTACAAAAATGCATATGATTTGCTATTTATACACATCACAGTGATTGATTAGATATTATCCTTTTTTCTCAATGGGATTGTAGCACGTGCTCGGTGTGCAACAATGCTGCGCCCCTATTCTTAATGTTTTGAAGGATGTACATTGCAATTCTTATATTTTGTAAAAAAAAAATAACTTTTTAGCGAAGCAATTCTTATAATTTGTGTAAAAAAAAGAAAAAAAATTTCAACAGAGAAGTTATGTGTTCTTTGTGCTATAAAATATAGACACAAATATTTTAATTTCTCCACTGTCTTATTAATACGATAATGTTTAGGAAAACATTATAATTCCTTGCATACAAGTAATCTAATCATGACACACTGTACAACGTACGCATACAATATCTCAATGCACAATATCTATGTTGCAAATCTTTACATCTCATTAATACTTAACGTACAATCGTAATTTCCAAGTCGCAAAACTCTGTTCAGTGCTTAGAACACTAATACATATTTCCATTTTCTAGTGGTCTTATGAGAAGATAATCAATGCTAAAAAATTTGATACTTCCTAACCTATCATAAAAGTGCAGGCGCGTTCGATATTGACCCCTATGATCTTAGTTAAAATAAAAAAAATACAATAAAAGTGTCAGCATTACATATTGACAACTTAAAATATGCACATGCAACTTTTGTCCTAATAATCTTAGTTAAGATACAAAGATTACGATATCTAATAATGAATGCTTAATTAAACATGACAATAAAATTGATGGAGGATTCAACATATAATTTGACATACTTTCCAAAATCTAAACTCTACAATATTTCGAGAAACATATAAAGTCCTTCCGACACGTTACCAAGATACACTAGAAAATAAACAAGGCAAGTACATCAATTTGGCAAGAGGGTTTGAGAAGTTGTATGGTTAATAAACTATAAATATACAGAGAGCTCTACTTGCAAAATCATATTCCCATTAAATTTAAATTAAATTTTAAAAGCAAAAGCTCTCAACTTTAGTCGGCAAAATCGAAGGTCCAAAATTAGTCTCTCACTTTCTTCCTCAATTCAATGACTTCTTCACCTTCTCAAGGTTCTTTGCTTCTCCAAAAGCAACTCAAAGGTATCAAATTAATTAACCCACAAAAAATTGAAAAACCCCAATTCAATTTTATTAAGTTTTTCAATAATTTTGATGTTTAATTGAACTTTTGTTGCTGGGGAATTAAATTTAACTTTTTTTAATTGATTATTGGGTATCAAATTAATTAACCCTCAAAAAATTGAAAAACCCAGTTCAATTTTATTAAGTTTTTCAATAATTTTGATGTTTAATTGAACTTTTGTAACTGGAAAATTAAATTTAACTTTTTTTTATATCGATTTTTTTGTATTGTTTTGGGTGATTTTCAGATCTTTGCAAGAACCCAGTTGATGGATTTTCTGCTGGTTTAGTAAATGAGAATAATTTGTTTGAATGGAGTGTTACTATCCTTGGTCCTCCTGATACACTTTAGTAAGAATTTTCCCTTTTTTTTTATTTTTTTTTCATTTATTATTTTTTGGGTTGCTAATTTTAGTTGCTGATCTTTAATTTTTGTGTTAATTAATTGGGTATTTGTTTGATTGTAGTAATACTTTATTTTGTATAAATAGCTGTTAAAGATCACTTCTTTTTAGCTTTTCTTAGTGTTTAATCTTGCTATATGCTTAAAAAAGAAATTAATTGGGAGGATTTGGTGTTTTATGATGATGTGTTTATACAAAATTGGGTACAACATGCTAGCTTGCTAGTGTAATTCAATAGTTTAAATATAAATAAATAAAGAAATAAAAACAGAGGTTTTTTAATTTTAAGTTTTGTAATAACAATTTCATTGTTTTTTGTATGCAGTGAAGGAGGATTTTTCAATGCAATCATGAAATTTCCACATAATTATCCTAATAGCCCTCCATCAGTGAGGTTCACCTCGGAAATTTGGCATCCTAATGGTAGGTTGATCTTTGAAAGTCAATTATTTGGTCAAAATTTGTCATTGCTGTTTTTTTTTTGGAAAATTTGTCTTCAGTCTTTTGATTAAATGAAGATATGACATATATACTGGCATGATTATGATGTATCGTTTGTGAAAACATAGTAATTACACCGATTATGTGTTCCCTTATTAATCAATTTGAATTCGGCATATTCACTAATGTAAGAAGTTGGGTGTAGCTAAATTGTGTTCGTTGAGGACTTGAGGTGGATATGTGGTAACACTTAAATTGATAAATCGGAACTTAGATACTAGTAAGGGAGTCGGAGTTGCCAACACTAATGATAAATAAGAGAGAGTTGGCTACATTAGTTTGGGCATGTGGAAAGAAGAGCAAGATATACACTTGTTGAAGGATTGAGTGTTGGGAACTAGGGACAATTAATAAGAATCTCTAGAGAGGGAGGGAAGAGACCAAAGATGACTTGGATGAAAGGGGTTCAAAAGGAATTGGCAATGATGTGTTTACAATCTTATTTGGCATTACTAAGGAAAAAATGGAGAATAAGAATATTGGTTGATGCAACCGAACCCCTAATGTGGGATTAAGGGCTTGATTATGATGATAAGATGATATTTACTAATAGATGACACTTTACTTATGTGTGACTTATTGTTGTAACACTGTATTGTCTTACATAGTAATTTAATTAGTTGATCTTCTGCTTAACTAATGGGTTGTTGTTCTTTTTTACTCCATCTTGTTTTCAAAAGGATGTTTTTGATCATGGTACTTTTTGTTTGGGTATAACAGTTTATTCAGACGGTAATGTTTGCATTTCAATACTTCATCCACCCGGTGATGACCCCAATGGATATGAGCTCTCAAGTGAACGTTGGACTCCAGTTCATACGGTATGTTATCAAGTAACTGATCTCCGTTATTTTAGAGTACCAAACTACCAATCATCATGTCTAGTACTTTCTGTTCTGATGGAACAATGAAACACATCACTCAAGCATATTTGGACGTTGATACATGTTAGCTGTTTTACATCAAAATTAAAGAATATAAACTTTGATCTACTTGGAAACAGTACTTAAATAAGTATTCACTTATTCATGCATATCAATTAAATGGTCTTAGTATTAGACTTTGGGGTTTTATAACCATGATCAACTGGAGTCTCCTATTTTTCAAAATATTTTTGGAAATGTTTCTGCCAATATTACCGAGTTTTCGGATTGGTTTTTAAGCTTCACAGCGTTCACAAGATTTCAACTTCATAATGTTTTAAACTCTCAGTGTAGAAGTAAATAAGCACTCTGTGATTCGGCGTTATGATTTTCATAAGTTTTACATCTATATAAATATTCACGGAAGAAGTTTCTTTTACCATCTTGCTTATATTGGAATAGTATCATACTCTGTAGTTATTAATCATTGACAATTAATGCGTGTTTGCATATTTGAACAGGTTGAAAGCATAGTTCTAAGTATCATATCAATGCTTTCCAGTCCCAACGACGAATCTCCAGCTAATGTTGAAGCTGCTGTAAGTACTAGTGCCTTTTCTGTTGTAGTATGACTATCTTATTTTGTGACACTAACTTCCTTCTGTATGATGTGCTTTTGTATTGTAATCATGCTACAACTGAATACCAGAAAACTAATTGTAGTATTGTTATGCCATATTTGCAGAAGGAATGGAGGGAGAAAAGAGGCGAATTCTGGAAGAAGGTCAGCCGTTGTGTGAGGCGGTCACAAGAGATGCTATGATCGTTTGGAGATCCTTCGTCATGTTATCTTTAGTTCTGTCATCTGTTGTCATATCTTTTTAATTTTAAAACTCACATCTGTTTCTTCTAAAGATAGAGTGTAAGATGCTCTTGGTTTAGTAGAATCAAAGTTAATTCTTTTTTCATGTTGTAGCTTATTCATATCCATTCCCTCAATTTATGAACTCAGCAGATGACTTAATATTCAGATCCTAATAGTTAATTCTCTACCAAACGATATTGTTTTTTTTTTTTTTTTCTAAATCTCTCAAATGAGTTCATTTCCTTGGTACTTTTCCTTCTTCTATCAAACCAGATGAAAGAAAATATTGTATTAAGAGCTCCTAATGAAGCGAGTCCACTCCTGTGGTGTTGTCATGGTTGCGGAGTTCTCCTGGATGTATCATTAAACCAAAATTTGATTCACATTATTTGTTCATTACTCTTTGAATAGCCAAGCATGTCTCTCATGGCCTTGGTTTAGCCATACAAAAGTTATTGCGAAAACAGATAGTAGTGCCTGTGTCCAAATGCTATTACAAAATGAGTACCCAAGAGGTGAATAACATAGTCGATCATTGTCGAAGCCTCACAGGTTGTAGACTACTACTATAGGAAGGGGAATTTTTCAAGTTTACTTCGAAAATATGGTTTTACCCTTAAACTTGGACAACATTAACACTGGGTCATTTTAAATCTCTCTGACACTGTTGCCTATGCCTTCAGGCTTCAACTTTGCTATCTTGCATGATATGAATTGTTTCTTTTGGCATCTGTTTGAATGTTTGATTAAGAGTTTATTCTAAAATGTTTCTCTGTTGCTAGTTCCTACACGCAACCTTAGATTAGATGAACAACTTTTAAAACAAAATTAAGAAGCAAACCTTTGGGGAATGAAAAAACTTTCAATTATTATATAATTGTTGAAAAGTAACAGGCAAAAAACGTAGAAGTTAACTGCCCAAGTATACACAAATCAACACCTCAAAACTCTTAAAATCTCAACATGCCAAAACAAGTTCCCCAAACCAATACTATTAACTGCTACTAGATACTAAACCAAATCAAATGATAATTAACACACCACAAGACATCTTCTAAACAACATCAGCTTAATCAACCTCCTCAATCTTTGGGCCAGCACCAGTTGCACCACCAGCAGAAGGACCATCTTCATCCATGCCGCCACCCATGTCAGGAGCAGCACCACCTTGGTACATCTTTGCAATGATTGGATTGCAAATGCCCTCGAGCTCTTTCATCTTGTCTTCGAACTCATCAACCTCAGCAAGCTGGTTTCCATCTAACCACTGGATAGCCTCCTCAACAGCATCCTCAATTTTCTTCTTGTCAGCCTCAGGCAACTTAGAGCTGATCTTGTCATCCTTGATGGTGTTGCGCATGTTGTAAGCATAGTTTTCAAGGGCATTCTTAGCCTCAACCTTCTTCTTGTGCTCTTCATCTTCAGACTTGTACTTCTCTGCCTCCTGCACCATTCTCTCAATTTCTTCCTTGGACAGCCTACCCTTGTCATTGGTGATTGTAATCTTGTTCTTCTGCCCAGTAGTCTTGTCCTCGGCTGAGACATTGAGGATACCATTGGCATCAATGTCAAAGCAGACATTGATCTGAGGTACACCCCTTGGTGCAGGTGGGATACCTGTGAGCTCGAATTTCCCTAGCAAGTTGTTGTCACGAGTCCTTGTTCTCTCTCCTTCATAGACCTGAATCAACACACCAGGCTGGTTGTCTGAGTATGTCGAGAACACCTGCTCCTTCTTGGTGGGAATGGTGGTGTTTCGCGGGATAAGAACAGTCATAACACCACCAGCAGTCTCCAATCCCAAAGACAGAGGAGTAACATCCAACAGCAACAAGTCCTGAACCTTCTCGTTCCCTTCACCACTCAAAATCGCAGCCTGAACAGCTGCACCGTATGCAACAGCCTCATCAGGATTGATGCTCTTACAAAGCTCTTTTCCATTGAAGAAATCCTGAAGCAATTGCTGAACTTTCGGAATCCTAGTCGATCCACCAACAAGCACCACATCATCCACATTGCTTTTATCCATCTTAGCATCTCTCAAACACTTCTCCACTGGCTCCATACACTTCCTGAATAAGTCCATGTTCATCTCCTCAAAACGAGCACGAGTGATGGTGGTGTAGAAATCAACACCCTCGTAAAGAGAGTCGATCTCAATGGTGGTTTGAGCAGTGGATGAGAGAGTCCTCTTCGCTCTCTCACAAGCTGTCCTCAACCTCCTCAATGACCTTGGGTTTCCACTAATATCCTTCTTGTGCTTCCTCTTAAACTCCTGCACAAAGTGGTTTACCATCCTGTTATCAAAGTCCTCACCACCAAGGTGAGTGTCACCAGCAGTCGCTTTCACCTCGAAAATACCCTCCTCAATAGTCAGCAATGACACATCAAAAGTACCACCACCAAGATCAAAGATAAGCACATTCTTCTCACCACTAGTGCTGGCCTTCTTGTCAAGCCCATAAGCAATAGCAGCCGCAGTTGGCTCATTGATAATACGCATGACATTGAGGCCGGAAATGACACCAGCATCCTTGGTGGCTTGCCTTTGAGAGTCATTGAAGTAAGCTGGGACAGTAACCACTGCATTCTTGATTGGGTTGCCGAGATATGCTTCAGCGATTTCCTTCATCTTGGTTAGGACCATTGAAGAGATTTCTTCAGGAGAGAATTGCTTCTCCTCTCCCTTGTGATTGACTGAAATCATTGGTTTGTCGGCCGAACCGGCAATCACCTTGAATGGCCATAACTTCATGTCAGCTTGAACTGATGGATCGCTGAATCTTCTACCAATCAACCGCTTCGCATCTGAAACACGCACGGCAATAATTTTGTTAGAAATTTAATCTTCATACAAATTTCAATTTAATTGAGCAAAACAGAGTTTTGACAGAATGAAAAACGATTTAAACTATATTAGCTTTTCAAAACTGTTTAATAATACATGATAATAACAACAAAGCAAATTCCACCATTAGTCACTGAATTTATTTGCAGTATTAACAATCTTTAACTATTTAATCCAACAATTATCTTTCCTTTCAAAAATGTGAAATGAACTTCATATAAAAACATTGAAAACTAAATCAAAGCACTAAACCAAAATTAATGATTACTGAAGCAATACAAATCATCATGAATTCATTATCATAGAACAACTATAACTGAAATTATAAATAATCAAGAAAAATATACTCGGTAATTTCATTTCTTTTAATAAAATACCAATTCTGGAAAAAAAATTCCGACAGCTTATTTGCCGCCGTATTCAAATTTTCCGACAACATTAATACATTCAAATATCGCAAAATCAATAAAATATGCAACATAATTGATTCGCATGAAAAATCGATAATCTTATTGACTCATTTCATGGATCTAACACAAATAAGTACACAAAATCATATTAATCTTTAACAAACAAACTGCAAAAGAATAACCTAACTGAATTACTCATTAACTCAAAATTTTCAAACAAACAAACATAAACGTTCATAAAATAAATCAAAATCATCAACAATCATAAATCATAAAAATTCAAAAAATGAAACTTAATATTAAGTCATTCAATCAACAACTAATCTTCTCAACATCATTTAAAGGCATAAATCATCGTCATCAACAGCTAAAAACGGTAATAAAACACCAAAAAACAAACAAAATTAACAAAAAACAGAGAAAAAAACAACATACCGAAAACAGTGTTAGTAGGATTCATAGCAACTTGATTCTTAGCAGCATCACCAATCAACCGTTCAGTATCAGTGAACGCGACATAGGACGGCGTCGTTCTGTTTCCCTGATCATTAGCAATGATCTCAACACGATCATGTTGCCATACTCCAACACATGAGTATGTTGTTCCTAGATCAATTCCAATAGCAGGCCCTTCGCCTTTTCCTGATGACATTTTTACCCCTCAAAATAACACAAATTTTCAAAACGCACCAAAAGATTGATTATCAACGAAAATTTGAAGAAAAAGAGCGTTTGATTTTGCAGAATAAATGAAAGTTTTTGTTTGAAATTTGAATGAAGATAGCAAGGAATGAGAATGAAGAAGAAAGAGGGTTTTTTTATAAAAGGAATGGTTAGATTCGAGAAGGTTCTCATCTTTGATTCTCAGCCGTTCGATTGAAGTTGAGAGGGTTCCCGCTTTTTTTGGTTTTTTTTTTTCCTTTTTTTTTTAATTTTTAATTTTATTTTACTCGTGTTTAAAGGGGCGAAAAGAGGGTTATCTGGTTGGTTCGAGAAATTTCGTACGAGGGGTGTTTTGGGGATAAAATTTTAATAACAGGTTTTTCGGAGGATGTTGGCCGTTAGATTTGAATCCAATGGTTTAGAGAATGACCCGTGGGCTTGTAATGAGGTGAGTTTGGTTTGTTGGCTGGTTCAAGACTAGAGAAGTTTGAGTGAGCCAATTAGAATCAAGTTCTAGAGACTACTTTAACTCGTTTTAACGTGATGATCTGTTAAATTTAAAATTGTGGGTCCTATATGACATTGGCTCATTTTATTTTATTATAATATTTATTATTTTCACTTTTATTTTTTTGGATAGTATTTCTTTATAAGCTCATGTCTTGTAATGGGCGTATATGGGCTTTTATCGGTCCAAAGGTAGAGGTTTATGTATAATTTTGATTTTAAAAATGTGTCTAATTAATGAAAACAATTGAAGTAAATTAAAGATAGTTGAAATAAATTGTTTATGAGTGAAAGAAGTTAGGAACTTAACTAAACTAAATTGAAATTTGTCATTAGCTCAAACAGTTTTGGATCAGATTGGGAACTACAAGTTCTACGCAAATACAATCCTAAGTAGAAACGTCAATGTACAAATATACTCATGAATAACCTCGATCAAAACTTGTTCATATATAAATAAGCGAGCCTGAGAAAAACTTTCAAGCTTGACTAATAAACAAGTTTTACTCGAATTTACTATTCGGCTCATTAAGGTTCATGAACAACTCGTTCAAGTTCATTTATTAGCTCATTTATAACCAGTTTATAGCTTGTTCAAAGCCCGAGTTTTTAAATGTTCTTTACATTTTTTTAGGTGGTATAATTCATTTATAGCAAAAATCAAAAATTAAAGTAAGATAAATCACTCTTCAGAAAATATTTAGCTAATTAAAATTTTCTCTTGGCTAGTTAATAATTTGTAATGAGATAATTTTAAAAATATGTTTAAGACTTGTTTATTCATAAGTTCGTTTACTCAAAAGTTTCACTGAAGCTCAAGCTTGAAAAATAAACAAGCTTAAACAAGCCGACCTCAAACAATGAAAATTTATATGCGCCAAGCTCGAACAAGAATTTTGAAAGCTTGTTAATGCTCGAGCCATTTATAAATTTTAGCTCAAATATGTTACTAAATGTCTAAACTTTGGATCGTTGACATCTCTAGTCCTGACAAAAATAATTTTTTTATTATTATTATTGATCAGATTTCGGTTATCTTTCGATGTAATCGGTTTTTAAGACAACAAATTTATTTTTAATCTATATATAAGGCTTTATCATTATTTTAATCTTTTAATGTGGTAGTACATGCGACATTTCATAAAGCTTAGTTGTATTGGAATTTTAACCTTTATTTTGCTATTTTCAATTCAATTCAATTAAGCTTAAGACAATTGGCTGGTAAATTTAATTCTAATGTCTTCAATGATTGCGAATAAGATTTACGCTCAAGTGCCATTTAATTTATTATTATGTTACTTGGCGTAGTATGGTTAACCCAACCAAAACTAGGGGTGAGCACAACCGGGTAATCGGTCATTTTACCCGGACCTGGACCCGGTACTGGTCGGGTACTCACATATGGAACCGACTCTGTTTTGTGCCGGGTATTGGATTACCCGGTCATGATACGGGTCCCGTTCGGAACCGGATACTAGTTGTTTTTTGCATTTTTTTTGGTAAGATATTTTAAAATAGTTTAACACTTTAATATTGTATTTCTTTGGAAAAAAATTAAAAGATATAACATCAAATACAATATTACGAATTTGGGTTATATCACTTATATGTATAATGTCGGAAAAAATTAAAATTAGGCAAACAAAACAAGTTAAAAACCGCTTGAAACCGGGTCCACTTTTGGGTACTAGGTCCGATGTCGAGTCCCCACCGGGGAATGGGTCCAAAAAGTCCGATACTGGTCTCGCTCCTAACCGATTATTTATTTTGGGACCCAGTACTGGACTCAGATCAACCTAAGACCGGATCTTTACCCACCGGGTCTAAGCCAGGACCGAGTCCGGGTCCAATTTCAGGTGCCCGGTTCCCATATGCTCATCCCTAACCAAAACAGCTTTATGATGTGTGTGTTTTGTCCCTTGTGTTTGTCGTCCACTTTCTCTTATGGTAATCTTGTGATGAGGTTATCAATCCGTGGCAATTCAAAGAAGTTGAAGTTGAAGTTTGCGTTAAATTAATCTTTCAGATTACAGTTAATTTTAAACCGTAGTTAATTTTAAACATGTGCTATGTGATAAACTACGAGTACCTCTGCTTTATGGTACAAGCTTCCACATTTTAATGAAAGCCATTTTCGTTAATAATTTCTTATTTATTTTCCGTTAGTAAATCAGGATATTACCATTCTAATCATATAGTAATGAGTTAATATTTCTCATTGAAAGCCATCTATTGCACATGCTTCAGGCTAGAACGATCTTTTGCTCATATAGGGAATTAAAATACTTTTATCTACACTTCAAACAAGCTAGTACTTTGACAGATTATGTATATATACATATAAATAAAAGGGGTTTGACCTATTGGTCAAGGCTTTTAAATGCCAGGGACAAATCCTAAATCGATCTTTATCACGAGCCTTAAGAAGAGGAGAACATTGATAAATTTATTTGCTACGACAATATATATAGGCTTACATTAGCAATCCAAACAACTCAAAACTTGCCTACAAAAGGAATAATCCATCATACATGGATATACATTTATTCTGATGTTAAGTGGCACAACACGAACCACCATTTGACCATTTGGCTCAATGCCAATGATCAATCACATGAAGTATTAATGCTGAGGGGGTATCACATTACTCCCAAGCCTAATTACCAAACCATCAATATCCCGAACATATCCCACCTTCTGGTTCCATTCCTTTTGTTCTGGCTTGCTCACTGCTTCTGCTCCATTCTCCACTGCCCACTACTCACATAAAAAAAAAATAATAATAATAATAAGTAGATAATGAATAAATTACGGGTATGCCTAATTTTGAAATGTTAGATGCAAAGTCAAGATAATATAGTAAATATAAACAATTCTGAGAGGCACTAACGGTACATATATATACAAATATTACACACACATATATATACCATTAATGTATACTATATACCATTAATATTTATATACATCCCAAATATTACCCTAGCTTACAGATTGCATATAATTATTATATTATCTATTAACAGTTAGAAACTAGGTATTTCTCAATAAATTATATCTCAATTCAGACATAAGTTTATGTGTCAAAGTACTTTAGAATTTTGACATGATAGAGTTCATACAAGAGTTCATTCATATATTAGAAATTGTATTATTATTAAGCAGGATTTTGCCATGGACGTAACAACATAATTGCGTGATATGTGCTTGAATACTTGATATAGTCTCTAGTATTGTATAATATAACTGGGTTTATCATGCTAAATATAATTAGCGAATTTTTAGCTTAATTGAAATCAAATAAACAAAAAAAATTGTCTTTCGCAAGATACAACCGGTTGAGTGGTCGTTCTATATAACATCTCATGAAAGAACAATTGAAGCAAAAATCATTGTAATTTTGTTTTCTTTTGTAAATTATTCTTCATAAAATATGCTTTCACATTCAATCCAAAAAACCTTATCCTATAGTCCTAAATAATTACAAATGTTGATCATTAGCTGTGTCCTGACCTTTAGACTTATTTGACAACCAGCTAGTCCAAACCAAATAAAGCCTAGAGGCAAGCATGAATACATGTTAGAGCCTTAGGGACTATTTACTTCAGCTTAAAATCCGTTCAGTTCAATTTAACTCACCTCTTCCCTTATTTTACTATTCATTAATCTTTCATTAAAAAAACTTTCAGTTCAGCTCAGCTCCAATCAGTTCGGTTCGGTTCAATCCAATTCAATTCAGCTATTTTCGATTGAAGTAAACAGGCTTTTACTTGCATATATCATCAAAGTAATATTATTGATTATATGTAGGGGTGTGCAAAACCGGAAATCGGAAATTTTCCGATCCGGAAATTCGGATATCCGGATTTTCGGAACCAACAAAATTGATTCCGTATCCGTTCCGGAAAAACCGGAATTCCGGAAATTCGGATATCCGGAAAAACCGGATCGGAAATCCGGATATCCGGTTCCGAATTATATACTAGAATTTTCTCTAAAATTTACACATATACCCTTAAAAACCGGATCGGAAATCCGGAAAAATTCGGAAAAATCCGGAAAACCGGAATTCCGGATTTTGTTTTCCTTAAAAATCCGGAATCCGATTTTTTAAAAATCCATTCCGTATCCGATCCGGTTTCCGGTTTAAAAAACCGGATATCCGATCCCATATAATCAATATATTACTTGATGATATATGCAAGTAAAAGCCTGTTTACTTCAATCGAAATAGCTGAATTGAATTGGATTGAACCGAACCGAACTGATTGGAGCTGAGCTGAACTGAAAGTTTTTTTAATGAAAGATTAATGAATAGTAAAATAAGGGAAGAGGTGAGTTAAATTGAACTGAACGATTTTAAGCTGAAGTAAATAGTCCCTAAGGCCTAACATGTATTCATGCTTGCCTCTAGGCTTTATTGGTTTGGACTAGCTGGTTGTCAAATAGTCTAAAGGTCAGGACACAGCTAATGATCACATTTGTAATTATTTAGGACTATAGGTAAGGTTTTTTGGATTGAATGTGAAAGCATATTTTATGAAGAATAATTTACAAAAGAAAACAAAATTACAATGATTTTGCTTCAATTGTTCTTTCATGAGATGTTATATAGAACACCACCACCGTTGTATCTTGCGAAAGACAATTTTTTTTGTTTATTTGATTTCAATTAAGCTAAAAATTCGCTAATTATATTTAGCATGATAAACCCATTTTATTATACAATACTAGAGACTATATCAAGTATTCAAGCACATCACGCAATTATGTTGTTACGTCCTGGCAAAATCCTGCTTAATAATAATACAATTTCTAATATATGAATGAACTCTTTTATGACTCTATCATGTCAAAATTCTAAAGTACTTTGACACATAAACTATGTCTGAATTGAGATATAATTTATTGAGAAATACCAGTTTCTAACTGTTAATAGATAATATAATAATTATATGCAATCTGTAAGCTAGGGTAATATTGGGATGTATATAAATATTAATGGTATATAGTATACATTAATGGTATATATGTGTGTTTAATATTTGTATATATATGTACCGTTAGTGCCTCTCAGAATTGTTTATATTTACTATATTATCTTGACTTTGCATCTAACATTTCAAAATTAGGCATACCCGTATTTATTCATTATCTACTTATTATTATTATTATTTTTTTTTATGTGAGTAGTGGGCAGTGGAGAATGGAGCAGAAGCGGAGCAAGCCAGAACAAAAGGAATGGAACCAGAGGTGGGATATGTTCGGGATATTGATGGTTTGGTAATTAGGCTTGGGAGTAATGTGATACCCCCTCAGCATTAATACTTCATGTGATTGATCATTGGCATTGAGCCAAATGGTCAAATGGTGTTCGTGTTGTGCCACTTAACATCAGAATAAATGTATATCCATGTGTATGGATTATTCCTTTTGTAGGCAAGTTTTGAGTTGTTTGGATTGCTAATGTAAGCCTATATATATTGTCGTAGCAATAAATTTATCAATGTTCTCCTCTTCTTAAGGCTCGTGATAAAGTCGATTTAGGATTTGTCCCTGGCATTTAAAAGCCTTGACCAATAGGTCAAACCCCTTTTATTTATGTATATATACATAATCTGTCAAAGTACTAGCTTGTTTGAAGTGTAGATAAAAGTATTTAATTCCCTATATGAGCAAAAGATCGTTCTAGCCTGAAGCATGTGCAATAGATGGCTTTCAATGAGAAATATTAACTCATTACTATATGTAGAATGGTAATATCCTGATTTACAACGGAAAATAAATAAGAAATTATTAACGAAAATGGCTTTCATTAAAATGTGGAAGCTTGTACCATAAAGCAAGGTACTCGTAGTTTATCACATAGCACATGTTTAAATTAACTACGGTTTAAAATTAACTGTAATCTGAAAGATTAATTTAACGCAAACTTCAACTTCAACTTCTTTGAATTGCCACGGATTGATAACCTCATCACAAGATTACCATAAGAGAAAGTGGACGACAAACACAAGGACAAAACACCCACATCATAAACTGTTTTGGTTAGGGATGAGCATATGGGAACCGGGCACCTGAAATTGGACCCGGACTCGGTCCTGGCTTAGACCCGTGTGGTAAAGATCCGGTCTTAGGTTGATCTGAGTCCAGTACTGGGTCCCAAAATAAATAATCGGTTAGGAGCGAGACCAGTATCGGACTTTTTGGACCCATTCCCCGGTGGGGACTCGACATCGGACCTAGTACCCAAAAGTGGACCCGGTTTCAAGCGGTTTTTAACTTGTTTTGTTTGCCTAATTTTAATTTTTTCCGACATTATACAATATAGTGATATAACCCAAATTCTTAATATTGTATTTGATGTTATTCTTTTAATTTTTTTCCAAAGAAATACAATATTAAAGTGTTAAACATTTTAAATATCTTACCAAAAAAATGCAAAAAACAACTAGTATCCGGTTCCGAACGGGACCCGTATCATGACCGGTAATCCAATACCCGGCACAAAACAGAGTCGGTTCCATATGTGAGTACCCGACCAGTACCGGTCCAGGTCCGGTAAATGACCGATTACCCGGTTGTGCTCACCCCTAGTTTTGGTTGGTTAACCATACTACGCCAAGTAACATATAATAATTAAATGGCACTTGAGCGTAAATCTTATTCGCAATCATTGAAGACATAGAATAAATTTACCAGCCAATTGTCTTAACTTAATTGAATTGAATTGAAAATAGCAAAATAAAGGTTAAATTCCAATACAACTAAGCTTTATAAATGTCGCATGTACTACCACATTAAAAGATTAAAATAATGATAAAGCCTTATATATAGATTAAAAATAAATTTGTTGTCTTAAAAACCGATTACATCGAAAGATAACCGAAATCTGATCAATATAATAATAAAAAAATTATTTTTGTCAGGACTAGAGATGTCAACGATCCAAAGTTTAGACATTTAGTAACATATTTGAGCTAAATTTATAAATGGCTCGAGCATACAAGCTTTCAAAATTCTTGTTCGAGCTTGGCGCTATAAATTTTCATTGTTTGAGGTCGGCTTGTTTAAGCTTGTTTATTTTTCAAGCTTGAGCTTCAGTGAAACTTTTGAGTAAACGACTTATGAATAAACAAGTCTTAAACTATTTTTAAAATTATCTCATTACAAATTATTAACTAGCCAAGAGAAAATTTTAATTAGCTAAATATTTTCTGAAGAGTGATTATCTCTACTTTAATTTTTGATTTTTGCTATAAATGAATTATACCACCTAAAAAAATGTAAAGAACATTTAAAAACTCGGGCTTTGAACAAGCTATAAACTGGTATAAATGAGCTAATAAATGAACTTGAACGAGTTGTTCATGAACCTTAATGAGCCGAATAGTAAATTCGAGTAAAACTTGTTTATTAGTCAAGCTTGAAGTTTTTTCTCAGGCTCGCTTATTTATATATGAACAAGTTTTGATCGAGGTTATTCATGAGTATATTTGTACTTGACGTTTCTACTTAGGATTGTATTTGCGTAGAACTTGTAGTTCCCAATCTGATCCAAAACTGTTTGAGCTAATGACAAATTTCAATTTAGTTTAGTTAAGTTCCTAACTTCTTTCACTCATAAACAATTTATTTCAACTATCTTTAATTTACTTCAATTGTTTTCATTAATTAGACACATTTTTAAAATCAAAATTATACATAACCTCTACCTTTGGACCGATAAAGCCCATAACGCCCATTAAAGACATGAGCTTATAAAGAATACTATCCAAAAAAATAAAAGTGAAAATAATAAATATTATATAAAATAAAATGAGCCAATGTCATATAGGACCCCAATTTTAAATTTAACAGATCATCACGTTAAAACGAGTTAAAGTAGTCTCTAGAACTTGATTCTAATTGGCTCACTCAAACTTCTCTAGTCTTGAACCAGCCAACACCAAACTCACCTCATTACAAGCCCACGGTCATTCCTAAACCATGGATTCAAATCTAACGGCCAACATCCTCCGAAAAACCTGTTATTAAATTTTACCCCAAAACACCCCTCGTACGAAATTTCTCA
>PYUH01000120.1:3505594-3550527 GCA_016808085.1 Suaeda aralocaspica | reverse complement strand
ACAAATGTTGTATTAATATTGATTCATTTCTTCTGATATAACGGTTGTATAACTAGGTTAGTTTCTTCCATTTGAATCATAGTCGATTTTTATGTTGTTGTCTGCATTAATTTATGAATTTATGATGAGAATATTGTCAACAGTTCAAATTCTGTAAATTTGTTTGCGTTAAAGAGATTGAGTTATATGTATTTTATTTGAATTGCAAAATTGTGTTTGTAATATTGTGGATTCTGGAAACAATGCTAAATTTGTGCAGTAAATTCAGCAAAATTAACTCGTTTTTGTATGTTATGTTTTATTAGTGCTAATTGGAGACTTAGGTAGTCAATTAACCTAGGTATATAAAGTATATAGGTTAAACGAGAGCAATTTAAACAGTTTGTGAAATAACGGTGGCGTCTGGTCTATGTGTTCTCAATGTATGCCTTACTTAGTTATTACTTATTACAAGTGGAAGATGTTCAATTATTGGTTTATCATTACGGATGAACTAGAGTATGCTATAATTTCAAAGGACTTGCATATATTTGTATGGATATAATATTGACTGATACGTCTTTCCATCATCCTCCCATTTTATATATTCAAAGCAGTTAGTTGTTAATTTGTTATCGTTTCATAGAAAATGGATTTGAAGAAATTTTCGTGAGATTAAAAATGTAGATCCAAATTGGAGATTCGAATTGTGTATGCCTTATGGTGATTGTGGTGGCTCTTAGTTTAAATTATAGTTTTTTCAACTTGCCATATACTGTCAGTAAATTGATTTAAATTGGTAACAAAAGTTACAATCTATAAAATTATACGCGCATTTATATTAATTACTATGATTCTGCAATTGATGTATTTTTTTTTGTGATTATAAATAATTCAGTTTTTCGATATTAGTTCAAAGCACATTAATAGGAATAGTGTTTATTTTTATTTTTGAGCATACGAATGCTCTTTAGGAACTTTGTCCGTGAATTTGAGCTCGTCTAAAGATTAACATAGATTGAAGGATTAATGGGTTTGGATAGTAATGTTTCTGTCGTAGTTCGTGGAATGCACATGCTTAGAAAGCTTCACTCTACACCATTTTAATAAGAAAGCAAATTGTTGGGAAAATATACAAATTTGGAACCTTTGTAAATAATTTTACGTGCACGTGATCTATAATTTCGGTGAACGTGGAGCAATGCTGATGCGGCTTTCATGTAAATTGCAGGTAACTCCGAAATCTGCCTTCAAGAAGTAAACTGCTATAATAGGTGTCCTGCACATTGCGTTCTTATGGTCCTATTTGAGGAATAGAAAATTGGAAAGATACTGTTCCCAGTGCTATAGGTGATTATTACTTGATTTACTTCTTTACATTATTTGCACCGATTAGGTGAACTCTAAGCTGAAAATTTTCAGTTGGATCTCAATGGAGGACCAGCAGGTGTTCTCTGGTCAGAGAAAGACTTCTAAACTGACCAACTTAACTGCAAAGAACATTGCGACCAAGTTACTTCAATGCCAAAAACTTTGACACGGAAGTCTTTTAATCATGGTGCTTCAAAAGATCTGCAGTTAGAGGAGCTGCTGGTGATGTGCATTTTTTTTACTTAAAATCGCTGCTTTGGAAACTACAAGGAGGTTCTCAAGACTAAATGTCCACTTGCTTGGCAAGGTCTTCAGGCATTCCAATGCTGTGCTATCCACCATTTAAGTGGCTCCGTAAATGGCTCCCTTCAAGGGCTTGGTGCACAGCATGCAGGTATTGTGCAGTTTTCCATTTGTTTCAACTTCCATTTCGACTTTGAACGTGATGAGTTATAGAGTTTGGAATTGTCATCATTGAGAGTCTTATCTATTGGTCATTTTCTTTGTTTTTAATCTTAATGATTTCTGAAACATTCATTTTCTTCAGATGTTGTCTCGACCATTGTTAGTCATCTCCATTGCAACAGCCTTGTCTAGCAAATCAGATAAAGCAAGTATTCAGATGTCATGATGATTCTTGTCCAGTCAGAATTTAGATGAGGTTTCATCCTCTCCACAGCCTAATGGCGATGCAAGGTAAACTTGAACATATTTTCATTCGCTTCAGTTAGCTTAAGTTTCATTTTAGATCAATGATGTGGTTGCGGCCTAATTTCTATGTGCTACTGAAGCAGTTCTCCATAATTGTATCCTTTTGTTTCATAATCTATTGGTGTCATTGAAGCTCTCTGTAGCTGTCATAATCATCTCATGGTATTTCATATATTGTCCTTTTGTTACTCTATTCTACCTAACATTTACACTGTTGTTTGTGTTGCAGGAACAATGATAAATCACTTGGTTGTCCACCGTTAGAGAAATGGTTACTTGATCTTTATGAAGAACTAGAAAGACAAGGAACAGTTTGCCTGAAAGGTGAACTTCGTCCCTTTTTTTTTTTTTTTTTTTTTTTTTTTTTTTTTTTTTTTTTTTTTTTTTTTTTTTTTTTTTTTTTTTTTTTTTTTTTTTTACAAATGTTGTATTAATATTGATTCATTTCTTCTTGATATAACGGTTGTATAACTGAGGTTAGTTTCTTCCATTTGAATCATAGTCGATTTTTATGTTGTTGTCTGCATTAATTTATGAATTTATGATGAGAATATTGTCAACAGTATCAAATTCTGTAAATTTGTTTGCGTTAAAGAGATTGAGTTAAATATGTATTTTAGTTTGGAATTGCAAAATTGTGTTTGTAATATTGTGGATTCTGGAAACAATGCTAAATTTTGTGCAGTAAATTCAGCAAAATTAACTCGTTTTTGTATTGTTATGTTTTATTAGTGCTAATTGGAGACTTAGGTAGTCAATTAACCTAGGTATATAGAAGTATATAGGTTAAACGAGAGCAATTTAAACAGTTTGTGAAATAACGGTGGCGTCTGGTCTATGTGTTCTCAATGTATGCCTTACTTAGTTATTACTTATTACAAGTGGAAGATGTTCAATTATTGGTTTATCATTACGGATGAACTAGAGTATGCATATAATTTCAAAGGACTTTGCTATATTATTTTGTATGGATATAATATTGACTGATACGTCTTTCCATCAATCCATCCCATTTTATATATTTCAAAGCATGTTAGTTGTTAATTTGTTATCGTTTCATAGAAAATGGATTATGAAGAAATTTTCGTGAGATTAAAAATGTAGATCCAAATGTGAGATTCGAATTGTGTATGCCTTATGGTGAGTGTGGTGGCTCTTAGATTTAAATTATAGTTTATTTCAACTTGCCTATATTACTGTCAGTAAATTAGATTTAAATTGGTAACAAAAGTTACAATCTATAAAATTATACGCGCATTTATATTAATTACTATGATTCTGCAATTGAATGTATCTTTTTTGTGATTTATAATAATAATTCAGTTTTTCGATATTAGTTCAAAGCACATTTAATAGGAAATAGTGTTTATTTTTATTTTTATGGAGCATACGAATGCTCTTTAGGAACTTTGTCCGTGAATTTGAGCTCGTCTAAAGATTAACATAGATTGAAGGATTAATGGGTTTGGATAGTAATGTTTCTGTCGTAGTTCAGTGGAATGCACATGCTTAGAAAGCTTCACTCTACACCATTTTAATAAGAAAGCAAATTGTTGGGAAAATATACAGAATTTGGAACCTTATGTAAATAATTTTACGTGCACGTGATCTATAAATTTCGGTGAACGTGGAGCAATGCTGATGCGGCTTTCATGTAAATTGCAGGTAACTCCGAAATCTGCCTCTCAAGAAGTAAACTGCTATAATAGGTGTCCTGCACATTGCGTTCTTATGGTCCTATTTGAGGAATAGAAAATTGGAAAGATACTGTTGCCCAGTGCTATAGGTGATTATTACTTGATTTACTTCTTTACATTATTTGCACCGATTAGGTGAACTCTAAGCTGAAAATTTTATCAGTTGGATCTCAATGGAGGACCAGCAGGGTGTCTCTGGTCAGAGAAAGACTTCTAAACTGACCAACTTAACTGCAAAGAACATTGCGACCAAAGTTACTTCAATGCCAAAAACTTTGACACGGAAGTCTTTTAATCATGGTGCTTCAAAAGATCATGCAGTTAGAGGAGCTGCTGGTGATGTAGCATTTTTTTTACTTAAAATCGCTGCTTTGGAAACTACAAGGAGGTTCTCAAGAGCTAAATGTCCACTTGCTTGGCAAGGTCTTCAGGCATTCCAAATGCTGTGCTATCCACCATTTAAGTGGCTCCGTAAATGGGCTCCCTTCAAGGGCTTGGTGCACAGCATGCAGGTATTGTGCAGTTTTCCATTTGTTTCAACTTCCATTTCGACTTTGAACTGTGATGATGTTATAGAGTTTGGAATGTGTCATCATTAGAGTCTTAATCTATTGGGTCATTTTCTTTGTTTTTAATCTTTAATGATTTCTGAAAACATTCATTTTCTTCAGATGTTGTCTCGACCATTGTTAGTCATCTCCATTGCAACAGCCTTGTCTAGCAAATCAGATAAAGCAAGTATTTCAGATGATCATGATGATTCTTGTCCAGTCAAGAATTTAGATGAGGTTTCATCCTCTCCACAGCCTAATGGCGATGCAAGGTAAACTTTGAACATATTTTCATTCGCTTCAGTTATGCTTAAGTTTCGTATTTTAGATCAATGATGTGGTTGCTGCCTAATTTCTATGGTGCTACTGAAGCAGTTCTCCATAATTGTATCCTTTTGTTTTCATAATCTATTGGTGTCATTGAAGCTCTCTGTAGCTGTCATAATCATCTCATGGTATTTCATATATTGTCCTTTTGTTACTCTATTCTACCTAACATTTACAAGCTGTTGTTTGTGTTGCAGGAACAATGATAAATCACTTGGTTGTCCACCGTTAGAGAAATGGTTACTTGATCTTTATGAAGAACTAGAAAGACAAGGAATCAGTTTGCCTGAAAGGTGAACATTCGCTTGTGCTTAGGAATTATAATTGCTGTGCAAATTAGCATATTTAGTGTATGTGGATAGTTTCCTAGTATTGAATTGTTGATTATCAATAAGAATTTGTATCATGATATCTTACAAGCTGCAACTTGCTGGATAAGGAACCTTTTTTTGGTTTTGTGTGTGTGTGTGTGTGTGGGGGGGGGGGGCGGAGGGGGGGGGGGGGTGGGGGGTGGGGGTGGGTTTTGTTAGGGGTTTTTTTTTGTTTTTGTTGTTTTTTCTTTTGTTTTTTTTTTTTTTTTTTTTTTGTTTTTTTTTTTTTTTTTTTTGTGTGTTTTTTGTTTTTTTTTTTTATCTTTTTTTTTGTTTTTTTTTTTTTTTTATTTTTTTTTTATTTTTTCTTTTTATTTTCGTTTTGTTTTTCTTTTTTTTATTTGTTTTTTTGTTTTTATGTTTGTGTTGGTTTGCTCTTTTTTTTTCTTTTTTTTTTTTTTTTGTGTTTTTTTTTATTGGTGTTTTTTTTTTTTTCTTTTTTTTTTTTTGGGGTTTTTGGTTTTGGGTGTTGTTTTTTTGTTTTTGGATTTCTTGTTGGGGTTTTTTTTTTATTTGTGGTGGTGTTTTTTTTTTTTTTATTTTTATTTTTTTTTTATTTGTGTGTGTTTGTTTTTTTTGTGTTTTGTTTTTTTTTTGTTTGTTTTTTTTTTTTTTGTATCTTTGTTTGTTTTGGTTGGGGGGTGGGTAGGAAGGTAATGAAGAAGAATATATAGCTGATTTGAAAAGTGGTGGGCATTGCAGGATCAATGAGAGTGAGCTTCGAAGATTTCATCGTGCTGCAAATGGTGACTTTTCAACCCTACTTTTGTTAGTTAAGAAGACTATTCGTTGGAGAGAAACATTCCACTTTCTTTCACAACAGGAACTCAAGTTGTGGTCAGATATAGTCTTCTGGCATGATTATGATGTGAGACACAGACCTTGCCTGATTGTACGCCTTGGTGTTGCTTGCACGCGTTTGCCAAATCATGATAGGCCACTAGTTGCTCAGGCAGTTGGTAATGCTTTATCCTTGCAATGGCTTTATTGGATTCTTTAGGGCTCTTCAATGTTCAAGGACAATGTCTTAGAGGTCCCTTTTGTTGATTGTTTTAATAGCATTCTTTTGAAGTGGAATGTTGCTGAGGAGGGAGATAATATCAACTTTTCGGTAGCAAAGGAAACAATTCACAATATAATTCATCATAATCAATTTTAATGTGGCCCTATTTGATCCTTTTGGTTGCTGTGACAGTTTAATGCCTATTAGCTCCTTGTCTATTTATTTATCTAATTATTTCATCATAAGTGTTATTATTATTATTTTTTTCATAGGAACTTCATATCCATATGGTTTTCTGAAATACTTTCAAAATTTGAGGATATTCTTTGTTAGCTTACTAAGCTAGTGAAATCTCTGAAATTTTACCAGTTGATGAATAGTTAGGAGCTTGCTGAGTTGACATTTGTTGCTACTGTAGTTTCTCAGATGGAGCATGGGATACTGCATTTAGCTGATCGTGGAAGTCCCCAAGTTATGGTTTTGGTGGATTGTGAAGGTTTATCTCCTTTTCGACTTCCAATGCAGATGATAAGATCATGTGCTCTGCTTTTTCAAGACCACTTTCCTCACTGCCTTGGTGGTTTATATGTCATACGACTTCCTCCAGTAATTCGCATGATGGTTCAAACTCTTATGAAAGTGAGTTTCTTGTTTCAACTTTCAATGCTGTTGGGCTGTTATTTGTAATCTTGATTTGTGTCAATTGTTTGATGTGGATTTGTATATTTCAGGTTCTAAAGCCTGTAACTCAACAGAAGCTGAAATTTCTTGGCCAGCATTACCAAGAGATTCTGTCTGAGTATTTTCAGGAGCTTCCCTCATGTCTTGGTGGTAAATGCAGATGTTCAATATGTTCAAGTACAGCTTCCCACAATACTCGGCGTTTCCCTTCTTCAGAAGTGGCAAATCAATTGCTTACAGACGGATTGACTTGTGAGGATATTGATCTTGATTATATCAGATCGGAGATTGATGTGCGTCATCGTTTTGATCAGGTGCTAAGAACTGGCTTGATTGGACTCCTGATGTTTGTCGTGCTGGTCGTTTTTTTCGCTGGTTTATCGGATCTTGAAAGCCGTTCAAACTTGTTTCTGTGAGGTAAGAATGTCCTTGATGATTCAGATCTGCCTTATTCATTCTTTATCAAGTATATCTGATTTGCCCTTGATTGCTTTCAACAAGGAGCCACTTGAGCTTACTAAGCATTATGTCAGAAAAAGATTGTGCTGATTGTATTGTAGTTTTGGCTATAGCAATATACTTGAGTGAAGATCTCAGCTTATTTAGTGTAAATCAAAATCCCCTGATGCTTTGTCCGCTTGTCCAAATGTGAGCGGGATGGCCAGGATCCTATAGTTATGTTAGTATAGTGGACCTCATTTGAATCAATTTTGTGTTAACATTCTTTACTAGATTCAGCATTGGTGGTTCAAAAATGAAAAGATGCTCGTGCAATCGTGCAGCTAACAGCTAACTTTGCAGTTAAGCATATAATTGGCTTTCAGAAGATGCTCTGGTTTCCTGAATGATAAGATCCTAAAGGCACAATGTTCTCTTAATTTTGACATTTACAGAGTATTGATAAGAATAGTAAAAGAGCATATTCCTGCCTGCAAAAATATGAGTTGTTGGTTGAACAGGCAAAGAATTTGCTTGTGGCGTTAACCATCATGTTAGGCCTCGTTTGGGTCTAAAAAAGCCTGATGAGCCTGGTCTAGTTTTGCCGGGTGAGGGCAAAAACAAAAATGACCAACAAACTGGGACACAACCCAAAGATGGTGAGTAATTAATCTGAATATGGCTGCTTATCTGGGGTAATATATTTTGGAAGCTTCCTTTCAGTAGGATAACTAAGCTATCTAAAACCTATAAAATTTGAAAATTCCATCTTTTATTTTCTAGCATGGCCAACCAGGCAACCACTATCAGTATCTGAGAAACGTCTGGCCATCATTTTATACAGGAAACGAGTACTGTGTTACATTTTAGGGGAGTTATGGCAATTTTCTATACTCGTATAATCAATTGGACTCAGTACAGTTGCGTATGGTACAATTAAATTTTTTTTTTTTTTTTATCTATGTATTCTGTAATAGAACAAACCTCAAACAAATCTTTTACCAATAATAGATGGACTCAATTAACTTCATGCATTAAATCCAATAATCTACCCTTTTGTTTTAATTTACCCTGGAGTAATATTGTTCTCCACCCAAATTGTCACACATTTATGAACCTAAACCATGACAAACCCCTATGGTGAATGCTCTAATTGCTCTTGACGTAAAACAAAAACAAAAATCTGTCATAATCATTTGTACCTTGTAATAGAAGTATAGAACTGTACAGTTGAAAGAGGTTGATGCTCATAAGTTTAAAGATTAAATCAAATTATCACATTGCATAGAGAGAACTCAAAGAAGCTTGCTTTCACGATTCATCGTCACTAGTTGTCCAACTTGAAACTATACACTACTAGCCTTCTATTCATCAAAAAATAGTCAAGCAAACTGTACAATTGTCTCAGATTGATCGTTAAAGTTATTTTCTTCTGAATTTATTTTCATTATTTTACTTCCGATTATGTTCAACATATTCCCCGACGAGATTAATTTCAGGTTCATACATGATACATGTCTATGTAGTCATTAGATTATATTTCTATTCATCCTTTGATTATATATATGCATCTGTTTAATGTGAGTAATAGGGAAATTTCTAGTATCTCACTGTTAGATGGAAATTTCGCATCTAACAAGTCAATTTGGTTAATGTAATCAACTTTGAGGATCAATATATGAGATGTATACATATATTAATGGTATATGTATATATAACATTTGTATATGTTTACTATTAGTGCTCCTCAAAGTTAGCTATATATACTAAATTGGCTTGTTAGATGCAAAATTTGTACCTAACTGTTAGATACTAGAAATCCCTACTCATATTAATTACTGTTTATTAATTGGACAGTAGTTTTTAGAGTATATATATATCTGTGCCTCCAACACATATGCAACACATGATGCACAGAAGGGCATGTATGACAGAAGAAATGTGTCCCACAAAGGGAGAAAAAATCATGTCCAAACAAGGACACTTGAAACAAACATGAAACATGAGTCAAAAACACACTTTGTACACTCTGATAATGACTTTATGTATAACACCTCCTGTTTCGATCATCATATTGTAGACTTGTGAGTTATTCCTTGATAAGTTAATGAGACATTGCAAAGTTGATAATTGCTACTAGTTTTTGTCTGTTTTTAACAGCTCACGCCTCAGTAGCTCGCCAATCATATTCATATGTTATCTCTTACTAGCTCCTTTATTTTTTTCTTGACACATTTTTAAAAGTTACTACCTTCACTCCTTTTTGTTGGTTACGTTTTTTTTAATGGTGTTTCTTTTGTTGGTTACATTTTTTAATCTTTTCTTTTAAATTTATGTTTTTCAACAACTTTACTCTTATAATTTCTATATAATTTCTACACTTATATAAGGGTAAAAGACTTGAAAAAAATGACATCATTACAGTACAAATTTTAAATACAATTTTAAAATTAAAAAGAAAAAGGACATAACTACACTTTATATTTTAAGTACAACTTTTACTCTCTTTTTTTCTTCCACTTTACTATCAAAAATATTCCCCTACTATCTTAACTTCTTAAAGTACGTAAATGTAACCAACAGATAGGAATGAAAAGATTAGCTTTTACTTCTAATTTCATATTGGTATGCACACAAATCCTTGACGTAATTGTATGAACTTCTTAGAATGTATCCGTTCTGAGTTCTCATCATGTAACAAGTTTGCAATTTTTCAAATAAAGAAAGAAAGTCCGATTGGCTTCAATGTAAGGGTCCATACGGATGACGGGATGATCAAACAAAGGGATGGATCACATGCCACGACATCTCAATGTACGGCTATCTTGCCCGTAAAACTGTTGCACCCGCTAATTACACTAGAGAGTAGACACCAAGTTGTTGTCCATGCAATGGCAACATGTTATTGTTACTTGTTAGTAAGCAAGTAGAAATATATCATAATTATCCACTGTAAATCATTATAATTTATCATAATCTATTATCATCAATTATCTAACGTTATCCTATACAAATCTTAAACTATTGGCTAGGTAATCACCAGGCCACCACGCAGTTACCAGTCACCGCGGCAAATTGTATGACTTTGATTCGTCAATGAATAGGATTTCTTTCGTTGACTTATAGTTGGTGAATAACATTTGCTAAAGACAACAAACACAATATTCCACTAAGATAACTAATCCTTTTAATTTGCAATTTGCAATTTGCATGATCTATCATTACCCTTCTAACTACTTGCTAATTATATTACTAATCATATCATCATCTACTTTTGTTTTTATTATTTTTTTCAATGGCAAATGAAGAATATGCTTAGTGAATCAACTAACATTACCTTTAAATTTCCTACACTTTTGTTTCCTAGTTGTTTCTACCAAAGACGGCACGGAAAAGAAAGGAAAGATGGTTAAAAAGAGAGTACGGAGTACTTAAACTCTTTCATTAATTAATTAATTAATTAAATTTTCTTGAAGGTGCATTTCAATTGTGTCATTGACAAATCAATAGTACTTATTGTTTGGGTTTTCAATTGTTTAATGTTTCTTCATTAAACTAATCTCCCTAATCTTAGCGTATGGCATGATGTTAGTTTGTCATTATCGTCATGATTTTCCATATCTCAAAAGGACATAAAAGGGTTTTTATCCGAAAGTTGCATGAAGATTAACCAAGCAGTTGTTTTTTTATTAGTATTTGACGATATTTTAATGGGACAAACGCAGATCTTAGACTAGATTAATAAATATAGTCATTTGCCTTCGGAGAAAGAAATGGGTCTTTGTGTTTAATTTGTGTCTTTTTGCCCCTTCATTATAGAGTTGATAGGCTTGCAGCTGAAAAGTTGGCTTTTCGCTATGTGTATGTTTTTTTTGTTCACGCAATATTTGAATTTTAGTGCAATTCTGTTTTAGGGTTGTTTTTTTTTTTTAGGGTCGTTTCTCGACCACACTATCATGTTCAATCTTGTTGAATCTCTGTTCAACAATAATATTGTTTATGTACAAGAGCTAAAACAACATTGGTTGTTATCATCTAGGCCTGGAACAACGCTATTCCATATTTAATTTTATTTGTACAATCAACATAAAGGCGTGTTATTATATACTTATTATTATGCATGCATTTGTTGATTCCTAAACCTAATACTCCGTATATCTTTGTAAAACAATATATATGTATATATAACTTGACTTTAGCTTGATAGGGTTGTTAATTAAAAAGGACTTGATCTATCTAAATTGTGGGTTGTTGTCTTGTTGATTTGGGAGACTGAGAGTCAAAAAGTCACAAAAAAAATCAAGTGCCGTACGTATATATGTTATGTGCTTAAAAAGATAATTAATGCGCACGCACATCAATATTGAATTTAAGATATTTGGCATGCATATAACAAAATTTTATGCTAGGTGCAGTGTTTTTTTTGACAAGCTAGCTGCGTGCAAACTGTATTACAATGCAGCTTTCATGTTTGTAGACTTGTAGACTAATTAAGCAAGCATGCGTTCTACCGATGTGTTTAAAGTTTGCTCCTTTATTCATGTCGGTTCGATTTCGAGGTTTAGATTAACAATAATAATGTAACATAGCTTTTAGTCGTTTAGAATAATTTGGGATCAGCTGTACATGAATGGATATAGCAAAATCAAATCGCATGCATGGTTAATCCTCGATCTTCTTCTTCCCCATTTTGTTATGATTAATCATGGAATTATAATAGTGAAGTTCAATCTTCATTCTACAAATAGCATATACTACTTTAAAATAGTAATCCTTCCTAATAAAGTGTTTGTGAGAAGATTCTAATTGTTGTCTGCTAACACGAAGGGATACGTACCTTTTTTTTTTTTTCCTTAGGTTTACGTTGTAGCTCTAATTTTCACTAAATGATAAAATGGTGTTTGGTGAATGATAAAATGGTGTCTCTTCATATGCTGAACAGATATGAATATTATTAAGAGCTTACGTGGGCCACTTTCGGCAATTATATATATATGTGATCAAAACTTCTCCACTTAGCTTAAGATCGATATAACTTCACTTTAATTTTATGTTGCTACAATCTTTGTTACTAGCTGTAATATGTGCACTAATTCACTTTCATATGATTATTTACAAATTACCTATGTTACTTTTTTGTCCTTTTTATTTGCGGTGGGTTGATTTTGGTACAACCACTACCAAACTTGTTCACAACTATTGTAATTTGACAATATGGCATGCACACTAGTGAAGTATTAATATTATTATTAAACTATTTTACCAGTCCGTACATGTCATATGCGCTTACCTAAAAGATACGTAATTAATGAATGTGAAGAACTTGATAATCAAGCTATGTTTAGTTTAATTTACCTAAGTTCTCCGGTCTGATCTAGTAAAAACCAAGTAAATGAGCAACGATCACAAGTCACGTATAGAGTCACAATGGCGACTGGCGAGTACTATAGGATGACCATCACATTATATATTGTTTAATCTAAAACGCTGTATGAATAAAACGGACATGAAACGTGAGAAGTGCTTTACAGATGACTGATGAAAGGAGTAGAATGACAAGGAATTGAATGATAATAGAGACTTAGCTTGGATGGAATAATTGTGAGCAAGTGGCTACAAAATATTCCGATCCCTAGAATCCTAGTGAAGCTGAAGAATGAATGGAGTTTTACAGGAATCTTAACTAGTTTTCTGACATTCTATATCATAATTTAAGTTGAAGTACTATATATGTGTGACTAGATTTTCCTTCATCTTTGATTAATCTTAATCTTTTTAAACTAATTAATATAATATATTATCGGTCACTCTACGTTAAGATTACCATATAATAATAGAATAAAATAATTAAGATGAAAGCTCACGTGCAGGCCACTCCTGAAAGAGTGAAAGCTCATTAGCAGAAGCTGCCTGATTAGTTTTTGTATTTTATGTTTAATTACCTTATCGACCTCAACCAAACTAATAGTGCATGATTATATAGTTTTCAACCAAAAATTTACTGTATCCTTAGGGTGATGATAGTTTCTTTTTTCCCCTTGAATTCCATATACTAAAAGTTGGTATATGAGTTTTTGTCAAATGCAATTTTATTTTATTAGAACGATGTTTAATTAATAAGAGATCATTAATAATTGGCTAAGGTGTGATCGTAAGTCAATAGAATTATAGGTATGAATCTATTATACTCGGTGTAAATTTTTATAAATTTTTGAAAAAAATTACAAGTATTGTTTTTTGCCTTTTTATCTCTTGTAGTGTTTCATTAAGCTTTGAGACATTGACCCCTCTTTCTTTATTTTGTTATGTCACTGCTCACTATCAGTGCAATTGTGCATTTATGCAGTACTGTGTCACAACTTACGGTGTGCACTGTGCAGCAACGCACTAATCCTTGAGACATGGACCATTAAATGGGTAACTAGCTTGTTGCTAATACGCAATTTGCTCTATCATTATGTATTAATTAAATTAATGAAATATATTAATACAAAAAATCAAATAATTAAGATTTTATATATCAGTAAGGCGATCTTACTGAAAGTACCAAATTAATTGATAATTGTTATGGACTTACACTAATTAGAATTTGTTGGAGATTTGTAATTTGTAATTTTCTTTTTGTGGTCTTTCTCCAATTAGGAAAAACGATAAAGTACTCCAATACTTTATGATTAAAATCGTTCATGTATGCCAAAAGTAGTGCAGGCACACTGTATTACTGTTGGGAGCTTTATTTATTGATTGTCCTTTTCACCTACTTATTATTTCCATCCAAATATCTCAAGCATAGCAACCTTCAAAAATGCCAAATGAAGTTTTTTGGCTTGTGATATGAAATTCAACAAATTTTTACTCAAGGAAAATCCTTTAGTACAGTACGCTAGTACATTGGTGTCTTGATTGTTCTATTTTTTGATCAAAATCAATCACAAGATTCACAACTACTGTAGAGGAAAATGATCCAAATAAAATTATGGAACAAATTCAAATTGGGAAATTTTCTTTGTCGCAGATGAATGCTCCTTAGTAAAAAGCAGAATATGTAATTATATATACAATGCTAACAAGTAACAAATAAGACATGTATATATATGCGCGTGCTTAAATACTATTATTACGAGTAGTAATTTAGTACATAGTATATATATGTATTTGATGTATAGACTTTATATAATTAATTAAACAGCAGATAGCTAGTAATATTAATAAACCACCATTCCATAAAATTACTTCACAGAAAACAGGCATTACGTTGCATTTCTAAATTTATATGATTATGTTTCACAGATGTCTTTCAGTATATGGTACTAGCTACCCCTTGTAACGTCATCCATTCTAATCATTGATGCAACAAATAAAAAGTGCTATATATATAAGTATGGCCCTTAAAATACAAGTATCAAGCATTTATTTTGAGATAAAAACGAAACAGAGCTGCTGATCTATAGCAAAATATCTGTAACAGTACTAATTATAAACTTGTTAATGGTCACTATACTTGATTCACTAATCACTAGAGATTCATGACGACACGTGCAACCCAAGGTTGATCTGTCCAAAAGTAAACTAAAACATGTATGATAGAGGAAATTTTGAAGGTGGTAGGCCTTGGTACATATGAATCTAGTGGCCCTTGATCGACAACTACAAACAACACCACAATGCCCATGAGCTAGGGGTGGGACACGCTTAATTAATTAATCATCGAATACAATTGTTCGACGTAAGTGGTTTATCAAGCTCGTAGCTAGTCTGAGCATTGATATATTTGTGATAAATGATGTAAATTTAACATCACCTAACTATTGCAGTTGATTTTATATATAAATAATTCATAATACGCTAATTATTAGGTTTAACTAAGTAAAATAAAAAACGGTGGAAAATTGGGTGGAGCCAGACTATGATGAAAGATAGGTCATCCAAGCCTAGTGGCCGCGCCCCCACCACACTCAAACGACACCACAAGTCCATGATGCAGGCCCAAGAGGAGTAGGCCACGCTTGACTAATTAATCATCACATTGATTATTGAATACAACTGCACGACATACGTAGCTAAGTTCTAACCCCTAATATAATTTGTACTACTCGTATCAAAATTGAAATCCGTAGCTGTCACCAATTCACATCTTATACATTTGTGATTGAATAGATTGATATATGTTCAACAACTTATACGCAATTGAAAAATATATGTACGAGTAGTAAATAACACGACATCTTAAATAGGTTGACAATTTCCTTTATATCCTCCTAGCTAGTTTTAACCAATAAGTTCTGGATTGTTCCACTTAGCTAGCTAGTAGAACTATCACTGTCCTACAAAAATGAAGTGAATATGTAATGTAATTTGCCAAGTTTGAAAAGGCATACGCGAAGAAAAAATTGCGAGAAAATAAAGGTGAATAGATACTATGTGACCCTTCAATTTCAATTTCAATTTCAGTTTCCTTAGTTCCTTGATACAAACACATCATTGGGCCCAAATGGGAGGGTGTTTTATTGAAAAGTGATAGCAACTTGTTAATCCATTTGTACGGTAAAAATGCATGTTACTCCTTAAAAATGCTTTTTACTATACCTTTCTTCGCATTTTTTTTTTAATTTTTACGCACATCCACTCAGCTTATTAAAGTCTAGCTCTCGCCTCTGATTATATTCGGGGTCGTTCTTAGTTGTACACCTAATTTATGGTGAGTGGGTCTCTCAATTAGAGTTTTTAGCATTTGGTAAGACTCAAATTAAATCTGAACCTCTCCCCCAAGACATCAAATTACTTACCATTTGAATGAACTCTTGTCGTATTTTCATACAACTATACAAGTTTACAATTAAGTTATGTAAAAATCAATGAAACGAATAATATTTTCTTTATTTTATTTTAATTTATAAGCATCTACTTTTGTTTTACTTTGCTTTTTCAACTTTTTTTTTTGTTTGTTGTTGTGGAGAAAATCTACTTTATTGTTTGCCCTAGCTAGAAAAGAAAATAAAGTAGTGTGAACAAATAAAAAACGCTTTTGACGATATTTGTTGAAGGTGGTACGTTTACATTAACATTACCAAACTTGACTATTTATTCACTAGAAAAATTGTGTTGTTTAGATACACCAAAACCTTTATTCTTCTAACGTACAAAAAATTGTAAAGAACCCCCCTCATTTTGGTTTCAACGTAGAGCGGCCGAACAGTGCTGGTGTATCGAGTATGTGTGCATGAATTACCTATCATACTTTGTAAAAAAAATAGATAGACCTAAATGGAATCTTATACACAAAACCATAAAAATATATATGTTGTAGCGTAAAATGAAATAAAATTATTTCACTTATATATTATCATATGATTAAATTACATTGATACCTTTGTACATTTACGTATTACTATAGTAAATTTTAAATTTTGTACCAAATTGTTGCACGTAATTTAAAACTTATTCCAACAAAAATTTGTGGCTAAAAATCAGTTTACTAAACCCTACCTATTTGAGCACCAATCATTGTAGATTATATTGATGAATGATAAAACAAGTTATATAAGCTAATTAGCTAGACTCATAAGTCACAATTTAATTAGACATGTCGAAAAGAAAAAATTGTGATCGAGGAGTAATGCTCTAATGCTGCAGCTCACCAACAGAAAGATATTTCATATTTGTGATTGGAAGATTTGGAACTTGTAAGTTAGGTCTTAGCTCATTGTTTCTTTGGAATTTGTATAATTTCGCAAGGAACGGAGGGAGTGCTAAGTATTGCATCAAAGCTTTGCCTTTACCATCCAAAATATTGTCACCAACAATAATATATAATTACAATAAATTATTGCTTTAATTTGTTATTACTTAGAAAAGGTGAATTACAATTTACATGCATTATTCTATAATTCATTTGTGAACATACAATAATAATCCTAATAAAATAGTGATTACAAAAACTTATATAAGACGGTCTGATTTGGAAATTAAAGCCCGCTGGACAGATTGATTAACAAATAAACTATATTGATTAAATCGATGAACCCAATAGTTTAAAAAAAAACATAAATAATTGATGGTCTTATCATAAGGCAGTCTTACCGGAAACTTGCTAGTGAATCATTATTGTGTATAGAAACAAGATTAACATTTGTTGATAAGGCTATAATATTAAGGAAAAATAGATAAAATGGATACAAGAATGTGTGGCTAATTGGTTGTCTAACTTATCAATAAAATCAATCATACTTCCTCCAACTAGCAGCTATACTCTTAGTTCATACCATGCTTCTTATGCATCTTACCATTATTGCTTAACTACAAAAACCAAGAAAGTGATCTGACGAGGCATATGTAAGGCATCTACTTCAATGGTAATTGATTTATATTCTATCTCTATTAGTAATATTGGACAATTTTTCAACTTTAATCGTTCAAGTCACAATTCAATATATTATCAAGTCAAAATAGTTATCTGTATTATTAAAGACACAAAAATTCTAATCTCACAATATACATTATTCAAGACACAATCTACTACTCTGTATTAACTACGGAATAGTTAACTACACCATATTAAGTTCAAGTGAGGGATAACGGACTCAAGTAATATTAACACTAAAATTACATCTTTGCCTTCTTTCCTTAAATAAACCTTGAAAATTCTTCGGTGGTTGTTTGAGAAACGGCCACCGAAATTTATATATGTTATATATCTAATTATAATAATAATGGAGCTCATATAGTAATATTAATTTCTTTTGCAATCATTATAGATAATAAAAAAAATAATTTTTTATATTTTTAAAAAATTATTTCTAATTATTATCTATTTTTACAACCATATTATGGAATTATTGAGAAAAAAATATAAAAAAAATATTTGTTATAATTTATATTTTAAAAAATAATATAATATTTTTTAATGCCCCTATAATTAAATTGTCTAAAATTGATGAAATATAATTGTATATTTGATTGATAAAACTTTAATGAAAGTTTCTCAAACGGCCACCCAAGTATCCCCATAAACCTAGATCAGTGGGAGCTTAATTAGTAGTCCGTAGTACAGTAAATCCATGTTTTCATTGGAGATCTGGTAACCAAAACTGAGCCACAAGTTCCTATACATAGGATCCTGACATTCCCCACTAACAAACCTCAGAATGCCACGTCATTGATATACGAGTAAAAAATAAAAAATAAAATAAAATATACGGTCATCACTTTCTCAGTCAATTACACAACTGACTGGGGTTGCTTGCTGTGCTACCGATCTTGGAAGAAACCCTATTGTAATTTGTGTTTTTTGTCATTTCTTTTGATGTCAGCGCACCAATAAAGTGGGAAACTGCGTGTTTTCTGTACAAGCTTTTAGTGCATCACCATTTCTACTACAGTAACCCATTCATTTTAAGATATAGGATTATTGCTTTAACTAATTTTTCATGACATAATCATTTTACTGTAATGTAATCTTGTATCTACTCGTGCTAGCTACATGTTTCATTCTATGAGCAACGTAACAAAGCATAATTCAGGATGGCTAGCATGGTTTCCCCATTTTCGGCTAGGTCGGTCTAGGGTTAGGTGGTTGAGTAACATAGTCCGCTCTAAAACTATATTATATGCACTCTAAGCATAAGGATAGATAGTATGTGAGAATGCGGAAATCAAATAAAATGTACGTGCGTACATACATAATTAAGTTGCGTAAAAATTGGTTTAGTGTGTTTAATTTTGATGGAAAGATTGTTTCACTACGCCTTAATCAAACTAAGAATCAATCATTAATTTAGGCTATGTCCAACTCGAAAATATAGACTATGACAGTATGACGCCTAAAAATATACATATAAGACTATACGAGTATTCATTTGGCGTAATTACTTAGTGGAATTTGGACATGAATTGTCAATCAAATCTCAACTTGCAAGATAAACCCCGGTGATTATCCATATACAAGAAACAAAAACACTAAATTTCCTGAAATAAAAAATAAACAATACAGTAATAGTATGAAGAGATTATTGCTTTAAATTAATAATGGTAATTAAAAAAGAAAAAACATAGAGGACAAAAAAATCAGCTGAGATTCGCCTCTTCTCAGGAAACTTTTGACCTTTGCCGTGGCTCAAAGGATCAAGTAAGTACAAGAAGGAGGACTGATGAGAAAGATATATAGTAGTGGATGATGAGAAGAACCCACTTTTTTTATTTTTAATTATCTTTCCAACCTAAAAATTTAAACATTTCTTCTTTAGTCTGACTCATCCCCTCTTCTAGGAAGTGCGTTTTGTTTCATTTGAATAACTTCATTTCCTACTTTGTTTTTTTTTTTTTTTTTTTAAGTACGTCTTTTTGAAACAGTCATTTTATTATTTTATATATAATAATATATATAATCTATTATTGTGATTTTGGTTAGAATTTTAGGGTATGTCTTATATATGGACCGACCTTAGCTTCCACGTACTGTATATTCCGTATATTTGGATAACTTTGTACCAGTATATTCCATATATATGATCTAGGACCTTGGAGTTGTTTATATTCTATTTTCTGTTTATTTTCTCAACATGCACTACATGCCACATGCATGCCATATTGCCATTCAAGGAATAATGCATGCTTTATATCATCTGTAAAAGTTAGGTCGTTATATAATGGGTGTAAATGTGTAATAGTATAAGAATTAGATGAAAGAATAATGGCAATGTCAAAGGTGATGTGTATCTGATAATCTATAGTATACGACATGCATGGATATCATTTGGCTTAGGTGAGTATAAATTTTGGGAGGTGATATATATTCCAAAATATGAGTTTTAATCTCTTTCACAGCATTACCATGATGCCATTAATTATTACTTTATTAGTGACTCTATTTACATATATACCAAGAACTAATAGTACTAAAACAATTGTAATAACTAGCTTTGATCCCGGGTGTTGCCCTGGATCATTTAATACGAAAAATAGTTTAAGGCTTACTAAATAAATTTTATAAGTTTTAACTAAATAATTTTTAAAAAAAATCTTAAAATCAAATTTAAAATTTCATAAGATGATATAATAAGTACGAATGTATATGAAACTCTTTTACATTAGCAATAAAAATGTTTTAGTAAATTATATATTGATGATTAATTATTTTCAAATATAATCATTTGTTAATGTTTTTTTTCCTCAAGCAATGATTTATTCATCATTAGGGATTTATGTGAGGGTTAAATTTGTTTGAGAATAGATATATTTTGGACGGTTAGTATTTTTGAACATGAATACACGATTGCTAAAGAAATTTAAAGTATTGGAGTGAAAGAACAATTATGATATTGGGGAAAAAACTGAATATGAAATGATCACGCACAATGTGTTAAAAGATAATCACAAAGCAATTGCTTATTGTTATTCATTATACATTTATGTAATTTAACATACATATTAAAAAAATATTATTAAGAGTTATTTGACCATTTGCTTTGTATTGAGGTTTTCAATTATTTTGCAATACATGACATTATAATCTGTTATAGCTTAGTTGGTAAAATCTATGTGTCTTAAAGTGAACAAGTTCAATTCTTAACAAACGCATTTTTGGCTATCATTCACGATACATTGAAGTTGTATTAAAGAGGCGCCACATGGTGAATTGCTATAATTCGCCAATAAGGTTCGAATATTTATTTGTAGCCTTAAAGCCTATTTAGTTCACTTGAAATTAAAAATTAACCGATTAAACTAAAAATTATTTTGTCTAACAAAACAATAGAATCTAGTAGAAGAATAAAAGATTCAGATAATTGAGGTGGGGAAGAGAAATAAAAAAAATTAGTTGAAATGCATGTGGTCAGTGGATTATTGAAATTTGAAAAAAAAAATCTTTTAAAATTAAAAAACAAAAAGGAAACATGAATACAAAAAAAAATAAAAAGAGTTGGGCTAAAAATTAATAGACTCTTTTACTCAGTGGGCCTGCCGCACCACTATCTATTATGCGGCAGGCCGCATTGAAGACTTTATCATAGAATATATTTAAGATAAGTAGGTTTTTTTTTTTTTTTTTCCAGATGTGCCACTAGGGCAATGCAAAATTGGGGGTGGAGATATAGCTCATTGTACAAATTAAAATGGGTTTTGAAGGATAAGGGAAGACTATGTCAGTTCGATGAGGAGTAGGAAAAAGAAGGGCAAGATATATCGCTTGATTGTTGGCGAGATGCCAAATAAATTCTCCAAATTAATATTCATAATAAGCTGTTCAGATTTCAGAGTATAATTAACTTTTTTTTTTAGCTAATATTCTAAATTCTCTTGATCATCCTGCTTACTTTGTTTAGGATATGATTCTTACATTGTTTACAGTCGTATTTGATGAATTATCCTACTTATACCAAATAATATTAATTATAATAATTTCAAAGTCATGGAAACATTCTACTGCTGTTTTTTCCTAGGTTGCATGCAATTGCACAGATCCAAGTTAAAAATGACTATAGGCACGTGGATTAAAATTAAAAACTGAAAATTATAAAAAAAAAAAAAAAACCAATGAGTACGTGCATAGCATACTAATTGGTGAATTATCGATATTATCCTTTAACACAGAGACGATTTTGGTACGGAGAACGGCTTTTAAGATAATCACCAGTGCTAAATGAGTTTTTTAACGTTGAAAATCTTTTATCTGGTTAAAAACAATTCATGCAATAGTGCAAAAGTTTGCACAAGATGTTCCAAAACATGGATTCTAGCTGCTAGCTGGTGCTCTTGATTATCTTATGTCCAATAATTAACAATATCCTCTACAAAAATCGCACCACCAATTAAAATTCCAATAATTCAACACAGTGAATAATTCATGTGTTGTAAACAAACAAAATTAATTAATAAATAAATAAATAAACAAAATCATTTTGATTATTGGAGAATATAGAGGATCTGATTCTTCAACTATCAATTCAAACTTCAAAGGGTTGAAATAAAAATTCAAAAATGAAATTGTAGTACATACAAGTATTATATATACGTGATTCGACTTATATCTATTCAAGTTGATGCTAAATATAAAAACAGGACCTTTGAGTTTTGTAAATGAAACCACAGTTCCTAACAATATATAAAGCTATAACTTTCTGTTTTCATTCATTTATTTTTTATTTTGTGCACTACTTTTTACTATTTAATTTTATTAATTAATACAATGACTAATTTTAATTACAAAAACTACGTACTAATTATAAAAATAAAATAAAATGAAAAGAGGGGATGGCAAAAAGTGGATCCCACTAATAAAGAAAAATGTCACTATATATTGTTTACCACTATGTTATTCCTTCCTACAAATACATACTCTTGTTCATTCATTCCCCTTGTAATTCCCCTTCACTTTCTTCTTATTCCCTTAAGCTTTTCTTCATCTTTTGTTCTTAATAGCCAATTTTTTGGGTGATTTTGAGAGCAAACTAATTCGTTGTTGTATGCTAGTACATGAACAAAAACAAGTAAGTAATCATGTATAAAAGCGCGCAAATGTCTCAAAGAACACGCGAATTTTGGAAGTCAAGCCTAGTCGCGGCCTCAAGAACAGCTTTAGCTTGTGTAATAGTAGGATGCATGACCCTATATGGCCCTGCTTCATTCAAGAAGCAAGTGGCATTTCCTGCATTTTCGTATGTTGCTATGATATTGATTGTAACAAATGCCACTTTAGGAGACACAATTCGTGGTCTATGGTTTGCGTTTTATTGTTCCTTGCAAACTGTTTGCCCGGCTATGTTATGCCTGTGGTTCATGGGACCTACTAGGCTCACCGCGGCTTCAACCTCCTTAATCTTGGGTATCGCGGCTTTTTTCATTGCTTTGCCTAAATCCACCCATGCTGTGGCCAAGAGGGTTGCTTTAGGCCAACTTGTTATCATCTATGTTGTTGGTTTCATTACTGCTGACGAGATTGATCCTATCATGCACCCTGTTCATGTTGCTGCTAGCACGGCTGCTGGTGCTTTGGCTTGTTTCTTCGCGTTGTTGCTTCCCTTTCCTCACCTTGCATCCACACAGGTAAATAATCATCATCATCTATCCATCCTTTAACTTTTTTTTTGTTTTTTTTTTTTGTTGCATGCTAAAGATTATTTAGTTTCAATGATAATAATCATCTCCCTTGTTCGTTATTGCGGTTTTATAAATATAGTTAAAGTTGTGCGGTAATATTATTGTTTTGAGAGCTCATGTATATGTTGAATGTGCACAGGTGAAGGAAAACAGCAAGTTATTTGCAGAGAACGCGTCTCAGAGGCTGCGGTTATTTGTTAAAGCATTTTGTGCTGAAGACAATGAATCTTCACAAGCATTCTTCTCTCAAACCAAACACTTGACTAGCAAAGCCAAGAAATCTCTCCAGTGCATCAAATCAAAACATGTAATTTAATCATACTTTTTATACAGTAAAGTAATAACTATGTTCATAGGAAATAGAAATAAAAATTCTTAGACTAACGTATTTTTTGTCTTTTCATTGAAATTGTTTTGAGTAGGAAAGCATGCAGTGGGAAAAATTTCTTATAAAGTTTCTTAGACCTTATTGCAAGAACCCAGGTGACCGGCTTCAACAACTAGAGACGCCTCTAAGAGGAATGGAAATCGCGCTAAGCAGCACAAAAGCTCCTGTTCCGATATTGGATGAGCGATTGAAAGATGGTATCGACAATTTAGAAGGAGAAATTACTGAAAACTTGTATGAACTTAGAAGTCATATGCCTTGTGAAGCAACAACTGTTCCTGAATCAACCCAAGAACAAGCTATGGACTTCCTTCAAAAACTCGAAACCCTCCCATCAAATGAAAAGGATTTACCCACTTATTTCTTCATCTTTTGTATGAAACTTCTTCACATTCAATCAAAAGCCATGACTATTCCACCAAATTCACAAAAAGTAGATGAAAAATCCCTCCAAAAAAAACAAGACCAACAACCAAACAAGTCCCCAGAACACCAAAGTGGGCTTTCTTTTGGTGGGCTATTGGGCCACTGGCCTACTTCCACACTTGGTAAAGAAAGGATTGTTTCTGCACTAAACTGTTCGCTTTCCTTGGGCTTTGCCGTACTTTTTGGGCTTTATTATAGTAAGCCCAATGGGTTCTGGTCTGGTCTACCAGTAGCTGTCAGTTTCACAGCAGCTAGAGAAGCTACATTTAAGATTACCAATGTTAAGTTCCAAGGTACAGTTATTGGCAATGTATATGGAGTATTAGGCTGTTTTATATTCCAAAGAATTGTACAAATAAGGTTCATAGCTCTACTACCTTGCTTCATTTTCACAAGTTTTCTTCAGCAAAGTAAAATGTATGGGCAAGCGGGCGCTGTTTCTGCTGTCATTGGGGCAATTTTGATTTTGGGCAGACGAAATTTCGGTCCACCAACTGACTTTGCCATTGCTAGAATTGTAGAGACTTTCATTGGTTTGTCATGCTCGATTGTCGTTGAGTTGCTGTTAAACTCTACTAGAGCCGCTTCCCTAGCCAAAGTTCAACTATGCAAAACTTTCGGAACACTGCAGGATGCACTCTCAGCCATTGAGTTCACTGCACTGTCCAAGGATGAGCTGATGAAAAACGCAAAAACTATCAAAGAAAGAGTTACTGAGCTTGATAAGTTTGTTGCTGAAGCTGATGCAGAACCGAATTTTTGGTTTATACCATTCAACACTGCTTGTTATAAGAAGCTGATGGGTTCTTTTACCAAGATGGGCGATTTGTTACATTTCACAGCTCATGCAATAGGCTTCCTAGAAGAACAACTCCAAAGACTTAATGTAATTTGTGTTGAAGATGAACTGGATAAGATTAATGCTGATCTCGAGCTAGTCGGAAAACTGACAGCAACTTCAATGAAATCCTTTCAAGAGGTTACTTCTATCAAGTCATTGTTAGTACTTGACAAAGACCTTGACAAAAGTGGTAAAACATGTGATCTAGAGTTGGGAAAATCTGCCAATTTTCCATTGATGAACTTGGATGACAAGGAGTTGGGGAAGATCATAAGCTCATTCCTTGAACATTTACAAGAAGCAATGGAGAAGATTGAGTTTCCTGAAGGCGAAAACGAAAGTGAGATCAAAAGCCAGATTGTGATGAGCTTTAGTTCACTTGGGTTTTGCTTAAGTTGTTTGATGAAGGAAACAAAAGAAGTTGAGAAAGCAATCAAAGAACTTGTTCAGTGGGAAAATCCCACAAGTCATGTAAATTTGCATGAAATATCATGCAAAATTCATGCATTATACGATTGAATTGAAATTCAATTTCTTTAAAGAAAAAAAAATTTTACTTTTATATCTTGAAATAATGACGCTAAAAATATGGAATATTAATACTTTGGAATTAAAATTAAAGTACATTCAGCTGTATTATCCTTTGAGTCTTTTTTTTTTTTTTTTTTTCATTTTTTGGATAAAAATTGTACAGATTTGAATGTCATTTCTTGTTTTGATTCCTAGCTTTAACTAGTGTTTGACTGTTTGGTTGGAGAAAATTCTTATTCTATTGAAACTTTCAGTTTTTTCTTATTCTTGTGTCATTCCATATTATTATTATTGTGAGAGTTTAATCTATCAATGAAGAAGAAGATAGAGGAAAAAGATAAAGTTTGAAAAAATTACAAAGTGTGGCTGCTGGGATTCGAGCCCAGGTCTCCACGGCCACAACGTGGAATTCTAACCACTAAACTACAGCCACCTTATTGATATTAATTGAATGATTTTTATGTATTATATATTTTCCCAAATATTTTCTAAAACAAATATTGTGTTATGGATTGGTGGTAGACTTTGATATAGTCCAACTAAAAAGATGGGATAGGCTTCAAATGGTAACGTAGCGTAATGTTAAATTTTTTATCATCTAACATTTTAAATTTTTTTTGATTAATTTTAAGGAATAGTGAGATATTCTGAAAAACAAGATAGCTTTGATAATATCATTCTATATTTGCAATCAATAGAAGATAAAAAAAAAAATACCTCAATCAAATGGAAATAGATTGTTGAAATATTGAATGAAACAGACAAACGTTAATATAAAAGAGAATAAGAAAAGTGTCGGTTAGATTTGCAAAAATTGCAATCTACCTTAAAGCAAGGTGAAATTTCATTTAATTCCCTGTGATATATATATATATATATAGGGTGAGGATCCCATGAGAACCCTCTTTGCATGAGAACTGTGAGAACTACTGAATAACGACCGTATTAAATACATTTAAAAGTTGCAATCACTAATTAACAATGTATTATAACTAGGTATAACCTTAGTTTTCAATTTAAACAAGGTTTAATTAGTTTTGTAGGCTTTTGAAAATCGTAAACTATTTAGGTGGTCATAGTTACTATTTATAGGTCAATTTTATAAGATAGCTTAAAACACTTGAAATAAATGTTTATACCTTGTTATTATTAAAATAGATATAAAGTAACACCATAACACCTAGAAAAAGTAAAAAAAAAAATTGAATAAAGGAGTTTTGACGTAGTTCTCACGGTTCTCATGTAAGGAGGGTTCTCATTTAAACCTCTTCCTTTATATATAGGTAAGTTTGTTTTTTTTTCTTTTTAACCAATTAATTAATGCGACTAAAACACTGCCCTAAATCTTCTCCAAAAAAAAACCCCTTAAAAGGGATGACCAATATTTAATCCTAACAAGAATCATAGCTTTTTAAATATAACAAAGTTTTATATACACTTGGTGACCGGTGTATAGTAATTATTGTACAAGTTACTGTAAAATCAATTAATTACACTTTTTTGTACAACGGGTTTGAAGTTACACTTTTTTGTGTTCAATTTACTATAAAATCAGCTTAAGTTATACTTTATTAAGTTCGAGTTACACTTTTTTTAGTTCTAATTACCTTAAAATCAGCTCAAGTTACCATGCAATTCCGTAATGCTAAAAACGCAATTTTAATGAATAAATATAGTTTATTATGTCATATATAAAATTCATTTGTTAAAGATATTCAATTAATTAAATTTCAATGATTTTAAAGTTACTAAAAATTTAAATCTAGTTACCAAAAAACTAGTTCAAGTTAGTCGTTCGTTGTACAGTTATTTTATTGTACACCGAGTGTATGCAATATTCATTTATTAAATATATAGAGTAAATAACTATTTGACCACAAAGTAAGAAGATAACATATATTTTCCCTTTCAATTAAAATCAAGTTTTGTCAAAAAGTACTCCATGTAATTAATTAGGGGTATGCATAATCCGGTTCGGACCGGAATTTGGACCGGACTTGTCGCAATTTGTCAAACATAAGTTATATAAACAAAATCATGATATTAATAACCTAAAATTTCAGTATTATTACCTATAAAAAAACAAAATCATGAATTACTTGCGACCTTTTTTTGTTTTTGCATACAATACAAAAATATTTAAAAAAAAAATCTTTTTCCCATTTAGATAGCGCATAAAATTAATATTGTGGTTGTGCAATTTTAATTCAACTAAATGACAAAACTACAACCTTCTTTAATTTTTTTCATAAAACAGTTGAAATAGAGAAACAACAAAAAAATGTTATTTCTCGTACAATTATAGTGTTATATTTGAGCTATGTATCAAAATTTTGTGTTATTATAATGAATCTTAAATATTGATTGATCCCGTTCAATAAAAAAAACTGAAATTATATATTGAGATTCTTTACAGTGACAATAAAGTTGAAATGTTGAGAATATTGCTGCACGGGAGAGATTATATGGTTATTTTTTTGCTTTAAATCATATATATAGACTTACGAAATTTTTTATGTTAGTATTTCTATGGCACCATTTATGATATCATAAACATTCCTAACTAAGTATATACTTAGATGATATCATAAATGACACCATATGAGTGCTATTTAAATGATATCATAAACTCCTAGCTAAGAATTATTTTATAAATCTAAATTTATCTAACATCATATCCTACGGAGTATATGATATCATAAAATTTTCTAGTTAATATAACAATCTCTTATAAACTTCTTAACTAATATCATAACAATGCTTATAAACATTAATTAGTCTATCTATCGATCATTTAAATTAAATTGTTATATTTAATGGTAAAAAAAATGAGGAGCCAACTACATCGTGACACTCAACACTGCAAGTGGCTTCTATTTTAACAGAATATATTATAGACTATTAATTGGCTTATATTTTAACAGAATTATAGACTATTAATTCAATTAAGCAACAATATCTTTCATAAAGCATGCATGAAGAAGCGCATAACAGCAAGAAATGAAATCATGCAACACGAGGATCTCATAATCTCTTTCAGTTCCACACTTCCACCGTTAAGGAAAAACATGAGTAGATCACAAGTTGTTACTTCCCTTTTTTTTATGAGAGAGCAAAGGTAAAAGGATTATAAACAAAACGACGAGTAGAAGGGCATAAAAAGTTTGAGTTCAGAATATATATATATTTTTTTTAATTTAAAAGCTATGTAAATAGAGATGACAATGAGACTGAATTAGATTGATAACAATGTGATATGTGTCTATGGAATCCATGCCAATGGTTTGAATAATTGAATACATTTTTACATGTTGCCTTCCAATTAGATGATTAGTCATAGTTTCTCTTTAATATAATTTTCGACCTATTCAAATGTAAATAACAATATTAACAGCTAAGTGTAACAACCAAACACGATTTATATTATACAACCAATTGTAACTTGCTAGAACTTCTTAAGATTACAAGACTTCATATATATATATATATGTCGTATGTGCTTAGAAACTCTTGGGATTCTTCATCTCAGTTGCCATTTTGGAGGTGTGAAAAAAAAAATGAATTCATAATAACAATCCTCATCGCATAAAATCAGTTTCTTTAACTTTATTTTTCAATTTGTCGTTCATGTCCATTTTATCCACACTAATCATGCTAATATAGTTTTTTTACTCAACTAAAGTTTATTACTTAACTCAACTTGATTTAGTTCGCTTCAATTCAAAAGAACATAACATATACATATATAGTAATTAATAGGTTACATACAAGTGATACAAGTATATAATTATCATAAGTGTAAGAGATTATTTTAGAATTAATAAGGACAATTTTCTAATCAATTAGTCTTGTACGAACCAAGTTTCCATTAATATTAGTGTGCACCCAAATGATATAATCACTTTTTAATTTGCATGATATATAATCACATTTTGAATGCATACTAATTATCTTGTGATTGATATAGTTATCTTTCCAACGATAATCGTATTTCAAACGATATAATCACATTTGAAACAATATAATCACATTTCAGATCTGATAATGGCTTAGTGCACAATAAGTTACTGAGCAGCGGATCCATTTTACTCTGTAGTATTTTTATTATATCATAATGATAATCTCACTTATTACTAACACATCTTGCGCGGGCCTTATTTCATTTATATTTTTTCACGGTGCAATAAAAAAATTTGTTCTTATAATTAATTTTTGATGCAAATATTTTTTGTTTGTTTTAGATGATTTATTAATGATAATTTATATTAATTTCAATTTGTCAATAGAATACAATCAATTTCAATTATACCAATTTATCTCAATTCATGGTTATTTTAAAATTAAGACAATTTATTTAGTTTCATTCAGTTCACTTCAATTACTTTATTATACACAACGTAATCATGTACATAAAGATTAATTAAGGTAGATTATTCTAAGAAACAAATGTGGCAAATAATCACATTGACACTCACAATCACAAATCACAATCACGAACACAGTCACACTCATTAATATCATATTGTTCTACAGCTCAACTAGATAAAATTGATGACTTGTATACAATTAAAAGATCAAATTCCGATTTTTATCCTATCTGTAAATTTTAATACCAATCTGATGCAAACTTATTTATTTCCTTTTTAGGATTTGGATTTACCTTTAACTACTTGCACCAACAAGGATTTGGATTTACCATTAATTACTTGCACGAAACAAAAAACAACACAAGTTGTGTGATTACAACTTATAATTACTATATCAAAGAGTTTGGTATCACATTGTTCCGTTTTAGGATTCCCCAAACTATATATCTCATCACATTATTTTTCTCTCTTCCTTCAAAAATCTTTTAATTTACCCCAAAAAAAAAAAAAAAAGTTCCTTTTTTTTTTTTTTTTTCCTCTCAATTCAACTCAACACTCTCTCATCTTCAACCTTTTGACAATTTTCTGGTAAGAATTAATTGCAAAGTTACAATTGATTTAATATTAAATTAATTCCTGATTTCTTTAATTAATAATTAGTAGATTAGCAATCATTCTAAATTTGGTGCAATTTCAATGTCTTTGTTGTTAATTTTACCATCATCATTCGATTAGGGATTCACAACCTTTTCTTGATTTTGAAGCTAAGAAGCAAATTAAAGTCACCCAATTTAAAACGATTTTTCTTCAATTAATTATTTTTTATTTTTTCCAAATATAATTAAATTAAAATAAAATAAAAAATCGAAATTGCGTAAATGTCGCGTTTTCTCTCTCCTCTGGCATGTGGGTTTGGCGACGTTTGGTAGGGGAAGTTTCTGAAGTGTGGATCATAGTATTTATTTTTGTTATTCACACTATAAATACTTCAATTCTTTGAGATATCTTTTAATTTCATCAATCGCAAAAAACCCAAAAATTAGGGTTTTATTTTTCTTCTTCTTTCAGTTTCAAAGTAATTTCCTTCTCCCTTTTTTCTGTTGATTTGTTGTGAAATTCAAGTTTTCCCCTCTTTTTAAGTTTGAATTTTGTATGAAGTTTGTTACTTTTATATATTATTTTATTTAAATTTGCTATTTATGGACCCCATTGAAATTAATGGACATTAATTATTGTTGGTTTTTTAAGGTGTTAAATTGGAAGATCTGAGAGATGGCATCCAACGGTGAAAAGCAATCAGTTGCCAAGCCTCCTCCACCGCCTTCTCCTTTGAGAAATTCTAGATTTTTTCAGGTAAAAATTTGATCTTTATTTTAAATTCTGATATTTTGCTTTGTTGTTTTTTTTTGTAAAAATTGCTTTGTTGAATATATACTTTAGTTGGGTATCTTTGATTTGAAAGGTAAAAGTTTGGATCTTGTTGTGGGTTGATCTCCAATTTGTGATACAGTCAACTAGTTTGTGGGTGGTATGCAACAATGTAGAGCATTAGGGGAAATGTTGATTGTGTCCATTAGGATTGGGAGGGGGAGGGGGAGGGGCCGGGGGCGGTGTAACGAAATTGAAGCTGTAATGTTTGTGTTTTGTCTAATTGATCAACCAGCTGTTGTTATTGCAAGTTGATGTAGTCGAATTTCATCGTTGTACCCAATCATAGTCTGCTTTCTTTGTGCAATGCTGTGATACAGTCAACTAGTTTGTGGGTGGTATGCAACAATGTAGAGCATTAGGGGAAATGTTGATTGTGTCCATTAGGATTGGGAGGGGGAGGGGGAGGGGCCGGGGGCGGTGTAACGAAATTGAAGCTGTAATGTTTGTGTTTTGTCTAATTGATCAACCAGTTGTTGTTATTGCAAGTTGATGTAGTCGAATTTCATCGTTGTACCCAATCATAGTCTGCTTTCTTTGTGCAATGCTGTGATACAGTCAACTAGTTTGTGGGTGGTATGCAACAATGTAGAGCATTAGGGGAAATGTTGATTGTGTCCATTAGGATTGGGAGGGGGAGGGGGAGGGGCCGGGGGCGGTGTAACGAAATTGAAGCTGTAATGTTTGTGTTTTGTCTAATTGATCAACCAGTTGTTGTTATTGCAAGTTGATGTAGTCGAATTTCATCGTTGTACCCAATCATAGTCTGCTTTCTTTGTGCAATGCTGATGATGAAGCAATTTACTATAGTTTGTAGAAGTTCAATTTGATCATAAATGTGTTTGTTTGTCCAACTCACAATGTATTGGAAATAAAAGGATTTGATCATATTTTGACTAATGCTTTTTCATGTCTGTCCTTTGCAGTCAAACATGAGGATTTTGATTACAGGGGGAGCAGGATTCATTGGCTCCCATCTAGTGGACAGATTGATGGAAAATGAAAAGAATGAGGTTAGTGCGTTTGCAGACTACTTTCTTTTCTATTGTCTAATGATCAATCTGTGGAAAAGTAGTTGTATTCTTGGAAGTAATTCCAGTGCATACAGAGAGGTTTGCCTTACATTTATCAATTCTCCGATGTCTTGACAGGTTATTGTTGTCGATAACTATTTCACTGGTTCAAAAGACAATCTTAAGAAATGGATTGGACACCCACGATTTGAGCTTATCCGTCATGGTATATATTCTTGTGATAATCTCTCATAGTTCCTTGTGTTTTATTAATAACTGTAATGTGCGACTATAACCCAAACGTCACATTGCTTACCTATTGTGGACTTTAATAGATTAGCTTGTGGTACCTTTAACTCCAATGTTGATTGGTCTTGTTTTACGCTAGAAATTTATTCTGTTTGGGACTTGTCACTTGTTGTGAGGGTTGTTAATAGGACTCTGTTCTTATGCTGGACATTATGATGATCCAGTGAAGTAGCTTTGTTGTTATGCTGTTTTCGTTAATTATATCCCAAACATAAATCATGTTAAGATACCCTCTGTATGAAATCTGGTGTTCTTTTGCCTGCTGTGTTTAACCTGTTGCTGGAAATTGTGTCCCTCATTGCAAAATGTTGTTAGCTTTTCAATATTCTATAATTCTTCTCTAGGGATGATTGGTATCTTAGTTTATGAAATCAGTAAACAGGTGATATGCGTAGACATATTGAATTATTGCAGTTCACTATTTGTACTTGTTTTGTTTATATGTAATTGGAAGTGCTGAACTAGACTTGTTTTGTACTAATTATTCAAGCTAGGTGTCTGAAAGTTTTACATTGGCATTCTTGTCTGCAGATGTCACAGAGCCATTGTTGATAGAGGTTGATCAAATATATCACCTTGCATGCCCAGCATCACCAATTTTTTACAAGCACAACCCAGTAAAGGTGAGAAGTCTGAATATGTCATGCATTATAGTAAGCGATTGGCTTGAAATTTTGTTTCCACCATGTGTGATATGGCATATTTCTAACCCGTGTGATTAAAAAGATGCAAATTTTGGACATTATATGTGAGAACTGAGAAGTCAAGGAAAGAGGCTTTAGCCTTGATAAAATCAGTTCACGTCTGTCACATAACATTTTGGATGGCTTTTGATATGGTTATAAAAATTGTAATACGCCTTTAATCCCAATTAATGTCATCTGTGAACTGTGTAAGTTTTGATTCTATATGTTGCAATGTGCACTTAAGGGATGCCATAGATAGCAGTTGCAAATAGCTTGTGACTCCGTATTGTAACATAGATTATTATACCACTAATTCTCACCAGACCTGGTTAGCTGTCCCTTTGCACTTCAAGGCTTGCTCATTTTTCCACATGTACTATCACCTTAGGACTTCATAGGTGTAAGGTGCGTGAAGGCATGTAGCTTTTAATACCTTCTTGTGAAGATCCATAGCCCATCTTGACCATTAAGTTCTACGCGTAGCCCTTCAATGCCTAACTTAAGTTGGTAGCCCAGTCTGAAGGTTAATTAAGCTTCTACACTGCTCGACAAAAACCATTATATAATTAGAGGAGATTTTAAGGTATTCGGCGTAGTGCATTATAATTTTTAACCAAAAGCTGGAATGATGGTTGATACTAATTTGATGAAAAGTCATCACATGACTTAATGCTCTTTTTTTTCTTTAATCTGACCATATAAGACTAGGATGTATGTATTGATGAGGTTATTCTTCCTTTAAAATGTGTTTGGATTGAAATCGTAGAGGAGAGGAAAGAGAAATAAGAAATAGGAAGGCAAGAAATATTTAGCTTGCTTTTTCCCAGCAATTATAGTAACCTTTTCTTAATTTCATTGTCCATTTATAATGCTATTGGGCTTCTGGCAATTCTTTGATTTTTAATTTGAGAATTTGATATGTAACAGACGATCAAGACAAACGTGATGGGTACTTTGAACATGCTAGGACTTGCCAAGCGTGTAGGAGCCAGGTTTGTGCATTGCATTCTTTTTTCTTTAGATTTGCTTCATCAAATATTTGTACCAATACCTTTTTTGCTTCCATACTTCCACAGGATTTTGCTTACATCTACATCTGAGGTTTATGGTGATCCCCTTATCCACCCTCAACCTGAAACCTACTGGGGAAATGTTAATCCAATTGGTAAGCTTTCTGCTCATAACTAAACTAACTTTGAAATGTTATGTGCTAGGTTGTTGTTAATTGTTCATTGCTCTGCCCTTTAAGTCCTTGTTTTGCTAGAATGGTGTTTGTAGTCCTAATTTATTATTTTACCTATCTTGCAGGAGTTCGGAGTTGTTATGATGAAGGAAAACGTGTTGCTGAAACTTTGATGTTTGATTATCACAGGCAGCATGGCATTGGTATGTTTGCCACCTATCATAAGTTGTCACTTTGTTGGAAAGACCTGCGTATTGAGCTGTTTTCCTTTGCTTTTTGAAACAGAAATCCGTGTAGCCCGAATCTTTAACACCTATGGTCCTCGTATGAATATCGATGATGGTCGTGTTGTTAGCAACTTCATTGCTCAAGCACTTAGGTAAGCTACTATTTTGTCAGTGAATTAAGTCCTTGTTTGGAACTAGATAATGGGCTAGGATCTCAATGATGGCCTACTGTGTTTGTCATTGAGCGGAGGGATAAAAAGAGCTGTGGGTAGTGAGCTGTGTTGTTTATTGGTACAGAAAGATACAACAGCTACTTAGCACTACAAAAATCATTTTTGAGGTCTTTAAAAAATGTGCAAAATCTTAGTTCTAGTAGTGTAATGCTGTGATCACTATGCTAATTATACCACCTTATCTTGCCTGTTGCAGGAATGAACCATTGACAGTTCAAGCTCCTGGCACTCAGACTCGGAGTTTTTGCTATGTGTCTGACATGGTCTGTGGTTGTTGTTTTTTTTTTTTTTTTGGGGGTTTTCAAAGACTAAATGTCTTTTGTGTCGCTTAAGAATTAGGTTGACTTATATCATGAATTTATTTGTCATATTTTAGGTTGATGGTCTCATCAGGCTCATGGAAGGAGAGAACACTGGGCCAATCAACATTGGCAACCCTGGTATGAGCTAACAATATTGATTCCTTTTTCTTTTGTGGCTCACTGTTTATAAAACATTGATAATCTTGTGTTCGATATATAGGTGAATTCACCATGATGGAACTTGCTGAAAATGTGAAAGAGGTATGTTACACAATGCTGCATGTTAAATGTGTCAATTTTCACCTTATTCGAACAGTCGTATAAGTGTCATACTTGGAGGAAAATTATCATGGGATCAATATACCTAAGATTGGATTGTTTTGTGTCACTTGGGACTGTAGGCCCTGCCAATTCAATATTACGTAGTATGAAGTTTTGATTCTCACTTGCTGGTAATTGGTTAAGGAGTCATTGTCCTACTAACGTATTCAATGCAAAAAACTTGTACACTACTCTATAGCAAGGTTTGGTAGTGTTTATAATCATGGACCAGCATTGCTGTTGTGTTTCCAAAGAAATTTATCATTGTTTAACTGGCTGTTTGTGTTACTGGTCCAAACTTGCAAGAGTGATTGGTTCACTTGTCTAAAGTCACCAATATTTTTCTAAATTATTTCGGAGTACTTAATCTAATTTAGGATTAAGCTGATCAACCCTATGCGGCTGGCTAATTTCGCAGTTGATCAACCCAAATGTGAAGATCATCTCAGTGGAAAACACCCCTGATGACCCAAGACAAAGGAAACCTGATATCACAAAGGCAAAAGAGTTGCTCGGCTGGGAGCCAAAGGTGAAGTTGCGCGAAGGATTGCCTCTCATGGAGGAGGACTTCCGTCTCAGGCTTGGAGTTCCCAAAAATTGAAAACCGAAACATTGAATTCTATTATATAGGAGTGGTAACAGGAAGAGGAGTTTGTTAAAGAAAAGTCGGCAAAGCAAATGTTTTTGTGTGTTAAAAAAAAAAAAAAGAGGATTGTTTGATGTTATGAATTTGTTCTGTCTAATGTCAAGAATAATGAAGAATGGGTGACTATTAATGTTGCCCCTTATTTGTTAATTTTCTATAATTATCAATATATGAAGTTTTTCAATTCTCATTCTGAACTTTTATTGTCGTACTGATTCTTAAATGACCTTATATTGACATCAATCTGTTCTAGACTTTGGTCCACATGGGAAGTTACTTCCCATGGAAAATATTTCCCTTGCTAATTTCCTAAAAAAACTAACAAATTTTATTTGGTTAGTTGATCCAAAAGGGCCTTGGTAAGTCATTTCCGATTTTCCACTATTTTGTAGAAAATAGAACTTTTTAGAAAGTTCAAATTCCTATAGGGTTTTCTCGCTTCTCCCTTAATGGGAATTGACTAGTTGGTATGTATTCTTGTTTGTTTATGTCTCTTTAACAAGCTAAAATCATGGGAAAACGCTCACTTGTCAGAGAAGAAGTGCCGGGGCGAAAATAACACAACTTCTATTAACTTCTTAGACTTCGTTTGCTGCGCTCTTCTTTAGATCCCAACTCTTTATGCCTTGCGGTGCACTGCAAAAACTGTATTTGTACTTATAAATCATAGTGAACGGTTCTAGTCTTGCCCCTTTACTCGGTTCAAAGTATGAAGCGTCGAATTCTAATATTTCCCACGAAGTGTAATTGAGTACAAACTGCAACCTTATCTTAGGCACAAACAACAAACTAAGCGTTGTTTTGTTCTGTATTCATAAGTTTTCAAATACAATTAGATGTTTGACAATAGAGTTGGTATTGCATATCATCAACTACATAACATTCTAAAGTTGAATTCCCTTTAAACCACTATCAAATATTTTGGATCATAAATCACATTTTAATTTTTTATCAGTCATTTTTATCAATGAAATTCAATTGCTATACAACTGACAAACTCACAATCTAAAATATAATGCTAAAATAAAAAGAAACAACAAAATAAACCAAGAAAATATGAAACGAACAAGACATTCATTCATTCATTTGATAGAACCAAATTCCAGAACCATTTCAATTACATGAAAAACACCTTAACACAAACTACTTTTAAAATAACAAAAACTACCAAATTCACCACTCTACATTCTTCCTAAAACCCTAATTTCACTTTCCCCTTTAAAAAAAACCAACCACATTTCCTTCAATTACCACCACATAAACCCTAATAACAATCTAACCACCGAAACCGTAAAGAGTTCTTCCTTGCCTCTTAAGCGCGTACACAACATCCATAGCAGTCACCGTCTTCCTCCTAGCATGCTCCGTGTATGTCACTGCATCACGAATCACATTCTCCAAGAATATCTTCAACACGCCACGTGTCTCTTCATAGATCAATCCGCTAATACGCTTGACTCCTCCTCTCCTCGCCAATCGACGAATGGCAGGTTTCGTAATTCCTTGGATGTTGTCTCTCAACACTTTACGATGACGTTTTGCTCCTCCCTTTCCCAAACCCTTGCCTCCCTTCCCACGACCTGACATTTTTTAGTTTTAGAGAGAGAAAATTGAAGTTTTTTTATTGTTTGTTTGTTTTAGAGAGAGAAAGAGAAGATGTTGTTTGTTGATGATGTGGGGAATATGAGAGAGAGAAAAGGGGTATTTATAGGTGGGGGTAATGTGGTGATTGAGGAGTTTTTTTGTTTTGAGATTGAGTTTAATCTAACGGTTGATAGTGGTGATCCGTGTGAGAGGGTGTGAGTTGTTTTGAAGCGTTGATTGGGGTTTCATCTATGGTTGGGATTGAGTTTTAGGGGATCGTGCGGATTGCCAGGTTGGCAGTGTGTTTTTTTTTGGGTTTTCACTTTTGATGTGGCGGGAGAGTGTGGGAAAACACAGCGGAAAACGGAATTTGGTTTAAAATGTTTTTGGATGATGAAAATTGAAATTTTGGAGTTTTGAAAATTCTGCGAGTATTTTGAACATAGTAGCCCACTAGCCCATGTATAAATGTATTCCGTATTTGCTTGGTTAAAAATTACGCCCTATTTGATAGACCGTAGATGGTTGTTAATTGTTGATGCCCTTTAGGGTTCAACTGATTGTCTGATGCTTTTTAGGGTTTGTTTACTTCAGTTTATAAATGGTATAGTTTGATTCAACTGTGTTCTGTTCAGTTCAGCTCTTCTTTTATTTTGCTACTCATTAGTCATTCTTAAAAACTTTCAGTTCAGTTCAACTGTTTTCAGCTGAAATAAACAGCCCCTTAATTAGTTACTTAATTACAGTGTATAATATAATGGGATTTTTTGTACGAGTTGTATAATATGGAGTACCATATTAGAATTGAATTTATTAAAATGTTATCATTGCCTATGATTTAGGTCGGATTTCCATTGGAGTTACTATGCTTTTAAATTATTCTCTACTATAACATCCTATCACATCAAACATTAGTTTAAAATTTACACAATAAAAGACCAAAATAAGCCTTGCAACCTTAAACGGGCAATTTTTGCACAAAACAAATCAAAATATCCAAATCAAGTCATGTTTGAATGCGAAAATTGAGGTTTTTAAACTAATTACGGCCAATTTCAACCAATACTCTAAATACTTTATCCTTTAGGGCCTAAATACCCCCTTATAATCTTAATTGAGAAATGTGTACGGCACCCAAATTGAAAAATGCAAAACAAATTTAATAGAATGTTACAACAGTTTCATTAATAAGTTAAAAGTATAATGATATCATGTAAAATAACAACTAACATCGTTAGTCACCAACGACATTTCGTGTAATAATTTAAAACTTCAAGGGTACCAAGTACCGATGTACATCTATTTGAAACAACAAGCGAAGGGTACTTGATATATTTTGTAATAATTCAGGGTATTGAGGTGAAAAAACTATTATTTTTATCAATATTATAAAGCAATTATTGTCATAAATAGTTATGATTTACTACGTAAGTAATATTACAGTTCACAAATACAAGTCATTGCTATATTGTTTATACTTAATTTCATTAATAACCATTGATTGGTAATTTTATGTGACTATAGTTTTTTGAATTGGAAAATTTTATGAAAATAATCTAATCTTTAGACAGTCATTTAATAAAAGAGTCAACTTTTGATTTTCCTTTTTCAACCCAACTTTACACATGAATTTCCGGATAAATACTAGTTGATCACAGTGATACGCTAATTTCTAATATCACAGGGATATTTAAGGAATTTCATATAGTGTTGAAGCAAACAGCGTTAGTTTGAGCGAGAATGTGGTAACTAACAGCGTTGAACGTTTGTATGATACGCGCTTTTGTGATAAATATTACATAGTAGTACAAAATATCACAATAAAAACTTTTTACCTTAGGAATTCAGATGTATCTCTATAATCTCATATGGGGAGGTGGGAATTATCGGTCGTTTTTCATTCCATCAAAATTTTTAACTAATACTAGATTTTAAGTGTTTTGTTAATTAATTCTTAATTATTTTTGGCATCTTATGCAGATTTTTTTATTTTTTTTTTAAAAAAGTGTTTCATGATTGTGCTTTTTTTTATTGGTATTGATATCTTAGATTATTTTAGTAAAGTAGTTTCATGTCAATTTTAATTTGTGTAAATTTACTACTATTGTACGAGATCTCAATAATTGAATTTATTACGATTATAACTTTATAAGTGATCTCAATAATTCAATTATATTACCACTATACAAGAACTCAATATTTAAAGTGTACAATTTGTTGCACGGGATATCAATATGTTAAGGTTGGCTAATACTGCACGGGATTTTAATATATAGTTGTAATATAAAATTATTGAACGGGAAGTTAATAGTTCAAGTTTATCATCATTATACGAGATCTCGATAATTATATACGTAACTGAATTAGAAAATCGACTAATCATATATGATCATCTTATAGTTTTGTAATAATGATGTTAATATATATGCCCGTATTCCATTATGTTATGCAAACCGTGTTTGACATATATATGGTCGGCTAATTCTCGAATTAAAATTATTAAAGAATGATGTCCACATACATTCTCGTATTTCATTATTATATATTGTACATATAGGTTATATATACGGTCGTATATGTTTAGTTTCAAGTCAAGATTCGTGATAAATAAAAAACCCCTCGTAAGTTTTACATTAAGTGTATTAACATTTTAACTACGGTAGTATAACAAATATTCAATTAATATACAAACGTGGTTACAAAATTTCAAATTATAAATAAAACTTAACTTCAAAAACTAATTGGTAACCCAAAGTATACAAATTCCTCATATTCAATCAATTCATATGTCCTTAACAAACTAACCTTAACCACCAATAAATTCATAATCTACTACAATAATTAACGTAAGCCTTTCAAAACACAGATTTGGGAGTATTACCGCTATGTCATAACGTATTACCCACCAATAAAGCGACTTGGGAGTATTACCGCCATGTGATAACGTAAGACTTTCAAAACACAGATTTGCAACGAAAGAATTGCATACTTAGCTAATAAATTACCCCATCTTTATTTTCAATGCCATCTTTATTACTCCATCATACGTGATAGGAAACTAAGTGTAGTTGTGTTTGATTAATGCGGAACAAGTCAATGAAATAATAAGAGTGAGAAAACAATAAATAAGTTAAACAGATAACACGAGGATTTACGTGGTTCGGTCAAATTCGACGTACATCAACAGGTGGGGGATTTGAGAGGTTCTTCACTATGATGGAGAAGAAAAAAACAAGAGAGTATAGAAGGAGTCCTGAATACCATTGGCTTAAAAGTATGATCTAATTGACCAACTAAAGGGTCCTTTTATCAAACAAGGGAACCCAAATAAACTCTAATCCCCAAGTATAATTCAACTAGCCATCATACAAATAAATGAATTTAAGAAATATTCCGTAAATCAATATGACTTTAGGAAACATTCCATAAAACAAAAAATCAATAAAGATATGAAGTTCCATAATAACAATACGAAACACAATTCGATGCCATCTTTGTTTTCGAGGAGACCGACATGAAATGGTGTTGCGTTCACTAATATATTACTCTATCTGTTTCAAAAGACTTGTTACGCAAATTGTTACGAGTATCTTCAAAAGTTAGTTACATTTGAAATCTTCACGTATATAAAGACTTGTTATTGATATTTAATTCGTAACATTAATTTTTGAGATTAATCAAAGTTAATAAAAATTTCAATTAAATTGGTGTGAGCATTACTTAACGCTCAAATCTTAATAAGGGCATGTTCGACAACTAGATGTAGCTGTTAGCTGTTGGATTTTGAGTAACTGTTAGCTTTTTGGTAGCTGTAAGCTGTCAAACAGTAACTGTTAGTGTTTAGCTGTCAATGTAGTTTTTGATAATATAAGTGTTCGGCAAAGATAGTTGTTGGAGACATAAAAGACAGTTATCATTATTATTATTAAATAAGATTGGAGTTTGGGATGGGGGTGCCTCGTTGAACTTTAAGATGTAACTGCGTAAGATTATATTTTTCAATAAAATTGACTTCAACCTTTCCATAAAATAAAAAAGAATGGAGGATATAAGTAAGTTATATGATGGCATCAAACAATTATTATATGAGAAGAGAATAGAGTGGAGAGATTAGAGTCAACAAAAAAATATGTAGGGAGATGTGAGAAATAAATAGAGAGAAAAAAATAGGAGTAAAAAAAAATATAAAAAAAATAATTTTCATTGAAAGCTAGTTTAGGATTTGCAACGTTATTATTATTTTTTTTGGCTTTCTACAAAAGCTACCTTTACCCCTAACAGCTACCTAAAACACTACCTCACTAAACACTCATCCATACTTTAACTAAAGTAAAGACCACTCAAGCCATCCTTACCACATGTCACTCTTCTATGAAAAATTTTCCCACCTAAACTCTTTTCGTTAGGTTTTTATGTAAGCTATTACCTAAAAGCCATAAATTTATTTGGCTAATTTCTATATTTCTTATTAAACATATATATTAAAATAATAAAATATAATAAAACAAAATACAAAGATGTTTCTTTGCATCTCAATACTCTTTATATTATTTTAGAAATATCATTAAAATTGCGAGTTTAAAATTCTGTTCAAATTAAATTGTATCATAAATTTAATAAAAAGCTAAATGTTAGACATGCATATTATAGAAATATTTTTAATTTAAATCATGCAACACACGGACACTAATATAGTAATTTTATAAGGTAGTGTTTTGACTTGGTTTAAAAAAAGCTAACACACCTTAAGCATGCAAGATCCAAATACAAGGATTTTTAAGCAGGAGGGTAGTAACATTTGGATCACAAACCCGTTCAAAGTTCAAACCCAAAACCAAACACACGAACCCCTTCAAAGCTCAAACCCACAAACCCAAATTGACAAAAGATCCACTAAACACATGGGCTAATTGACCCTATCATAACTCACCTAACTCCATATATTAGTCAAACCCAACAACAACACTCAACCAACACTGAGGCGAAAACACAATCACAAAAACCAGAAATCGAAAAACAGAAAAACAAAAAGCCGAAAATGGGAGGATGGAAGAAATTCGATCCATGGCCAATTTTCTTCAAGAGAGAATGGAATCGTAACTGGCCTTTCCTCGTTGGTTTCGCCGTTACTGGTACTATCATCACCAAGATTTCTCTTGGTTTAACTGGTAATTTCTTTTTCTTTTTTTTTTTTTTCGTAATTTGTTTGATTTTTTTTTTTATTTAATCAATGATCGATTTTGATTTAAATAATTTTTATGAAATGGTGTTTGTTTTTTATTTGCAGAGGAGGATGCGAAGAAGTCGCCGTTTGTTCAAAGGCATAATAAGGGGTATTTTTTTGATTGAATCTTCGTCAAACCCTAGATCTATGTTTTGCGTGTTATTGTTGATTGATTTATATTATTGTTTTTTGATTATGAAGAGATGTATGTTTGATTGTGTGGTAGTATTGGTTGATTGAGATTCAATGTTATTGGATGAATTAACTGTTCATTTTAATTATTATTATTATTTTTTAATCAATCTAGTTTTGCTTTTGCTTTTGCTTGGTTTGATAATGAGTTGAGGTAATCCTTTTATAAGGTTTTCGGTTGTCGTAGTCATTGCTGTTTGGTGGATTTAAGATTGTTGTGTAGTTGCATTGAGGTGATTTATTTGCTTGATTTACCATTACTTGCTAATCATTGAGATACGTCAAATGGTTATGGTTAGGGTGGTGTGACCTTATAACCTAACATTTTCGAAAAGTATTAGAGACATATGGGTTACGACATCAGTATTTGACGTTCCGAGTTCTCTCTCCATTCTGTCTATAGATAGTTGTCATTGTTGTACAAGGATTTCAAGCATGATGTTTATATCGTGGATGGTGTTTTATTGTTGACTTTGGGAAAATATGATACCTATGGAACTAGTCACTGCCATTTCATTGATGTTATCCGGTAAGAATTGGAGTTGAGTATTAGGGAACATAGTTTACACCTTTTGTGGGGGACTAAGTTATAATCTTAAATGATTAAATTCTAAATTAAGTGGTTTGGAATCAATGATTTATGGAATCAGAACTAATAGTATGGAAGCCAATATAAGGTTTGATGTCAAATAAGAGTGAGAGCCGGTATCCGTTAAACACTAAATTGACCATGCATGGTGAGTTGTTCATTGACAACATGAGAAGTATGGTCCTATTAGTTAAATATGTAATGTCTGCACTATCTAGGTTTGTGGCAGCTCTAAATATATGGGGGTCAAAAGCTTGTCATGGTTCTTTGATTAAGGGCATACCGTGCTTCACAAATTTTGATGTGTTTAATAGCAGGCTGATAGTTTTCCGAACAATTAACTATGATGGCTAGCTAATCCAGCATGATAGAGTAAATATATATGCGTGTAAACATGGGTGTGTGGGTTAGTTGTGTGTGCGTGTGTGCTACACACAAGGTTTCTATTTTTTCTTTTTTTTTTTTTAAATTTCTTTTAATACATTTAATGATAGAGGGAGGTAATTGTTGTTACAAGCCTTAACTATATTCAGGTGATAAAACAACACTCTCTAGTTCTAGCTGAAAAGCTTACAAAATTCATGTTCTAATTCTTAAATCAGAAGTTTTAACATTATTTCTTGCTAGTTTTTTAGGCTTGAAACTTTGAATTTATGGATATGAACTTTAATATGTTTTGACCAAATGTTAGAGGGGAAAGTTAGGGCTCGTTTACTGCAGCTTAAAATCAGTTTGGTTTGGCTCCAATCAGCTCAACTCTTCTTTAAAATCATAATAAAAACTTTCAGCTCCAATCAATTTAGTTTAGTTCAGTGGTTTTTAGCTGAAGTAACTAGCCCTTAGTGGATAACTTGGGTGATTAACGTTTTAAAAGAATTTTGGTCCAAAATACTCCCCAAACGAAAAGGCTAAGTAATTTTCTTGTAACTTTATTGAAGATTGCATCCTCCACATGTGAGGAAAAAACTAAGCGGAAAACTTTGGTGCTTACCTGTTTTGAAGAGTTTGGGTCCCAAGATTTCCCATAAGAAAATACAAGTTAAAGTTTACAAGATAATCAGAATAATAAACTATTAGACTTTTGTTCCTTGAAACTTAGATCCTCAAATAATAGAGGACCTAGAAATGGTTTTTTTTTTTTTTTTTTTTTTTTTTTTTTTTTTTTTTTTTATAATAAATTCAAGTGACTGAAACTGGCAAGATTTTATTATCTTTTTTT
>PYUH01000120.1:3474800-3495731 GCA_016808085.1 Suaeda aralocaspica | reverse complement strand
CCCCTCCCCCCCCCCCCTTCCCGTCGAACCCCCCCAACACAATATTACCCCAACTACACGCCAGGAGGGGGGAGGAGGGGGTTAGAAAGGCACATGGGTGACTGATGAGGACCGGTCCTAGAATTTTTTTGGAATAGAATTAGGAGAGCAGCTATAACCAACAGAGGCATAGCCTCTGAGTTGGCTGCGTTATTTTGGGGTTCTGTAACAAGTCCAACAATTCCCACAAGTCCACGACAATTCAAAAGAAAGAAGAAATGTTTTAGAAGAGATATCATGGACTTGGATTTGATACCAATACCTTGTGTTGTACACTCGTCTTCCCTGGGCTTGAAGTTGATACCGATAACTTGTGTCTTCCACTCTTACAGTCTTACCTCCATTATGGATGGTGGAAAATTTTTGAGCTGCAATGGAGTTTGTAAGAGCATAATTGCACACTTAAATTATTTCTCAAAATCGATAATGTTCTTGCAGTCGGACAAATACTCCACATTCACCTAGGTAAGTTCATCAAGTTTTGTACTCTCAAAACCGCCTCTATAATTTTATTAGGGGAGCTCATTCCATGGTAAATTATGACCTTGAATTGTAATATCTAAACGATAAGAAATGGATCTTTCCCTCTCTTTTCTTATCCTTACTCTGTATCCAAACAAGGGTTTTTTCCCCTCATTTCCCTACTCTACTTTTCACACCATTAAGTGTTAACTAAAGATGTTGAAATGATTTCATAGTTGTTGATCCTTTTTTCTATTTTTTTTTTTAAGAAATATTGTTACTTCTATAATCTATCTATTTATTTATTTATTTATTTTATTTTTTACATAATTTTTTGCAACTAACTATGCATGATTTTCCTTTCTTGTTAGGGATCTTCTCCACACAAAAGAGAGACAAGAAGAAACTTATGAACAATTACGGAGTGTTTTGGGTGAATCCTGTATTAGCTGTGAACTTCAGCTGGCTGATTCGCACAATGATTCTCGTCGAGGTACCTCATCTGTCTCCCCTGTTGTTGCTGAAGAGATCTTTGCATCCGAGTATTCAAAAAAGGAGTGTCACATGCAAGCTCTTAGCCCAGATCTGACACTGCTGAAAAAAGCTATTGTAAATGTGGATAACTCTTTGAGTCCAAGTCATACCCTGCTTCAGATACATTGTGTTGACCACAAGGGTCTTCTGTATGATATCATGAGAACATTAAAAGATCATGATGTTAAGGTATAAGCTTCCTATCTTTTATTTATGAGTATGGCTTCATTGTGCAAAATAGTGTTCCACCCTGGACCCCCTCCTACTTGCAGTCGCATGCCATCGGGGTTTAAAGCGTCTTTGTTCATCTTATTATTTCTGATCATGTACCGTTAATTACTGTGCCAGCTATACCACTTCAAATTTTGTGGTAGAATAAGGCTGTTTTTCTGAGGGAATGGAGTGATTTAGGCTGTTTATGGTTCTGATATCTCAGTTTACCTCAGAATTCAGATTATAATTTGAACTTCTCAGTCCTTAGCATAATTGGGTAAAAGACTGGGCCAGAGCCTGCATATGGTTTGGAAAGGCATCCTGGGCTGTAGAGTGTAACATACTGGTTTAGACCTTTAGGGTAATCATATATTTATTAATTTATTTCCAGGAACCTTGAGACTGATTAGAGCTAGCAAGATCTGACTGACTGACAAGGCTTCCATTTGTTGGCTTGAATGGGTTTTAGTATTGGAGCTCATGGTCTCTAATTGTTCAAGGGCTGCTAGTAACTTGAAGTTAGTATAGGTTTCTGGGATATCGATTTTGACACTCCTTTATTTGATTTCCACACTCTTCTCCAAGCTTTATTCAATAGTTGTTTTCCTTGTAAACATAGAGTGCAAAAATCACTACCAAATGTTAGTTATCAACTTAGTTATATATTGTGGTTTGATATCATACTGGATAAGATGCAAATCATAAGCTATACTTAAGTCACTGTATGTTTTTTTTTTCTTGAGAGTCCTCTACAAAAGTACAAGTGTACAACCCTTAAGTTAAAGGACCATAGCTGTCAGGGACTGGTGTCTGGTTTACATTAAGCCAATTACATGATTGAGAGTCCTCTACAAGAGTACAGCCATTAAATTGGAGGACCATAGATGTAAGGGACTGGTGTCTGGTTTACATTAAGCCAATTACATGATTCAACGGGGTCTTGTTGTCTGTCCCATTATCAGGGGTTCTTTGTGAAAACTGGTTTACATGGACTTTTTACACGTTTACACCCACCTACACATGTTTGATACTCGAAACTTCGATACGGGTTTTGGATATCTCGGGCTCTCAGCACTTCAATTTTGTTTAAAATCATGCCATAGCTAGTTGATATTGGTTATATTATTACTTTTTTGTTACTTGTGGCTAACACCAATAGTTTATCCAAGCAACCTAGCTCTGGTCATACTTTATTAAAGATGCTAATGATGGGCTCCTCTATTCCTCTATTGAAATAGAAGGGTAAGATACAAATACTTCCAACTTTGCCAAATAACAGAGAAGTAAGAAAGAAAACTTTAGAATAACTGGTTTCTTTGTTCTACTACATAAATCATTTAGAATTTGCAAATTCTTATTGATGTCCAACACAGATTCTCTTTTGTTTTTTTGGATTTTCTTGTATGAGTGTCATCATGGATCGATGTACTTTTGGGATGCTGTTTAGGAGGCTGTCAGAGTTTTGCTGTATGACTGCTTTTGAATTTGGGGAGAGGGAGGATCAGTGTGTTATTGTTTGGGGTTTCCTATTACATTGGTAAATGTCTGGGTTTATTCTCTTTGCCAACTTTTCTTAATGTATTCCTATAGCCTTCTGGATATCCTACACTTTCATCAGCTTCTCACTGAATCCCAATAAACCTCGTTATAAGTTACACCACAACCTGCAGCCTCTGAATGAAGAGTAGTGCCACACTGCCACTTTAAGTCAATTCTACACTTGGCCCACAAACAATAGCCTAGTCTCATCTACTGCTCTTACTTGAATCTCCTTGCCCCTGTCTCCCGCTCAACATCACTAATTCACACTCTTATATTAGACATGAGCCACACTCTCACCTGTCCACTCCAAGTGTTCCTTAGTTGTATCTTCTCCTAGAAGAATGGTTCTCATCCTGCATGAGAAACACTCTTTTCTCTGCTCGACCCACCACTCCATGCTTTCCATTTTGGAAGTCATCTGAGACCTGGATATTTTTCACTCTTCTATAAAGAGGTTGCTAACTTCACAAAGCGTAGTTTATTTTATTATTGGTGCCCTTGCTAGTCCAACCTAAGCACCAAAAGCTGAGGTCAAAGCCCTTTTTTGAGGTAAGGGATAGGTGAAGAGGTGGAAATGGTGTAATTTTACCCATTATCATTGGTGGTCATGGCAGGTGATGGTGAGCCAACAGCCAACAATGATTATGAGTAGGGGAGGAGTTGGAATTCTGGGTAATGATGGAGTAATTAAGAAAGAGAGAGAGATGAAGAGAGAGTTTGATGAATTGACAGCCTATACAGATGCCTGAAGGTTATTGGTATCTTCTGTGATTCTGTCCCACAGTTAGGCTTCACAAGTTTTGTAGTTTCATGTATATGATTTGTGAATGACTGCATTTCTCATTCACTTGCTACATTCTTGTTCCAGATTTTATATGGGCGAATCTCTGCAGTTACTAAAGGACATCGTGACATAGACCTATTCATCCAGGAGATGAATGGAAAAAAAATTGCGGACACTGAGCGAGAATACTTGTTATGTTCCTGTTTAAAGACCGAAATGCTTCACCCGTTGCGTGTGATCATAGCAAACCGTGGACCTGACACTGAACTATTGGTGGCTAATCCAGTTGAGCTATCTGGACGGGGAAGACCTCGAGTTTTCCATGATGTCACTCTTGCTCTTAAACAACTTGGCATATGCATTTTCTCGGTAAGGATATAAGGTTGTTTTTTAAATTCTTGATTCAATTATATGTATTTGTACCAAAGCTCTTCAAGTGTCTAACTGTCCATTAGTAATAATCAAAGCTGTTTCTTTATTCTTAACCCCCTCTTGCTAATATTTTTGTTTTGATTACAGGCTGAAATTGGCAGATATTCTGCTTCAGACCGAGAATGGGAAGTCTATCGTTTTCTTTTAGATGAGAATTGTGAGTATCAACTGTTGACAGCAAATGCTAGAAATCAAATTGTGGACAGAGTCAGAAGACTGCTGATGGGTTGGTGAACGGGGTATGAGCTATGATGAGCCGAAGGACCATTTCTGACCAATCCTTGTTGTAATGCATCAGCTTCTTCGTTGACGCTGATGTATAGTGTATTTATCGTTAGTCTATTAACGATCAATCTATTTTCGATGTCAGAATAGAAATACAGCATCGAATTGCAGCGCAAGCTGCCTGGCTGATCGATTGCATTATGTGGAGTTCATACTTCATAGTATGCTATGGTCTGCTGCTTGTGATATGTTGTTTTACTTCCTCAATGAATTTTTTTAGGAGCGGCTCAAGCCACTCCAATTAAAAAGATGATGCTTTCCTGACAATTCTTGTATGCTGTGGTCTGCTGATTTTGTTAGGAAACACTTATAGTACTTACAGACCGCAGCCTCAGAAACTAGTTCTTTCTGGAAATTTTGGAAAAAAAATATCTTTGTCCACTCTATCGACTTCTTATCGTTGCCTTTTCAACCCCGATTATCATTCCAGTTTCCTATTTTGAACATACGGGCATTTTGTAAATTTTTGGCAATTCTATTCACCGGGATCTTGGAACCTTAGAAAACCATGAATTATAGTCTTTATTTTTTGCCTTCGGAGGGCTCTCCCATGATTTGTCATGTTTTCATGCAGTTTTTTTACCATGTATTGAGGGTCACCATAAGACTTTCCACGATTGGTTTTAGTCACTAAACACTTGTTATCATCTCACTTTATGAGATATTTCGGAATAAGGGAAACATAACTTTTTCGGTTTCCCAGGACCTTTTTATGGCCTTTTCAATTCCGATTAGCTGTTTAGGATTCCAATTTTGACCATACGAGTTCCACGTAAAATTTTTGGCAAATTTTTTTTTAGGACTCTAGATTCTTAAAAAACTATGAATTTGTTTTTGACCTTTGAGAGAACTGTTTTGGGTTCCATCTTGTTTCGCCCAGTTTTTTTTACCACGTGTTCAAGGTCACCGCAAGACTCTCCACAATGGGTTTGAACTCTAAAAACTTGTAGTCTTTTTTAACACGATTAGCTGATTAGAGTTGCATTTTTGACCAATAGGTACAATGTATCATTTTTGGCATTTTTTTTCCTAGACCTTATAACTTATGAAATTTGTAAATTATAGCCTTTATATTTGGCTTTTGGAGGACAATCTCATGCTCTATTTTATTTTCACCCTATTCACCACCTGTTCAGAGTCACCATAAGGCTACCCATGATCGGTTTCAGCTCTACAAATTAATTTTCCAGATAGAATAAGAGAATAATAATTTTTTCATTCTCTCAAGACTTCTTATGGGCTTTTCAATCCTAATTAGTTGGTCAGAGTTCCTATGTTGACTAGGCACCCTTTAAATTTTTTGGCAATTTTTTTTTCCGAAAACCCGAAACCTCTGAAAACTATAGATTATAGCCTTTGTTTTTTGACTCAGAAGAAGACTTTTCAACACCAGTCTTGTTTTCGTTCTGTTCATTTTTATAACGTGTTCAAGGCCACCACAAGACTCCCACGATCAGTTTCGACCTCTAAAAACAAGTTAACATCCCTCATACCAAGATATTTCGGAAAAACTAGTTTTATCACTCTCCTGAGACCTTCTTATTGTCTTTTCAACCTTATTAGCTTCTTATGGTTTCTATTCTGACCATAGTCACCACAATGGGTACCATGTAAAATATTTGGCAATTTTCTACGGGACTTCAGAACCTTCGAAAACTTTGAATTAGCCTTGTGTTTGCCCTCCGGAGGGTTGTCATGAGCTCCATCTTGTTTTTGTCCTATCTTTTTTACCACACATTCAAGGTCACCACAGGACTCTTCACAATCAACTTCAACCTCTAAAAACTTGTTGTCATCCTTTTTTCCGAGGTGTTTTGGAAAAATATGGCCTTCGTTTTCGAGTTCTAGAGGGTTGTCCCGGGCTTCATCTTGTTTTCGCACTATATTCCTACAATAGGAGGGGTTATGTTCGATTTAATCCTCGATCTAATAATTTATAATGTTCATTCATTCTTTAGAGAATTTTTGAAAGTTGGCATTTCGGTATCCCATGACCTTTTAAAATTGAACCCACATAAGTTTCTCGGGAGACCTCTATTGACCATAGGGACACCGTGTAAAATTCGACAATTTTTTTTGAGACCGCAAAACCTCCGAAAGCGGGAATTACAGCTTTCATTTTCTCCTTCCAGTGGGCTTTCCTGCATATTGTTTTTTTTCCGCCCTATTTTCTTCGATGTGTAGTACCTGACCATTTAAGGGGTTATGCTCGACTTCACCCTCTAAAAACTTATTATGCTCAATCTTTAGAGAATTTCCAAAAAATGACACACTAATCTTTTTCATCCTCCTAAGATGTTCTTATCTTTCAAACTCCAATAAGTTTCTTGGGGGCCTGCTTTTAACCATAGGGGCACATAGTAAAATTTTTGGCATTTTTTTTTGCAGAGACCCCAAGGGCCAACCTGAAAAGTATGAATTATAGTCTTTATTTTCGCCTTCTGGAGGGTTGGGAGCCGTCTTGTTTTCACTCTATATATCTATCACATGTTGCAGACTTGCAGGTGACAACAGGATGGGTTATGCTCAATTCACACTCTAAAAGCTTATTATGTTCACTTTTTTTTGGGAGATATCTATTGACCATGAGGATATTATGTAAAAATTTTCGCATTTTTTCCAAGGACCCTAAAATCTTCGAAAAGAGTGAATTATAGTCCGAAAGACTGGCCCGAGCTTTGTCTTGTTTTCGCCTTATATTTCTTCCACGTGTTGTAAGTGACCATAAGTGTGGCTATGCTTGATTTCAATGTCTAAAAACTTATTTCGTTTAATCTTTAGAGAATTTTCAAAAAATGACACACTATTTTTTTCCTCTCTCGAGACTTTCCTATTACCTTTGTATTCGCCTTCCGAAAGGTTGCGCTGGATTTTATCTTATTTCCGCCCTATGTTTCTTCCATGTACTAAGCTAGCAATCATTATTGAACAGTGTTATTATGAATTCAAAGTAATGACCCAATAATTTTTTCAAAAAGAAGTTTTAATCACAAAAATAATTCATGTATAGTTTCATATTCATATTTCCTCACTAATGGCTTGCTTGGTTTTTTAATTCATTGACCCGCCCATCAAATATCTACTATTGACCCTTCCATAATTGATTATGTTATCGTGTTCCGATCTCAATGCCATACAATCGACTTGTACTCGACCCTCGCAATAACCACGTCTAAGTGTGTAACAGTACCAATATATCATTTGAAACATCAAAATTTCAATTTCAAACAAAGTACCAAACAACATCGGAGACATCGGTCATCCACGCTTAAAACCTACAATCAATAACCATTGAATTAATGAGTAACAGTTGAACCATTACTAAGTACCCCAAAAGTACCTAATCATCTACAATAGTCAAATGCCATTAAAACAAGTGCCTGTGCCACCAACATGAAGCAAAGAAAAAGTCATGAAACCATACAGAATCACAGATGGGCCCACACATAAATCCAAATGGCCCACACATTAAATAAATGGGCTCAATTCAATCCCATTTTCTATCCACTTACAAGTTGCTGCATTCCATTTTATCCCAAATTAAACTGACACGTGTGCCATTGTACGTGTCTTCGTGTCATCAAGCTCTTCCTTTTTTTTTTTTTTTTCCCTCTCTTCTGTCACTGTTTCTGCATCATCCACTTTCCAGAAAATAACTGAAACTTTGAATTTAGCTTCTCTGTTACGTCAAATCTTTTTCTATTAATTTAATGAAATCAATTTTTACCTTCAATTAATTCACATTTTTTAAATCAAAGTCAATCAAATTATAAATTTAACTTTTTATGAAAACCTCCATTTTTAGATTTTCCTTCATCAATTTCAGCTTATTGCGTTTCTGGTGTAATTAAGGATCTAATTAGTGTGAGATTATTAAAAGTTAATTTGAGATTATTGTGTGTTGTTTGGATCTACGGATGCTTTAGTTGTCTGAAAAATGCAGCAAAATTCGGCGACTCGAAGCCGCGCTTATCTTACTGCGCTCTCTCAGGAAATCCAGAAGAAGCTTCTTCGAGTAAGCATTTTTTAATTTAATTTAATTTTCGTTAATTTTTGATTAGTTAAACGCTTTTTTTGGTTAATTTCGGGGAAATGATTGTTTATAGTTATTTTCGTGCAGTATACAGTGATTAAAATACGTGATTAAATTTTAATTCAACTTGTGAAATTCATTGCTTAATTAACACGTAATTTTGTGAGTAGATAACTTACTTTTTGTAGAAATGTATTAATATTTGTTGATTTTACACGATTTTGTTTCTTGTGAGCCATGAGTTACTGAATGTAGTGTTTGTGATTGATGAAGTTTCTTTTAGTTGTTTTGATTCTTATAATTGATTTGATTTGATTTGAGACAATTGTATTCATTTGTAATGGTGTTTGACAGGCAGAAGCGACTCCTGCGCAGCGGCGAAACTTGTTGCAGGAATTATTTGCGGACATAGCTTTGGAAGTTGATGATCGTGCCAAAGGTTTTTGGTCCTCTTTCGATTTCTTATCTATATGCTTTCTTCTATGTTAGGGAAGTTTTTAATAATTGAGTTGAATGTGATGAATATCAAACGTTTCTACTGAATAATAGTAATGCTTGTGTTGACATTGATTGTTTTGGTAGAAGCTTATTGGCATTGCGGTGAAAGTGAAGTTTAATATCCTGTTATGCCGTTTTTGTTTGCATAACTGCCCTTGGGAAATGGATATCCACTTATGTAATCGGTATTAGATTAGGAACCACAAGTCCGCAACATGGCGGTCTTGTGAAATTTAAGTTTTAGAGTGTGCACTTGTACTAATTAATGTAGTGCATGTCTAACCTATTTGTTTTTAGATTGATGTAGCAACCAAGTATACCACAAATTAATTGCATTGATCCTGTGTTGATGATTTGGATATCAAATATTCATATCATAATTTATATGAAGGTCTAGTGAAAGACTTCATCTTCAGTGTTGTAGTGGTGATTGATGAGTATTGAACAATTAGGGTGTAAACTTGAAGAAAATGCTTCGGCGAAGATCTTGAACATAGTGAAGATTTTGAACTTCATTTGAACAGAGGATAAGCCTGGTTGCTGACAAGGGTGCCTGGACATTGTCAGTTGTTGTTAGAGCATTGTCATTTGTAAAACTATAGAGATATGTTGGAGCACAATATCTCCCATGTAAATGCTAGAATTTGCTCCTTGAATATATTGTTGGATGTTTACTAATTATTCATTACAGTCATTAATGTTCAAGATGGATAAAGTAGAGGGATCAACTTATGTATTTAGCCATTTTGGAGGAGAACAATTTCGTTATTCTACCCATAAGCATTTTAGGACCCTAAGTACCTTGGAAAGATGAGTGGTAAATATCATAGCTTCTAAGTTCTTGAAGGGCTGAAAAGTGCTGCATATATGAGAGTCTAAAATTAGTTAACAATCTTTCAAGGAATCAAGGGAAATTTAATGGTTTAATCACTCAAGCACACAAGGATTAGGGCCAAGATATTAGATGAATTGATAGCTCAGATAAATTAACCTATTCCAACCCTTTATTTTAAAAGTTTTAAGTTTATCCCATCAGTAATTTGTTGACATGCATCTGTGTAGTTAAAAGGGGTTGTGAGTTGTGACTCTTGAATAAGCAATAAACGCAAGTGTCTTTCATCTTTGCTATATGTATAGTAATCTAATTGCTCATGTTTTCAAGTAACTACGATTTATTGTATTCTGTTGAATTCATGTAGTGTTGTAGGTGGTCATTCCATTTGTATGTTGCTTGAATTCGCAGTAAATTTATGCTGATTATGTTGCCTCTAGGTGTTGCCTACCTTGAATTCCTAGTCTTATAATCTAATTTTCTTCATTGGGACTGAAAACAGATATAATTCTCAGCAGGGGTGCAGATATAGTAGCTTCTGCAAAAGGGGCCACAGGAGATCCCCTTTGCTTCTATGATGTGCTTTCTGGTCATTTTATTCAGGTGCCAGAGGATGGACAACCTATTCTTGATCTGATTGTTAAGCTGTGGAGCCAGTCATTTGCATCTCATATATTTGCACTCTTATTCCACAAATGGGTATGTTGACTTTTTCAAAAAATGTGTTATTTTCAAATTGGAAAAAGATATACTGTACAATTTTTATAATTTGATTAGGCCTCTATGGTGATGTTGTAAAGGAAAGCATTGTGCAGGTTAGATAACTTCTTGCCAAACCCATATTGCACTAATCAATGAAATTAATAAGGTAGAAAAATTAACCTTAAAGGTAAGTAGGAAACTATGAATTGTACAATACAATTAAGAAAGAAATTCGAATCGGAACCAGCCAATTATGCAGGTTAGATAACTTCTACTCAATTCTAGTGTGCCCAGATGACTATTGAAGTAGGATTGTAGATTGAGGCTGTTTACTGAACAGTCTATAGTCAGTCTATACAGTATATCAAAAACTTACAGTTCATTGCTAAATCTTTTAAATGACATTGGCAATGGATATCCCTAAAACATTTTGTAATAGGCTTAAGAAGATCAATGTCTTTATAGACTTGCCGCATAACCTGTGTAAACAAAAAAGGAAAATAAAATTAAAGAGCTAGAAAACTAATCCTTTCGTTTCATTTTGTTGGTTACGTTTGGAATCTTTTTGTGAGAGAAAATTGGTCAAAACCTAACCAACAAATTGAAATGGAGGGAGTATTAGATATGATAATTAATTAGGTACATGAGATTAAGTATCTTGACGTCTTTGGGTTCAAACTGTGAAAGAACTCCTAATATCTTTCATAATTTTACACATCAAAGAAAAAGCCTGCTGTCCAATTTGAAGCTGCACATCAAATCATACGGGGAAAAGTCTCTTGTTTCACAACGATCCTCTGGTTGGGGAAACAACACTTGTTACCGCCCTGCCGGGGGGGGGGGGAGAAAAAATCAACCAACAAAGACTTTCGGGAAAATTATGATCAACTACTAAGCTTGTTGTATGTTCGAAGACTCAAATTGTTGGGCTAGAAGTATGGTATGATCTAAGTCGTGGAACACAATTACTTTGGGGGACATTTGAGGACACAATTTACAGTGAGCATCACGCAAGATAATTTATGAAGGGTTAAATGAGTGGATGTTATTTACTAAGGAAATAAATTTAGGCTTAACTATGCAAGCTCAAATCCTAGTGAGCAACATTAAGAGTTCTTGTGAATTGCTTGACCCTGATTCTATTTTGAATAGATGGGTTAAGTCTACTTTTATTAAAGAAAAATCCTTTTTGGTGAAGGATAGAAATGCAATATTGTGGTTTGGGCAAGAATGGTTATCCACAAGGCATAAGCACAAATGAAAAAGATCAAAGAAGGGAATTATGCACATATTCATAGCCTCAATAATATATGTATAATATGTGATAGTGACATTGAATAAAGGACAAAACAAAGTTTCTGAAAAGTGTACAACTTGCATTGGAAATCTTTTTTTTTTTTTTTTTTGTGTGTGTGTGTGACCTCGAAATGTATGAATTATAGCCTTTTTTTTACACCTTTTAGAGGGCTTTTTTGAAATCCATCTTGGTTTCGTCCTATGCTCAATTTCACCCTATAAAAACTTGCTATGCTTCAAGGATTATCGAAATTTCAACAATTTTTATTTCAGACCTTAAAAACCCGAAAAAATTGTGTTATTGCCGTTATTTTTGCCATCCGGAGAGCTGTCTCGGGCTCTGTATTGTGTTTGCCCTATATTTCTACCATGCGTTGTAGACTTGTAGGTGACCAAAAGATGCCCTATGCTCGATTTCACCCTCTAAATTTATTCACTCTTTAGAGGGTTGTCGGAAAATGACACACTAATCTTTTTTGCTTTCCCGCGATCCTCGTATGACCTTTTGAACCCCAATAAGCATCTTTCGGACCGCCTTTATCCCATAGGTGCTCGGTGAAAAATTTTAGGCAATTTTTTTTTGTAAGACCCGAAAGCCCCACAAAAGTGCATATTATAGCCTTCGTTTTTGCCATCCAAAGGGCTGTCTCGGGCTTCATATTATTTTCGCCCTATATTTTTACCGTGAGTTTAAGGTGACTATAGGAGAACCTATGCACGATTTCACCCTCTAAAAAATTATTATGTTCACTTTTTTAGAAGATTTTCGAAAGATGGCTTTATGGCACACAAATTTTATTTGCTCTCGTGGAGTTGGGACCTTCTTATGACTTTTGAATCCCTAATCATCTTCTTGGGGGCCATCTTTAGCCCATAAGATCACCGTAAAAAAATTTCAGCAATATTTTTTTTCAGGCCTAAAACCCCATAGGGCCTTCGTTGTTGCCATCCACTGGCTGTCCCGGGTGGCCGAGCTCTACTTCATTTTCGCCCATATATCTACCATGCGTTGTAGGTGACAAAAGGAGGCCCTATGCTCGATTTCACCCGCTAAAAACTTGTGATGTTCACTATTCGCAATATTTTCGAAAAATGACTCACTAATCTTTTTCGCTCTCTCGGGACCTTATGACTTTTCAAACCCTAAAAGCTTCTTGGGAACCATCTTTATCCCATAGGGGCACTGTGAAAATTAGCAACTTTTTATATATGACCCAAAACCTTTCGAAAAGTGTGAATTATAGCCCTTTTTTTATTTTTTTTAATCCGAAGGGCTGTCTTGGACTCCATATTATTTTTGCCCTATATTTCTACCATGTGGTGTCGCCTGTCAGTGACCACGGGAGACCCTATGCATGATTGGACTCTCTAAAAACTTATTATGTTCACTTTTTAGAGGATTGGGTGTAGGGGATGTTTTAATGACTTTTTAATTTCTAATAAGGTTCTTGAGGGCCATCTTTATCACATAGGATCATTGTGAAAAATTGAACAATTTTTTTTTCATATCTTATAACCCCCAAAAAGTGTGTATTATTGCCTTTGTTTTTGTCATTCGAAGGGTTTTCTTGGGCTCCGTTTTATTTTTACCGTATATTTCTACCATGCATTATAGGTGACCAAAGAAGACCTTATGGTTGCTTTCACCCTCTAAAAACTTGTGATGTTCACTCTTTAGTGAACACTAATCTTTATCGCTCTCCTGGACGTTCTTATGACTTTACGAATCCTAATAACCTTCTTGGGGACTATCTTTATCCTAAATGGGGCACCATGAAAAATTTTTGGTAATCTTTTTTCTTAAACCCCAAAATGCCCAGAAATTGTGAATTATAGCCTTTGTTTTTGCTATTTGGAGGACTATTCTGCGCTCCATTTTACATTTGTCCTGTGTTTTTACCATATGTTGTAGGTGACCATGAGGACCCTATGCACGATTTCATCGTGAAAAAACTTATCATGTTCACTCTTTAGAGGATTTTCGAAAGAAGACATACTAATCCTTTTCGCTCTTGCTAGAGTTTGAGACATTCTTGTGAGTTTGAATCCCCAATAAGCTATTAAGGGGCCATCTTTATCCCATAGGACCTCTGTGAACGTTTTTCAATAATATTTATTTCAGACCTTAACACTCTAAAAAGTGTGTATTAGCCTTCGTTTTTGCCATTCGAGGGCTGTTGAGGGCTCCGTTTTGTTTTCGCCTTATATATCTACCATGCATTGTAGGTGACCAAAGGAGGCCTTATGCTCGACTTCACCCTCTAAAAACTTTTTATGTTAATTCATTAGAAAATTTTCGTAAAATGGCACACTAATCTTTTTTGCTCTCCAGCGACCTTCTTATGATTTTTTGAACCTCAATAAGCTTCTTTAGGACCATCTTTATCCCGTAAATGCATCGTGATTTTTTTTTATAAGACCCCACCCCCAAAAATTGTGAATATAGCCTTCGTTTTTGCAATCCGATGGGCTGTCCCGGGCACCATATTATTTCTTTATGCATGATTCGACTCTCTAAACTAATTGTGTTCACTTTTTAGAGAATTTTTGAAAGAAGGCACACCAATCTTGTTTGCTCTTCTGGGAGTTTGGGATCTTCTAGTGACTTTCTAATTTCCAATAAGCTTCTTGGGCCATCTTTATCACATAGGATCACCGTGAAAAATTTCCAGCATTTTTTTTTTTCATACCTTCAAACCCCCAAAAGGAGTATTGTAGCCTTCGTTTTTCATACCTTCGTTTTTGTCAGCCGAAGGGTTGTCTTGTGCTCTGTTTGTTTTCGCCCTATATCTCTACCATGCGTTGTAGATGACCAGAGGAGGCCCTATGCTCGATTTTACCTTCTATAAACTTGTGATGTTCACTCTTTAGAGGATTTCCGAAAAATGACACATTAATCTTTATCGCTCGTCAGGACCTTCTTATGACTTTACGTAATTACATCCCTAATAACCTTCTTGGGGACCATCTTTATCCCAATGGGGCACCATGAAAAATTTTCGGTAATCTTTTTTTAGAACCCCTAAATGCCCTGTGAATTATAGTCTTTGTTTTTGCTATGTGGAGGGTTTTTTCGGGCTCTATTTTATTTTGACCCTGAATCACTTGGTCTGGGGTCGTATTTTGACCATATGGGCACCCCGAAAAAAATTTGGCAAACTTTTCTTTTTGATCCCCTAATCCCAAAAAGTAGTGGATAATAGCCTTTGGTTAAGGCCTTCAGAGGCGCCGTCCCGGGCCCGTTGTTTTTTTTCCCCATTTTTTTTATCACGTGCTATGGACCATAAGAGAACTCCCTATGATTGGTTAAGACATGTAATAATCTCGCTCGTGGCTTCTTCCGAAGAAGGGAAAAACAACCTTTTTCGGGAACTGTTTAAATCCCTATTATCATCCCTCTGAAGGCCTTTTCACCCCTAGTTGCTTAGTTTGGGGTCAAATTTTGGCTATACAAGCACCCTAGAAAGCTTTTGGCAATTTTTTTTTTTTTTTTTCTTTTTTTTTTGTGGGACTCCGAAACCCCAAAAAACAATGGATAATAGCCTTTGGTTGTGGTCTCTAGAGGGGTCGTGTCGTTTTGTTATCATGTTTTTTGCCTGCATTTTATGTCCACCACATGACTCCCTACGATCGGTTTTGTACCCTAAAAACTTGCTATTATCCCTCTTATGGCCTCTTCTAGAGAAAAGAGGGAATTGTCTAAAACCTTGGTATCAACCCTCTTAAAGCCTTTTCACCCAAAATCGCTTGGTATGGGGTCATATTTTGACCATACAAGCATCATGAAAATTTTTGGCAATTTATTTTTTGGGACCGCAAAACTCTAAAAAATAGTGGAAAATAGCCTTTAATTGAAGCTTTTGGAGAGGCCATCCACGGCCCCATCATTTTTTCGCCCTATTTTTTTTTTTATTGCGTGCTATGAACCACCACAGAACTCCCCACGACTGGTTTCGGCCCCTAAAGACATGTAATCATCCCTCTTATGGCTTTTTCCGAAGAAGGGAAAAACAACCTCTTTCGAGAACCATCTAAAACCTTGTTATCATCCCTCTTAAGTCCTTTTCACCCCGAATCTCTTGGTTGGGATCATATTTTGACTACAGGCATTCCAAAAAAAATTTCGCAACTTTTTTTTTTTTTTGGGACCCTAGAACCCCAAAAAACATTGGATAATAGCCATTGGTTAAGGCCTTTGGAGGGCCGTCCCAGGCCTCGTTTTTTCACAGCGTTTTTTTATTGCATGTTATGGACCACTGCAGAACTTCCTACGATCAATTTCGACCCTTAAAAACACGTAATAATCCCTCTTATGGTTTCTTCCAGAGAAGGGAAAAACAGTCTCTTTCGAATACCATCTAAAGCCTTGTTATCATCCCTCTTGAGGCCTTTTCACCTTAATCGCTTGTTTTGGGGTCATATTTTGACCATAAGGGCTCCCTAGAAAGTTTTTGGCAAATTTTTTTCCAGGATCCCGGAACCTTAAAAATAGTGGATAATAGCCTTTTCACCCTTTAAAAAATTGTTATGTTTACTCTTTACATGATATCCGAAAAATAGCACACCTAATTTTTGTGTTCTCCCGGGACCTTATAACTTTTCAAACCCACATAAGCTTCTTGGGAGCCATCTTTATTCCATAGGGTCACCTTGAAAAAATTTCGGCAATTTTTTGAAGGCCTTAAAACCCCGAAGTAGTGTGAATAGCCTTTTTTTGCCATTGGGAGAGCTGTTGTGGGCTTCGTTTAATTTACCATGCGTTGTTCTGGGCTCGTTTAATTTACCATGCGTTGTATGTGACCACAGTAGGCCCTATGCATGATTTCATCCTCTAATACTTGTTTATGTTTACTATTTACAAGATTTTTGAAAAATGACACACTATTTTTTTAGCTCTTTAGGGAGTCTGGGACCTTCTTATGACTTTTGAATCCACAATAAGCTTCTTGGGGGCTGTCTTTATACCATAAGGGCACCGTGAAAAACTTTCATCAATTTTTTTTCATACCCCGAACTCGAGAAAATTGTGAATTATAACTTTTGTTTTTTCCTTCTAAGGGCCGTCTTGGGCTCTGTTTTGTTTTTTGCCTTGTATTGGTTTATGTGTTGTAGGTGACTTTTGACCACACATGGCTCTATACACAATTTCACCTTTTAAAAACATGTTATATTCACAATTTAGAGGATTTTCTGAAAATGTAGTCATCCACAACGATCAGGATAGATTAGTGTGGCATTTTTAGAAATATAGGGCGAAAATAGGCACACTTGCTTTCACTTTTAGTTTCATTAACCTTGTTTGTGCAGGAGCGAAGTTCTAAATTCTAATTTTGACAATATTGTTTTGATGATTGAATTAGATTTCGCTTGTGTGTTTCTTATTTGATTGTTGTTGAGCATAATATATGTATATCTTTGCAGTTTTTTGAAGTTGAAATTGAAGACTCGGAGAAACTTCTTCGTTATTCGTCTGCTCTTGTTCAGGGTTCTGCCAATGTTTTCTGGTAAGGATTCTCTTGTATTGAAGTGAGTGAGTGCAGTTTCTTTTTATTCTCATGGGGGACATGGTGTGGCGTTTATGACTTCATGTATAACGCTCAGGTTTTATGTCTTTATTCGTCTGCCCTTTTTCAGGGTTCTGCAAAGGTCTTCTGTTTGCTTAATTGTTTTTTACTTTCTTGTCTATACCTGAAAATTAAAATATTTAATGTATATATTGTTCTTCTAGGATTGACATCCAGACCAATACAAGACGTTTCCAGTCCCTCTTCCGTGTAAGTTTCTTGTTCTAATGATTTCTTGAAGCTCTGACAGACTAAAGGTTGAACAGATTTCTGACTTTAACTTCCACATTCAGTATCTTCTTGAGGATGTCACATTGGATCAGTCACGAATAACCAAGCTTGTTCTACAGGTTAGACCATTAACTTGATTACACATGTTAATTCTTTCCTTTGTATACTTTTGTAGTCCAATTTCTGCTTATTACCTGGATGATCTCAATTGCCAGTATCTCTTGACCTTAATTCTATTTCCCATTTGTCAGGCTCAGCGAGATCTATTTCTTCTATTATCGAGATTTATATTCTTTTACAATGCGGGTGGGTCTTCAAGCTGATGAAGTTCTTGTGTTGTCTGAAGTACATTGTTTTTTCCATTAATGCTTTTAGTACTTCGTCCTTGCAGTTGATAAACTTGGTGACTTTCTGAACAAGTTTCCCTCTTTCCCCAATTCATTCTTGGTTGGTGGTCCAGCAGACATTTTTGTCATTGAGCTCACAGATCAGGTAAAGGATAACTAGATGCCGTTTCATATTACCTGGGGTTCAAACCTCATAGACCCTGATTTCATTTATATTGTCACTTCATTTTCCTGCACAGCTTCAGAAGTTGAAAGTGGAGCCTGTTTTGCTGCATTACTTGTCACAGATTAAGGTTCTTCAAGGTGATAATTCCTCTTTGAAGTCTCCGTGCTTATGAATCATATCTTTAACATTACTGAAAATGAGTAATTGCTTTAGGTTTAGAGCTTAGGATGACAACTAGTACGCGGTTGAAGACTTGCTTGTATAGCTTTACTTCTCCTGGAGGTCCGATAAATCCTACAAGAGCTGTTCGCCATTCAGCTTGGGATGCTTTGGATGCGCTTTTTCCTGTGAGTAATAATTTATTGCATTTTGCTCAAAGTAGTTTCTTTAGAACTTGTCAAACATCTATCCGAGAACTAGATTATGCTGAATTTTTCTGGAACAGCCTCTTTAATAGTTGTATGGACTATCTAGGGCCAAGGATGTATGGATCTAAACATCCCCAGACCCAATTTTGATTTAATTCTTGATCGATAGTGTCTTAGTTGTTAAGGCTAGCACTATACTGTTGAGAACTAATGATCTATTTTTCTACAATGAATTTAGTTTTGTTTTTTGTGAAGCTGTGAGCGTGTTTCTTAGAAAGAAAGATATTCATCTTATTGATGTCTTTATTTGGTAGACAACATTTTAAGTTGGAATGAATGCACTGCAGATGGGCCAAGGGGGTATTGTATGTGATTGTTTACTTGTAGAATTGGCATGATCTTCAACAATACTCTTGTAGCCTTATCTGCACTGCAGGAACTTTGCTTACTACTGCCTACTTCCCTAACCAGTTAACACATTTTCGTCGGTAATGTCCCATTTTAGCTATAGCTTACAACAAAACTTTTTATGACAACATTTCTCCCTCTGTTTTTTCTTTAAAGGTTGGTCCAACATCATACACTCACATATTTCCCTCTGCTTATCACTCCCATCAAGTTTGTGCCAATAGCAACGGCTATAAAGTAAATACTGAACTTGCAACTTATTTCCTGCCATGCTACCCTATAAAATATGTATGGAGAAACAGGGGGAATAGTCAGACACACCTGGAGGTCTAACAGTCTAACATGGTAACACCAGCTCGCTTTTATCTCAAAAGGGCTTCAAGCTCTGTATGCCATGTCTGGAATGTACTTTAGTATGAAGTAAACCGTGAGCAGTAAACGCTAGGCCCACGATAGCAGGATCCAGGACCAAAATTTTATGGAGCCTATGTTTTGTACACATTGTGAGTTGTGACATCAGTGAGAGATCTCTGGCTGTCTCTAACTCACTAATAAACTTTGGCCATAAATGATACATGAAGGTTTGGGTGCATGACCATGACACTCTGATAGTTGCATGCCTCAGCAGTATTTACACGACAATATGGTGGAAACTGATGCATATTCTGTGAGTTTGATGCAGCAGTTATGATACAATTACAGGTTACTGTAACTAGGTCCAGTGTAACTATGTACGTATGAGATACTGCGATACTGCAATAGGGCTATCAAGTACCAAAAATTATGTTGTTCCTCATCTCGAAATATGTTTTTCTTGCATGTTTTGCTTCTTGAGATTTGTTTTTGCTACATGTATGCTTCATAAAAATGCTATATACATAATGAATTTGTGAAATTTGCTTGGTTTTTTTATAAATATGTCTTTATGTACAGGTTGGGCAATATCCTCGGCATCTCATCAGTTTGTTCTTCCGGTTGTTGTATCCATGGTACTGGCCATCTTCCTGTTGGCATTTTGTTGTTTCTTGCATAAAAGCTTTGTTTTATTCTATAATAGGTTTGATAGTTTCAAGTTGGGAGGTGTTGAGGGGACGTAAGATGTCCAAGAAAGACATGTAGTTTTATGTTACAGACCGGAAAGGTGTTTGGCTTTTTGATGATTTAGCTTAATTTTTCACATGTACATTTATCTTTGTAAAGATGGATTTCTTTTACTGTGTAACGGAGTCATGGAAATGTTACATACGCTGTTGGGACTTGGGATTGGTATTATACTTCAGTGTAGTTAATACTGTAGTTGTCACCACAGAAATTGCGTTTCACATGAGATTCTTTACTGCAGTACTTGAACACCATGACCAGGTCTTAGAAAACACAAGGTAAATATTAAATCTATAATGCAATTATTTCATTCTTGTGAAAAAACATGATAACCTATAATTCTATACAAAAATAAAGCACATAATTTTGTTTTATATTATTAAAAAAAAAAAAAAAAACTAATTGCACTAATCGGTCACTAACATGGCTAACTGCTTCAAACCTAGCATTTGAATGACCTCTACTGCTGATAGCAATACCCCTTCAGTTTCAGGCGTACGAGTGGTATGACTGATGATTGACTGATCGTCATGAATAAAACCAAAATAGATGTAATGTAAATGGTATTTTACAAAAGAAACCCAAATTGTGAAAATGATAAAACAAGAAGAGGAAAAACCTTTCTTCATTAATACCTTGAATTTAAAAAAAAAAATGATATTCGTAATCAATAAAATTAAAAGAAGGGTAATGTTATACATAGCTTTTAGGGTTAAGTATAAGCATTAAATATATTTCTATATATGGTAATAATTCATGAAACTAAAAAAAAATCACAAAAACATCTATGGGGGTTGTGGTCGTGATTTAGAGTAGGTTGTCGTGGTGGTTTTGAGTGGGTAGTGATCATGGGTTTAGCTTTTTGGGTGGAGATGAGTGTGGTTATGGAAATGAGAGGAAAATAGGGGAAAGAGGAGGGGGAGGGTGAATAATAGGGGTGCCAATAAGGGGGTCGAAGCAAAAAATCAGTGGTCAACGCCTGAAAACGGGCACAGGTGCCAACTTGCTTGCACCACAAAATTTTGTTTAAGGTGCCAATCCACAACAATTTTTTAAAAGGTGCTATTTAGCAAAAAAAAAAAAAAAAAAAAAAA